>JAWWEV010000037.1:12050882-12083198 GCA_035583235.1 Hafferia zeledoni | reverse complement strand
TCCCCTCCCTGGGCTGCAGGTGGATCTCTGCTCCATCCCCTGTCCCCTCCCTGGGCTGCAGGTGGATCTCTGCTCCATCCCCTGTCCCCTCCCTGGGCTGCAGGTGGATCTCTGCTCCACTGTGACTGCGTGGCTGAGCCTTGGCCAGTGGTGGGTCTGTCTTGCCATGGGCTGGACTGGCTCCCTCAGATAGGGGGGAAGCTTCTGGCAGCTTCTCCCAGAAGTCAGCCCTGGTCCCAAACCCAGGCCATGCCAACCCAATGCAGTTTATTGGTAAAATATAACAAAAGAGGTGGGACTGTAAAATGCCCCTTGGCTGTGGTCTCTCTTCTTGTACTGAAGCTGCAAAAGCTCTGAGTGCCCATGGGTAGATGTGACTCCTGGGACAAGGAGGACAAAGCAACGTGCACAAAACATACTGAGGTGTTGTGTGTGTTTCTTTTCCCTGCATGTAAATCCTGAAATTAGGTAAGTTGTGTGAACTTGCCTCCCAGACCCAAACTGTGCCATCTTTCCTAGCTGAGCATCTGAAATAAGGGTCTGAAGTGAGCCCTGCAGGGAGGTGGGTGCAGTGCAGTGGCTCTGAAAGGCTGCACTCACACCTTAAGTAATCCAGGCAGTTTTCTCTTGCAGTTGCACAGGTAGTTCATGTATTGGGAATTCTCTTTAGCTCAGGGTTCCTGTACCTGTAGCAGTCATGGCTTGTACCTGGGTGATAAATCCTTCCTGCTATTTTTTTATTTCCTTTTCCTTACCTTAAAATAAAATTTAAAAATAACCTTCCTAAATATGTGCAGCAATATATTGAAAGATGCTTCTTGCTCAGACTGTTGCAGAACAAGATAATCACTCTGGCATCTTCAGCATGTTATTTGAAGACATTTCTTATTACAAGTGTCTTCTTAAAACTGGTGTCTTGTGTTAATGAAAGGTTAATAAAGTCTGCTTTTTTTTTTTGCTGTTTTCTGAAAATCTCCCTGGTTCTTTGTTGCCAGCAACCACCATCCACCACAACCTTTGTGCTGAATCAAATAAATCAGCTTCCAACTTTGGGGACTACGATAGTGATGACAAAAACGACGCCTGTCACGACCACCAGGCAGACCATCACTGTAGCCAAGATCATCCAGACCAGCACGACCACCCGGCCCTCGGTGGCAGCACCAGCAGTACGGAATGCCTTGACCACTGCACCTTCCAAGGACCAGATTCAGCTCAAAGATCTGCTCAAGAATAATAGTCTTAATGAACTCATGAAATTGAAGCCACCTCCTAATATTGCCCAACCAGTAGCAACAGCAGCAAGTGAGTTTTCTTCTTTCTTCATGATTCCAATATTGTAGGCAAATAGTGGAATAATGATCTTTGCATGTGTTTTATTTTCATTGATCAGTAGAATATCACAGTAAAATGAAATGGTTGAGAAAACCTCATAAATTTCATTCCAGCTTTAGTAGTGTTACAATTCAGGGTGAAGTAGTATGAAATAACAGACTTCTGAAAAAACTAAAAGCTCTTGATTTACTTCATGGAGTGAGGAAAATGCCATTTTAGATTGCAGCTGGAAAATTGGTAAAATTATTCTGTGAACACCACTGAAGTCAATTAACTATCTTACTGGGTCTGCATCAGTGCCTGTTGGGCTGAGTACCTGAACTGTAACAAACTAGGACTTTTTTTTTGGCCTCTTCCAAACTAGATTTGTAGCACATGCTGGTGCTCTTGTGATAGGGTGTTTCTGTAAAGTGTCTCCTGCAAGAGAAAATCTGTCTGTGTTTCACTGAGACATCAGATCTACTGTTTAAAAACTGAAGTCCTAAAAACTTCCTGTTTATTTCTGTGTTGCTTCTGAAATACTGTGTTAACTTTAATGCCCCAACTATTTTGTTACCACACTCCAAGTCTTCATTTTATAATTCCTTTCAGAATATTTCCTTGTATGTTATTTCTTACATGTGATCAGCTTAATAGAAGGGAAAAGCTGCATGTGTGTGAAGTTCTGATTTCATTCTTTCAAGTTTTTCTGGTTTTAGCAAGAGGTTACGATCAGACTAGTTCAGTTAGAAAATATCTATTGCTGCTTTTTTTACTGACAGGTCCCCAGGCTTTCTGTGGATCACTCTCTTGCATTGTCTCTGCAATGAGCTGTGCTGATGTTCTAGGTGTGGTTGGCATAACCTATTTTCCATATGCAGATTGAGTGCACAGCAAATGAGCTGCCTGGGAGGACTGAGGCAAAAAGCAGAATGTGCCTCCTCATCTTGCTTTCTCTTAGGGAGTGGCTGACAAAACTTTCGGTTGAGACACCAGATGAAGTTGGGGTGAAGGAGTGAGGAAGAGGAGGACGTTTTACAGGACTGGCCTACCCTTTCTGTGCAAAGGGAAAACTACCAGGAGCACAAAATAGGGGACATCAACACACAAAAAACTGTTATAGTGGCACAGCTGCAGAAAAGAGTTGAATCTGTAGCTTGTGTATGAAGTGAAAAGGAGACATGCAACTTCCAGAACAGCATTTTTAATCCTGTTTGTGTTCTTGTGTTTCTGGATCTTTTTGTGTTTATAAAAATAATTGACAAACGCTTATGGCAAATTCAAAAGCAGAGAAGCTCTTGAAATAATTCAGGCAGCAGGAGTTCTAGATTGGAAAATAGTAAAAAGTTAAATTATGCAATGTCTTTGAAGAAAATTTTTATTTGTGCAAGTGTCTTAATTGTTTTTTTGGGCAATTATGCTAAATTTATTACACAATGGAAGCTTGACAGCTGGTTTCAATGTTTTCCATACATCCTCATGTAAATCACTTTTGTTCTCTACTGAGCCCCATTGCCCGTTGCTTCCAAATGTAACTGAGGACTGCAAAGTTAGTACGTGGTCCTCTTAAAGGATCCTGTTATAAACTTCAAACCATTGAGTCCAAAGTGTTGACTTTTTGTTTTACAGAACTTATTGTAATTTCTCCTAAGGTGGTAAATGCCACCAGACCAGGTAAGTTCATTTCTTTTGAAACACTGGGCTTTCTGGTTTGTTGTTAAACTTCAAAGGCTCACAAAGTGGAGTGGCTGTAAACCTTGTGTATACATTTGGTGAAGGTGAAATATAATTTTTGTTAAATATTGGAACTAATCCACAGCTGTCAGGCACAGTGGCATTGCATGGGAAGTTCCTTCAGTCAGAGGAGTAACAGGATTGAATTCCTTGCTTGGACTTGTTGATTTGGACAGAAGTATTGATTGTGTTCTGGAAACATCAGAGTGCTACTTGAGATTTTAAACTTCCCTTCCAGCCCATTAATAGGGCAGCATGTTAACGTGAGTTGCTGTTTGGAGGGAATTCCTGTCAACCACAGCTTTTCTTTTGTAGCTGACCTGAGCAATGGTGCAGTGAAGAAAGAGGCTTCCACAAAAGAGGTAGCAAGAATATGGATAAATGACATTAAAATGAGAAGTTTCTCACCTACTGTGGTAAGTGGTACAAATGGTTTGTTACTGGCCATGAGCACCTGGGGCAGTTTCAGGGGTTACTCACACACACCTTGCCAAGTGCAGCTGTTTGTTCAAAAGCTCAGTTTGTCCACTGACAACTTGGTTGGGTGACTAAAACCAACAGCTGTGTGGGGCAGGCTGAGTAATGACAATTGCAAGAAATTACTGTTCTTAACAGAACCTCTGTATGTGCAGGAAGAGTGTGCTGATTAAAGGTGGTCTGTGATAAGACATTTTCTTTAAAATAACTGTTTCCATTGAGGAAGGCTGGAGGAGTTTCCTCTGGCATGGCTGTCCTGGGTGCTTGGATTGAAGATGTAATTTGAGTATCATTCAATTTTCCAAATGTAATAAAATGACATTCTGAGTCTGTAATTGAGCTCTGGCATCTTCACTGGTAGCTGGACTCAGGCTGAATTTGGGGAGAACTCTGCTCCTCACTGACTGGCATACAGAAGGATTTTTGGGATCACTTTTATATTAAACATTAATAATTGTGGATGATGCTTAATTTGTCATCTGGCAAGTACTTTACAAATATTCATATATTTACACTGATCAAGGTCACAGTAAAAAATGTGTGCCTGTCAGATTTTAGAGAACACTGGATACAACTGTGACTGTTGTAACTGTTCCCCAGAGCTGTGAAATTGCATCACGAATGTGAAACTGCAGGAGACTTCAGGCAGTACTTGGAAGGTTAAGGCTGTTGTGTTTTCAAGGCAGTTTCTTTGTCATAGTCTGGTTTTAATATGCTGTAAGAAGAGTTTCTTTTTCATTCTGCTTATGCAAGTTTGGAGTACTGGATGTCCTTGCAGAGGAGGGGAAGTTCCCTGACTTTGTCTGTGAAGGTTGGTCAGTGTAAGGAATCTGCACTTCTGGCTGGGGTTTTCCCAGCTGTTCCCAAGTTTGGCCAGTCCATGTGTTAAAACATTCAAGTGCAAGTTTGTCCTCATTTCCTTTCTGCTGTTAATTTCCAGGACATGGAATATTAACAATGTGCTGTTTGACTAACACAAGCATTTCTCTGTTGTAGAAAGTGCCAGCAGTAAAGGAGGAGGAGGAACCTGAGGAAGAGGATGAGGAAGAAATGGGCCATGCAGAGACTTACGCTGAGTATATGCCAATAAAATGTACGGCCTGGCCCTTTGTTACATCAAAAGGCTGAAATGCTTTCAGAGCTAAACTGTTTTGTAATTACTGACACCAGAAAACAGATAAGTTACTGTCTGAGTCAAGTTAAACAGACCTAAATATGTTGTGGGTTTTGCTAGGAAGTCTGTCTTCCATAGTGTTCATTTTTGAAAGATAGGTGGATTTTTTTAATAGAGGATGAATTCTTTATTGTATCTTTGAGCAGGACTCGTTCCACAGGTATGATTGATGAACCAAGATGAGGCTTTTTTTACCTGTGTTAAGATGCCCTGTGGCTCAGCAGAGGGTATTTTGTGGAGGGATTAAGTACTCACTGCTCCACTTCAGAATTTGGTTTGAGTCCTTTGGTGTGAAATCACCCTGAGCACATTCTTCCTGCATTGTTCCTGCCTGACTACTTAGAACTGGTTCCTGACTGGGTTTTTTTGAAGTGAATCTTTTACTGCTGTTAATTGCCATCTCCTCTTTTTCTCTCCGTTCTCTTCTTTATTGTCCCCATTGACAGAAAGCTGTTACCTTGTTTCCTAAGTACATTGTGGACCTGCTGTGTAAGCAAGGCAAAAAAATTTGCATGGAGTTTTGTAGCTAAATAGTTAATTTTTATTGTCACTGATGAGATCTGTCAGCAATTAAACCATGTCTGTTCTAAATCTTCTCTCATTCTGCTTAAAAATGGCACTATATAAATAGAGAGAGGAATGTTGCTTTTGTGATTCTGGCATCCTGAGGCTGCCTCTGGCCTTTTGGGAAGACAAGGTTCAGGCTGGTTTTTCTCAAACATGTCAAGTACACAAATACTTTAATTTTTTATTAAGTGAATTTTATCTAATTCCATAAAAACTGGGGGAAGGTGGTGAGAAGAGAAAGGAAGATTGCAATTATAAATTCAGATTAATGTTCCTTTGTATGTGGTGCAATTTAACACTTGACAGACGGTTGCAATGAAATGTTGTGGAGTTCAGCCCTTGCAATCACAATTGTAATTTGTCTTGGTAAATACAATAACTTGTGCTGCAGCAACAGAACTCTGGATTATGTCTTCATCTTCTCCCTTCCTTTTCACCCAGTGAAAATTGGTCTCCGTCATCCTGACCCAGTGGTGGAAACCAGCTCGTTATCCAGTGTGACCCCTCCTGACGTGTGGTACCAGACATCAATATCAGAGGAAACAATTGATAGTGGCTGGTTGTCAGCTTTGCAGCTTGAAGCAATCACTTATGCAGCCCAGGTATGCCAGGCATCAGTGCAGCTTAAAAGCTAACAGAGAATTTAGGAAGAAAAACTACTGTCTGACAAGCACAGCTGTGTCAGTTTTACAAGGAGATAAAATAATAAGAGCTTAAGGGTTTCAGTTGCATTAGAAGGTGGCAGGTGAGCTTCATTTCAGATAAATGGGAGGTAGTACACTAGGAAAGCTTTTTCTAAACCACTTCATGATGCTGATCTCCAACTGTCTTAAAACTCAGGAAGAACATGTGAGTTATTTTTATGTCTAAAATAATGGCTGCAGTAGCAACAGGCTGGGAAAGCCAGCCCTGTTTGACATCACTGGGGAGGGTATGGAGGTAAAGACTGGGTGTTATTTTGCTGCTGGATTAAACTTCAGTGAGCCACAGCAGGTGTGTGTGCAGCACTGTGTGCTGGGGAGGAAGGCAAACTAAAATTGTCACGGGAGGGAAGAAGTTGCCTCTTGAATAAAGAGACAAATGTGGGCACGTGGGGCTGGAGAGGAGAAAAGTGAATGGGATTGAAATCGAGGTTTGCACAATCAAGAAGTCAGTGATAACCCACAAACCCAAGAATTAAGCAGAACTTGGTGAAAGGAGGTTGGTTTAAAATGAGTAGAACACACTGCATTCCACAGGCTGTGGAAGTGCTTGTTAGTGGGTTAGAAAAAGACCCTGCAAGAATGACACAGGTCTGTAGAGCAGCTGTAAGAGCTGAGGGAAGAAAGGGGAGAATGGATCACATGAAGCAGTTAAGCTCATATGCTCTCCCTAAATAAAATCCCCTCTTCCTGCCAGGAGTTTGTTTGGACCACTGGTCTCCTCCACTAGGATGTTTCTTATGTTTGCTCATTTCTGACAATCCCCAGTGATGTGTTCTGGAGAATGGGTACAAGTTTTTTGTTCTTTCTCCTACAGCAACATGAAACATTCCTGCCCAATGGAGACAGAGCTGGATTCTTGATAGGTGATGGTGCTGGTGTAGGAAAAGGAAGGACCATAGCTGGAATAATCTATGAAAATTACTTGTTAGGCAGAAAAAGAGCAGTCTGGTAAGTGTGTCAGGATCTGTTAGAGCAGACACTCAGTGACTGTATGACTTCAATTCAGGGTCATCTGTCTTTGACAAAGTTGTAGCAACTGCTTTTTGAGCTTCTGCTGAGACTTACAGAACATGCTTTGTTTTCTGTCCTCAGGTTTAGCGTGTCAAACGATCTGAAATACGATGCTGAAAGAGATTTGAGAGATATTGGAGCAAAAAACATATTGGTTCATTCATTAAACAAGGTGTGGAAACTTTTTACTATGTACAGTTGAGGCAAACCCTTAGGTAGGCCCGTGTGACGAGTTGTGCATGTTGACTGTTTTAAGAGCAAGAATGTACTAATTTCAATAAATGTGCTGCCTGAGTCTTGTTTGACAGGCCTTAATCTTACAAAGAACCACACAGAGCTTTAAGTTAATCATGTAAATAGGCCCCTTGTAGGATTAAGTCTTAGCATGTGCTTTTTTTTAAATTACTCTTCAAGCCACTACTGACATTACTAGTAGAGTATTTTCTAGAAGTTGAAATATTCTTTAAAGCTTTGTAGCATTTGAATTTTTTCCTTTCTATCTCAGTGCACATTTTAGATGTAATGCATTTTGTGTGTAATACTTGAATAATGGAGTTGCTCAGTGATTTATTAAAGCAGCAGTGGTGTGTGCAGTTATTTTTGGAACCTGTGCCTTGCTCAGGATTAGCCACTTAAATAATGAAGTGTGATTACTGGTTGAATTCACTGAACCCAAAGTTTGGTCTAAGTTTGTATTTTTGCTTTGTCAGTTCTTAATTTCTAAATTTAAAGCTTTAGAAATCATCATTTATGGTAGCAGCAGTAAACACACTTGAGGTATTGGCTCTAAAGGGATACATTGAAACTAAAATCTCAAGTGTATTTAAATTAAGGAAAGTGTGTAGCCAAAGAGTGTGTCTGTTAAACTTTTGAAGCCTCAGCTTTAGTCCTGCTGAAAAGTGCATATTTGAGTCAGGCCCTGTGTAACCCCCCAGCCATGTTCCCCTGTGCCAGCTGTGCCCTGAGCAGGGTGGGGACATGGGGGACTCCCAGGGCTCACACCAGTGTCCCTCAGCCTTCTGGGAGGTGGGATTGAGGAGGGACCTCTCTTGGTTAATTGCTGTCACTTCTTCTTGTTGCAGTTCAAATATGGGAAAATTTCCTCCAAACACAATGGGAGTGTGAAGAAAGGTGTCATCTTTGCTACCTATTCCTCTCTGATCGGGGAAAGTCAGTCTGGTGGGAAATACAAAACCAGATTAAAGCAGCTTCTTCACTGGTGTGGGGAAGACTTCGATGGAGTTGTATCCTTTGTCTGGAGTTCAGCTGATTGCAACCAACTTGCTGTTTAACTTAAGCCTTTAAAGATAATCTGTATTTATAGGTATAGTTCTTTGTGTTGGCAATCATTGTGGGCATGCTCTGGCATTAAACTTGGAGTTTTACAGACATTGTGCCAAAAGTGTTACCATCATCTTGTTGCCACACAACTCAGGCACAAGAGGGAAGCTTCTTTTTCTGTAACAAACACATAAGATTCTTAAACACTATATTTTAATTTTACACTAGAATTATCTCTAGTGAATTATTAAATTTTTCAGTATCAACAGCACCCTCAACAACGAGTGTTGGCAATTGTGTTCTTAAATACTGAAGGAGTAGCTACATGTTTTCCCAAGACTTTCTGTGAAAAATGACTAGTGTCTTCTGGGGTTTACAATTTACCTGTTGTAATTAGCAGGTTTTTCTTGCTTTCTGTTTGAGCTCCCCCTCCTAAAAATGTGGGACGAAGTTTTTCCTTAATTACAGTTCAGATTGTATTTGATGAGTGTCATAAAGCAAAGAATCTGTGTCCTGTTGGTTCATCAAAACCAACAAAGACAGGTCTGGCTGTATTGGAACTTCAGAATAAACTTCCAAAAGCCAGGGTTGTTTATGCCAGTGCCACAGGTATGTGCTGCTGGTTTGCACTCAGAGTCTCTGGGTGGTTTTGCTGGCACTGGTACACACTCTGTTCTTCTCCACAGGTGCATCTGAGCCAAGAAACATGGCCTATATGAACCGCCTTGGAATATGGGGGGAAGGAACTCCCTTCAGGGAATTCAGTGATTTTATTCAGGCTGTTGAAAGAAGGTAATATTTCAAAGACCTACAGCAAGAACACACGTAGTTGTGGCTGTCTGTGCTCTCCAGTTCCTTGTCCTCACTCCCTCAGTCCTCTGCAAACATCTCCTGTCACACCAAGAACTTTCTAACTCTGGCTTCTAAATCTAACAGAAATGTAATTTATCTTGTGTGATGAGAAGTAGGATGTCTCCCTTGGTCACAGCAAATTTGGGGGGCTTTAGGAGCTTGCTGGGAAAAGAGCCCTCTTAAATGTGGGTGTTAGGAAAGGAGAAGCCTTTGCTGCTCCCCATGAGAACAGCCTGTGTTGCTGAGTGTGCCCAGTGTAGTTTGTGGCTCTGTTTGCAGAAGGCCTCAAATGCTCATGCATCAGCTCAGGCAGTTTAACAGGAGGAAACTCAGTCTTGTGCTTCCTGGCATAAGAACCCAGTTCAGGGGAATTTTCTCTGCTGTGGCAAAGTACTTCATGTTTCAGAATGTGTCAATAAAACTAAATGTGAGAGGTCAGAAAACCCCACTGCTGCATTCTTTGGTAGGTAAGCACCTTAATATGATGTGTTTTGCCTACTTAAAAAGAATTTTGAACACTTCAGAATGCCACAGTAGGGCTTAGCAAGCATTTTGTTTACCATCTGCATGTTGCATGACTTTTCTAGACTGTGCAAGTGTAGTTTCATTTCATTACTGAGTGTGGATCAAATGAGCAATAATGAAATTACAGCCCCAAGCCTGTGAGTAGGAAAGCTTTGCAGGTGACTTTGACTTCTGTGCTCTCCAGGTATTGCTGAAGGGGTGTTGCTGTGGAGGAGAACTGACGTTACCTACTAATTAAATCATTTTCATACCAGCATAAACCTGAACAGCTTACTACATTTTGTATTATTTTAAGTCTTCAGTGGAGTCTGTAAAATCACAGTACAAGATTCTGTTAACGTTTGGACCAGCTTCATTATCCAATTAGTTTGTAAGGAACTGTCTCCTAATGCTTCTTAGGTCAAAAATAATTGAGTTCTACCTCTTGGGATACACTTAATACTCCCAAGGCAGGGATACAGTTTTATGTTAAAGGCTAAATTTCAAGACCCCCTGATTGGATGTGTTATAACAAAACAGTACTAATGGTTTCAAAAACCTATTCTCTCACATTTGTAAACATGCTATTTTCTTTTAGCTCACTTGAGGTTGTGGGTTTGGGTTTTCTTAACAAATCCTCACTCTTGGAAATTCTAATATGGACTTAATTTGTTCCTTTTATTTTAGAGGTGTTGGTGCCATGGAAATAGTTGCTATGGATATGAAGCTGAGGGGAATGTACATAGCAAGGCAGCTGAGCTTTTCAGGTGTAACTTTCAAAATCGATGAAGTTCTGCTTTCACAGGAATATGTTAAAATGTACAACAAATCTGTGAAACTGGTAAGAAACCCTTTTTAAATTTGCTTTTTTGTCTTGAGTTCTCAGAGGTTCAAGTTGGTTGAAATTTGCATGCTCCTGAAATACCCTGTTGAGAGATGGGAATGGCACCTCTTTGTCTTGTTTAATATAAAGGTTTCTCCATGTAAGACTTGGCAAAAGCTGTTAATTCTTGTTCTGAGTCATAAAAGGTGCAGTTTTGGCTGCATCTTCCAGTACCTGCCAAATCCAGCAGCACTTCAGAGAGTTTGGTTGATGTTGCCCAAGATAAAGCTGTTTCGTTGGCCCTACTTTTGTGCTCCACTGCCTCCTTTTAGGCAAAGACAGGGGGGTTTCTCTTCCTGGGATGGTGTTTAATAATTAATTATGGGCATTGTTCTCTGCATTCCTACCTGAATGTATTGTTTGCTTGGGTAGCAATGCAAATGTATCTGCTTTTTATTAAGAGAGTAACTGTCTGCTGAACTTACCAAGCCACAGCTGGTTCCTTTTTGTGAGCTTTGCTGTCTGATGCGTTTCCTTGAAATGCAGTTTCATAATACTGTAACTTCAAACTCTTCTGTATTTACTTGGACATTAAACAATGTATCTCTGAGCCGTGGAAATGTGACATGTAAAGCATTAACACTTTCCCTGCAGTGGGTCAGTGCCCGGGAGAGGTTCCAGCAAGCAGCTGATCTCATCGATGCAGAGCAGAGGATGAAGAAGTCCATGTGGGGGCAGTTCTGGTCAGCACACCAGAGGTTCTTCAAGTACCTCTGCATAGCATCCAAGGTGAAGAGGGTGGTGCAGCTTGCCAGGGAAGAGATCAAGAATGGCAAAGTAAGTTGATCAAGATCTATTTTTAAATATTTTCTTAATTTTTAATCTATTAGATAATTTTTTATATGTAACTCAAATTTTTTCGGCCCTAGTAGTAACATGATTTTGTACATTATGGTCTTGAAGCTATTTAATGAGTAGACATTCAGGCAAAATAAACTCACAGCTCAGTCTCAGTGACAGTGTGTGGTGCTTGTTTGTCCTTCAGTGTGTTGTCATTGGCCTGCAGTCGACAGGAGAGGCAAGAACATTGGAAGCTTTGGAGGAAGGTGGTGGTGAACTGAACGACTTTGTTTCGACAGCAAAGTAAGACTGAAGTTTTAGAACTGTTCTTTACAAAACTGGTGTTCATCCAGCTTTGTGTGTGTCTGATTTGTCCTTTGATGTGCCAAAGGTGCATCAGTGCACAGAAAGCTGGGAATCCTTTAGTGCTGGTGTTCTTTACTGCAGCTGCCTGTGCCTAAAATCTGACGGTATTGCTCAGCTGAGCCATTGGATAGTTCCTGGTTCTCCTGGCATTCCAGAATTTTCAGCAGCTCATACTGTTCTGCTCAAACTGGGAGTGGGGCAAGGCTTGCTGAGTGAGTGCTGCATTTGTACCAGGGCAGGTTACAGAGCGTGATTGCCCTCTTTGAGACGAGCCAGAGCCAATCCTGAGGCTGCCTTGCCCAAGATCTTACTTTAAATTAATCAGTTACTTAAACAGAGCAATAAAAAAATGGCAGTAGCAATACCAAAACCACATTTAATAACTTATAAGTAACAGTGCTGTAAAATAAATGTCTCCTGCTTTTAAGGTGACAAATCCAGTAATGGGGGTGATAATACTCAGAGTGCTCCTGTGCACTCACAGGGAATCATTCTTCGGAGCAGTCAGGAAAGCTGTTAAATTGTTACAAGTTTGCACTTTAAATAAATGCAAATTCCACTGAAGAACCTTTTTTTCTTACACAGAGGAGTATTCCAGTCTCTTATTGAAAAGCACTTTCCAGCTCCCGACAGGAAGAAGCTGTTCAGCTTGTTGGGAATTGACTTGACTGCTCAGAGTAACAACAACTCACCCCGAGACAGCCCTTGCAAGGAGAACAAAATAAAGAAAAGAAAAGGTATTGCTTAAGTTCTGACACTAATGCCACAGTGAAAATGGCAACTTCAGAGCTGCCTGGGAGTGAGCTTTGGAAAAAATATGGGAATATGTGTACAGTCATCTGTGAAAGAGCATTTATTGCAGCCCTCTTAGGGCTGTTGTTAGAGATGGCCATTAATAGATGTACAAACTGCTGCTGCAGCAAAAGATCCTGTACAGTTGGGTACTTCTTGCTCAAAGTTGGATTGATCTGTTGTGGGTCCAAAGTGCCTTGCACAGACCACTTCCTGATGCAACCACACAAATAATTGCTTTCTTCTCCTTGAGGCTCAGTAAAGAGAAGCCTCATCCCTCCTTCTCAAACTGATTATCTCCTTACCCGAAAGTAGGGGATGATAAAAAACTTGGGAGAAGGGTCTTGCTTTAAACAGAAATTCTTTCTGACACTTCTGGTTTTAGAAGTTGAATATTTTTCTAGTTTGTGTGCAGCAGTGATAAAACAAACCTCAGAGTGTAGACTACAGGGTTTAAAATAAATTCTTTTTCTTCTGGGGTGATGGATTAGGTGAAGAGATAAGCAGGGAAGCCAAAAAAGCTCGCAAGACTGGGGGCCTCGCAGGCAGCAGCTCTGATGAGAGTGAAAGTGAATCTGATGCTTCAGACAATGAAGAGAGTGACAATGAGAGCTCCAAATTCTTGAGTTCTGGAGATGATGATGATTTCAACCCCTTCAGAGATGAGTCCAGTGAAGATGATGAAGATGGTAAGACAGTTTAAGTGTTTGATCAAGCTGTATTTGCAGATAAGAAGCAGAAAGTTTTTCCTGGTCATTTCAGTGAGCAACAAGTGTTTGCTAAGCATGTAATTCAGTTCCAGTGAGAGTGGAATTAACACTAGAATGTAAATCTTCAGTTAGATTTTACACACTGGAGTTCAGACTTGTGTAAGTCACTTTTTACAACATGGATGTGTTTTTTTCCAAGGGAAGGATGGCTGTTCAGTAAATGTTTGACATTCTTATTTTACTTTAGACCCCTGGCTGATTAGAAAAGAGCATAAAAAAAATAAAGAAAAGAAAAAGAAGAAAAGCATAGACCCAGATTCCATTCAAAGTGCCTTATTAGCCTCTGGTCTGGGATCCAAACGACCCAGCTGCTTCACTTCCACTGTTGGCACCACCACCTCGAGTACCAACACGTCTGGTAAGCAGAAGTTGCTTTGATGTTGATTCACTTTCTTAGCAGTTGGGCAATAAAATCCTAAATCTCAAAGAGTCTCTCTTAAATTTCAGCAAACAGTAACACACACAGCAGCTTTGTAACGAGTCAGGATGCTGTTGAAAGGGCCCAACAAATGAAAAAAGAACTGCTGGATAAACTGGAAAAGCTGGCTGAAGATCTTCCACCTAATACACTGGACGAGCTCATAGATGAACTGGGTGGTCCTGAAAATGTTGCAGAGGTAGGTTGCTGCTCACATGAGAAAATGGGTGTTTTTAGAGAGCTGGTTTATCAGTTTTAGGCAGTAATCTCACAGGAATGAGAGTACAGATTACTTTGCTGGATGGCTCGGAATTAAAGAGAAACTCGAAGATTGTATTATAATACAGCAAAAAGCTCTGAATGGGTGAACAGGTTATTTCAGAGACTGAGAGTTTCTTGTTGGGTAAATCACACCAGCTTTTTTTTCTCTAACTAGCTGTAGTCAATTTGAAGCTTTAATTCATCCTCCAAGGCAGTGGAGATTAAGAACCTGTATGTGTTAATAAAAAGCCTGATTAATTATTCCCTCTTTCCCAGTAACTTCAGAAACATGTCCTCAAGCTGCCTGTCTGTATCAAGTAGAAGCATCACTGTGATTTAAAAGACCCTGTCAAAGTCAGTGACAGTCTGAGTTTATTTTCTTAGCACTGCTGGTAAATCCCCTGTGAACTGTGGCATAATACTACAGCATTTTTACATAGATAGGCTTTGTTATGCTTTTGGTTCCCTGAGTTACCTCTGAATAGGTTTTCCACATAGCACATTATGGCATCCACCAAAAAGCAACCCAGGTTCTCTAATGCACTTGTGCACTTGGAATAAATTACATGGATAAACAGCAACATTACTTGGAGGTTTTGGTCATGGAGTAGTGTTGATGTTGCCCTTTTCCTTTGGCAGATGACAGGCCGCAAAGGCAGAGTGGTGAGCAACGACGACGGCAGCATTTCCTACGAGTCCCGGTCCGAGCTCGACGTGCCCGTGGAGATCCTGAACATCACAGAGAAGCAGAGGTTCATGGATGGAGATAAGGTGATCCTTAGCAAGATAAACTGGGCCAGGTGCCACAGTGACACTGAGCTGTTCCAGTTGTGGTGCTCCCCCTATCCCACTGCTCACTGCTCTGGGCTTTGCTTTGCAAGTCAGTGTGTTCCACTGTGCCTGAAGGGTCAGGCTGCAGTCTGGGTGACCTTAGAGACCTGTCCTTGGGGTGTTCCCCCACGTGCCTAACTGAAAGCTGGCACCTTTAAGCTGGTTTTGTAAAACAACACATGTTTAAAAGGCAGATTTGTGATTCATATATTTGATTCATTGATCTGGATTGCTGTGTACCTCTCCATCCAAGAGAAAATAAATTGGGAAATGAGGAAAACCACTGACTTGTTGCCAGCGAAGGGAAAAGGTGGAGGTTGTTAAACCCTAACAAGGATTGAGAAGTAATGCTGGGAAGAGTGATGGCTTTTGCCCTTTATCTTGCACTCTGAAAGAAAATCCTGACTGGAATTAATGGTAGGATTGAAGCTGATAAAAGAAGGAGGGGACCAAAAACCCTTCCCAGTGGTTCACTTGGGCTGTGCTGCCACAAGAGGGCAAATGGAGTAAATGTCTGTGTGGGACTTGTCTGGTCTGTTGTGACACCTGAGGTGAAGGGCTCTGTTCCTGTAAGTGACTTGTGCACAGTGTAAACATTTACATTCTTGGAAGGCAAATGCATTCAGAGGCACCAGGATGACTGGATCCTCTTCCTTACACAGTGTTACCAACACCTCTGTGTCCCCTCCTTTTCTGAAGTGCAGGCCAGTGTCAGAAACCTGCCCTCTGGGATGGCAAGACTGCAGCATAAACCACCTGTTTTCAGTTGCACAGAGATGTTGGAAAGTAAAGCAAAACCCACTCCTTTCACTCAAAAAAAACTCATTATCATCTCTAACTCTGATAGAGGAAACCACTCCTGTTCTCCCCTCCCTCCTCCTTGTGTTAGGAAGACCCACTAACAGTGAAACTATTCCAGACCCATGTTTAGTAATGGTTATAAAATGAGAAGTTTTCCTTGGAAACTGAAAGCTGAATCTTGATCTTGGGTTTATTTTTCTGTGTTCAAGAACATTGCCATCATCTCGGAGGCCGCCAGCTCTGGGATATCGTTGCAAGCAGACCGGAGAGCCAAGAACCAGCGGCGGAGAGTTCACATGACCCTGGAGCTGCCCTGGAGCGCAGACAGGGCAATCCAGCAGTTTGGTAAATTCCTCTTCTTGTGTCCCTCCTTCCCCTGGCAACCTCAGTAGTACTGACTGAATGTACTGCTGACTCAGGGCAGGTCAGACTGAGTAGGTGACCTCTTAAGGACCCCTCCAGTCTCCTTTGCCCATGAGCAGAATCAGCTTTATCTACAATCACAGCTAATTGTCCTGAAAGTTTTGAAAGAAGCCTCACAAACAAATCTACACTGCACCTTTGGAGTTTTATTCATGTATGAAGAGTTGCCACAACTCTAGAGCATCTGTGTGATGCCTTCTGTTGGCTGTAATGCAGCAGAAACTCTTTTTCAGCAGGATTAAGTTGTACATTTTTTTCCTTACTCTTCACGATTCATAGTTTATTAGAAATTTTCTGTGAATTTATGTAACATTTGTGCTTCTATTGAATTATCCAGGAAGAACTCACAGATCCAACCAGGTGACTGCTCCAGAGTACGTGTTCCTCATTTCAGAACTGGCAGGAGAGCAAAGATTTGCATCCATCGTTGCAAAAAGACTGGAGAGTTTGGTAAGATTGTTTCAAGAGCTCTGAACCTTCATTTGAGAAAATACAACTCTGAGTTATTTTTCTTGAAATTCTGTTTAATGGCAATGTTGTGTCTTAACAGGGAGCCCTCACCCACGGGGACAGAAGGGCCACAGAAACTCGAGACCTCAGCAGGTTCAATTTTGACAACAAGGTGATGGTTCTGTTTCTGTTGGAAAACTTGTGCTGTGGTGCTTATTCCACAAAAGATCTTTTTCATATCTCATCTTTAACTGTATCACTTTCTGGTGGGAGGCCTTTCTGAGATAGCCAGTAAATAACACTTTCTTTTACTATTGCAGAGAAAAATGTTTTATTGTGAATTACTGGTACTTGTTAGACTGTGTGCTTGGGGCTGAGACACAAACACTGGATCACATTGGTAGAATAACTTTCTTTTTATTACACAGTATGGCAGAAATGCCTTGGAGATTGTTATGAAATCCATTGTGAACTTGGACTCCCCAATGGTCTCACCTCCCCCTGATTTTCCTGGAGACTTCTTCAAAGGTAAGATAATTCACTGGCTGCAGTAGCTTCCTTTTGATCCTTCTCCAGTAGGCAGAAAATGCAAATAATTTGAGAGCTCTAAAACATTGTTACTATTTAAACTGATCAGCTGGCACAGATGGGAGTAACAGCCAGGGAGAGTCTGTGCACGTTGCTTGAATGTTGAAGTTCACGTATGAAACAAGATACGTGAACTCTCAATAGAAGGAGTGTTCTGTATCTGCTTGGCCAAAATATTAGATACAGTTCTTCAGCTTTATTTCCCATTATCCATTGTAATATCTTGTTCTCATCATGGTGCCACTGGTGGTTTTCCCTGGCTGTGCTTCCTGGAGGGGCAGAACGCAGAGTTCTGTCTTGCTTATTGATGTATGAGGTAGAAATTGTAAGTAGTGGAATTTAGGGGTGTCCCAGTTTTGGAATGGGATCCTGTTGCTAAACAAGCTGTTATTTCATTGGGCTATTTTTAGATGGTAAAGCACCTCTGATTGAACTTCCCTCTCTTTCCTTCCTAGATGTTCGTCAGGGATTGATTGGCGTGGGCTTGATAAACGTGGAGGACAGATCTGGGATCCTGACACTTGATAAAGGTACTGGGGTGTTCACTGTGGCCTTGGGATGCTGCTGGGAATATCGTGTGTCGTGACAGTGGATTCCTGGCAACAGGACTGAACTTGTAACCATCTAAAAAGTGGCTTCTTTGAAGAACTTAATGTTTTCTTCATTGCTGAAAGAATGGATTTCAATAGTCTGAGACTCTGAGTACTGATTGAGAGGTTGTTGTTACCAGTCTTTGTTGACCTAATACACGCTTTTGCCTTTTTTTTTAAGATTATAACAATATAGGGAAATTTCTGAATCGAATTCTGGGCATGGAAGTCCATCAGCAGAATGCTTTGTTCCAGTACTTCTCTGACACGTTAAATGCAGTTATTCAAAATGCTAAAAAGAATGGCAGATACGACATGGGCATCTTGGGTGAGTAAATCACTTCTCAGTGCTCTGGTTCTCGTGGGAGAACAGAGGAACAGAATAACTCTGTGCTTTCCTTGTCAGATTTGGGCTCTGGAGATGAGAAAGTAAGGAAGGCAGATGTTAAGAAGTTTTTAACTCCTGGATATTCTACCTCTGGACATGTGGAACTGTACACAGTAAGTTAATTCTGTACCACCTCTTTAAACCAACAAAACTTGCATACAAACATGCTCAGTTCCTGTGTGTGTAACTGTTTGTGAGGTCTGTTCCCATTCCAATGCCCCTGCTTGGCTCTCTTGTAGATCAGCGTGGAGAGAGGAATGTCTTGGGATGAAGCAACAAAGCTCTGGGCTGAACAGACAGGCCCAGATGATGGGTTTTATTTATCACTACAGGTAAGATTCTTCTGTCTCTTGGTTTATCTTCAGGGAAGTTTAGCTTTTATTTAAACCTTTTTTATTTAAACCTGCATCAGGAAACCAAATGCTGTGAGGTTAACGTGGATCACTGTATTCTAAAGGTGTATTCTTATTCCTGATTGTATTGTTGCACTCTTACTACTCTGTGAAGAACACAGTATGGAATCACTTAGGGTAGATACTCTTAACATATTTAAATTTAGGAAATTTTTGGTTTGTCTTTCTAGATAAGAAATAACAAGAAAACAGCAATTCTAGTAAAAGAAGTGAATCCTAAAAAGAAGCTTTTTTTAGTATACAGACCAAATACTGGGAAACAACTCAAACTAGAAACATGTGCAGACCTGAAAAAGAAATATAAGAAGGTAACCATTAAAATTATGTTTGTTTTAAACTTGAGGCAACTCAGTTCAGGTTGAATATTGAAAGAGCTCTGAAGCTTTGCTGTGTTTAAGCACTTTGCTTGTCGTTTGGGGTGGATAGTTTGAAATTACACTGTGGGTGCTGTAACTCCCTGCACCATCGCTGTGTGGGTGCTCTCTCCTCTCTCATAGCAAAGACCAAATGGCTTTTATTCTGTGCAAGTATTGATGTGTTTACTTTATTCCCCCTCTTCCAGGTCCCTTCTGAGGATGCTCTGCCACACTGGTTGGAGCAGTACAACTCCTCTGCAGACACCTGCACCCACGCCTACTGGTCAGTGTTTGTGTGCACACCTCTGCTCTCACACTGGGTCATCACTTCTCCTGTCACTCTTGTGAAATCTTCTTTCTTGCTAAAGAGAATTTGTCCCATGACCAGTCAAATGACCATTCAAATGACCCAGCTTTTGAGTGAAAACATGAAGCTTTGCACTTGCCCTGAAGGCTGAAGTATGAGATGTGTAAATTATGCTCATGTGTAAATTACACTCAGTACAAGTGTAATGACCCAGGGTGTGCTCGAAGATTGTGCCCAGAATGTGCAATTATTGTCATCTGATAGTTCAAATGTTATTTGGGAGATGTTTATACTTCATGTAGAGTTGAGGTGGATGTGAGAAACAGCTGTTCTGTGCTGCCTGTTGTGTACCTGAACGCAGCTGTGGCTGAATTCCTGAGGAACAGCATAACTGGTGGAAGCTTCAGATTGATACTGGAGCTTCTGAAATGCCCTGGTCAGATCCCAGCTTTGTTTGACATACTCCCACTCTGAGGTGACCCAAATGATGGTACCTTTGACTCAAAGCTTTTGAAGCTCTTCCCAAGCTCTGCCATCAGAGCCCTGCCATCCCTTGACTCTGAATACATATTAAATAACTTCAAATCTCATTTTTAATGAAATTAGATATTTCTGTTTGCAGAATCCTTTTGAAAGCTTTGTTTTCTGTGTGTGCAGGAGAGGCAACTGCAAGAAGGCGGGGCTGGGGCTGGTGTGCGAGGTGGGGCTGCGCTGCCGCACCTACTACGTGCTCTGCGGCTCCGTGCTCAGCGTGTGGACGAAGGTGGAAGGCGTGTTGGCCTCTGTGAGCGGCACCAACGTCAAGATGCAGATCGTCCGCCTGAGGACAGAGGATGGGCAGAGGATCGTAGGTGAGTGCCCTGCTGCTCCCCCACAGCCACCTTGCAGGGGAAGGTTGTCACTTAAAGCCCTAAACAGGTTTCTGTACAGAGATTCTTCCAAGACAACAGGGTGTCTGTTGGGGAGGGGCAGAAGTGCAGCTGCTGACATCTGCATTTCAGCAACACACACAAATACTGTTTTGAGGCAGGTTAAAGAATGAAGTATTTTTTTTTTCCAGCCAGGCTTTGGGACATTTATTCTCTCAGTTGTTTTTGTTGCCAGTAAATCAAAAGATCACACTTGGCCTGTTCCAGCCAAGCTGCATTGAAATCATAATGCCTCCACTTTTTTCCCCACTTTTGGAAGAGAATAGTAGGCCCTGGGAATAATAGTTTTCATAGTTTTGGGGCTGCTGGAAGTGTGTAGAATGTCTTGTCTTCTCACTGAACCTGTCAGTGAAGCCCTCAGAGCAGGGACCTCAGAGGCTGAAATCTGTGTTTTCTAAATGTGGATTTCCTGTGGATATACAGTATCATGGCACCTCCTCCTCTAGGAACAGTGTTCTAGGATGTTGGGACTGTTTAAACTTTCTTGGGGGTGAAACTTCCAGGAGATCAGAGAAGAGAAAATAGATGATTTCTGGTTTCATGTGGCAGTGAGTGACATAACAAGAAAATTTATCACGGGGGGCAAAGTGGCAACTTTTTTAGGTCATGAAGCAGGAGAAAGGGTGTAGTGACCTGAACCTCCAAGAGGCAGAACTTGTGGCTGTGCTGATTAGACTTGACACTGGAAACGCTCACTGACTGTTGCATAAATTAAATGGTGGCATCACAAGCCTGAGGTTTTAATGAACAGGTTGTTTATGAAAGAACTGACTTGCTGCTGTTCTCAGGTTTGATCATTCCTGCAAATTGTGTGTCGCCCCTTGTGAACCTCCTGTCGACGTCCGACCAGTCGCAGCAGCTGGCGGTGCAGCAGCAGCAGATCTGGCAGCAGCACCACCCCCAGAGCATCACCAACCTCAGCAACGCATAGGAGGGCAAGCTACAGGTGTTTGACTCTGGTGTTTGAGGAAAAGGCTGTAAAAGCATATCACTTGCATAAAAATCAGGGACAGATTCCAAAGAAATACAACTTTTTTCAGTTCAGTTGTGTGCTCTCAAATACTTTGGGAATAAAGAGATCTAAAAAGGTTGGTAAGAACTGAAAGCCAGCAGTTGTTTATGGTGGTGCATCTGTCTTTCCTTATGCTCTCTGTAGTGCTTCCTGTTTGCTTTTACTTTTGGCCTTTTAAGCTACAAACCACAATTTGTTTGGAAATGCTTGAAAATCCCCAAGCAGGCTTTATTTTTCTCTTGTCATACAGTGCTCAGGGTTTAACGCAGTGCATCGATGCCATTGCTGTGGGAGATCTCGAATGCATGTACTGAGTATATATATAGAAAATATTATTGGGTTTTTCTCTTCAATTTGAGTTTATAAAAGCATGAAACCTTGAGATTGCACATCATGCATTCAGGTTCCTTCCCAGTTTCTGTTTGACAGTGCATGTCTTTGGAAACGGGCATGGACAGGGTGAACACACGAGGCAGGAATTCGGAGAGAAACACAATCTTAGTTGTACAGCATTGGTTATTGCATTTTTATAGTGTTTATACCCAGGTGTTGCATTTTTTCTGGTTCTCTCCTGGGGGTTATATATTTGAGTCTACAACATGTTCTTTTTGTGATAAACATCTTAAATTAAACTTAGTTCATTTTTAATGTATTAATGGTATTCCTAATGTGTACTGCAAAGATGGCTGGATGCCTGTTTTCCTTAAATTGAAGCATTTCCTTAATCTGAGGTGGTTCTGGAAACTTAAGTGCAAATTCACTTCCATCTCGCATACAATCTTCTATTTTTTACTTCATTAACGTAATTTAATTTGTCACTTGTAAGATGAAACCTTACTTGAGCTGTAAATTAGAGAATGGGAAACACTTGAGGGTTCCGCTGTATGTGCTGTTTCTGTTACCCAGTAACTTGAATACTGTTTAATATGTTGTAAGACATTGTAGAGTTTATCTGGAGCTGTTTAAAAGAAATTGTAATGTACAAATGTGAATAGTCACTTATCTATAATATGGGTAAGTTTTGTTTTGCCTATAATAGTAGATGTTTATAAGAAAGTGAAGGACAATGTTTGTCATTTCTTGCTTGCACAGGTTGCACTATTGAAAAATTGAGATTGTATAAACCTGTCCAAAAAAACTACAAGATAATGATCTTGTAGATGTCAAATAAAAGTTATTGTACTAACAAGAAGTGGAGTCTTGTTTAGGCAATCACTGTACTCCAAAAAAACTAACAAGTCTGTACAATTGGAATTTGACAGGACTTGGCATGTTCCAGGCTGCTCTAACCAGGCTTCTGTCTTGCAGCCCAAATCTCTCAGCTGAACTCGCTAATGAGGCAAGAACTAAACTCTGCTTGAAGCTCTGTGTGTGTTTTAAGGAAGGCTCAGCTGCCAGAGCAGGATCACTGCAGGTGTCACCTCTGGGAGGCACTCTGGGGTCAGAGGGAGCTTCTGTAACAGGGCAGGAGTTCCACAGCGTGAGGCTGGAGTGTGTTCCCTTATGGAATTGTTTCCCTTGAGGCTCAGTTAACTCTGTCTGTGCTCCTTCCCTCAGCTCCCAGTCTGAGCTGTTTGGGGGATGAATCCCCTGCTCACACTTGGCACCAGCTGGGAATAGATCTGGAGTAAATCCTCTGCTCCCCGTTGCTGTGGCACCACCTGCATCTCTCAATCCCTGGGCTGCAGGTGCTGGGAGCAAGGGGGGTGTGCTCTGCTGGGGAGTGATGGTGCCCTGGCAAACTGGAGCACTGGGGGAGGATGTCCCTGTGCCCTGTACCCACCAGTGTGTGGATTTGGCATCCATTCCAGCAGCAGGGATGGGATTTTGAGGAGTGTGTTGACAGATTATAACAGCAGTAAACAGGGAGCCAAACTGGGTGGGGTCTGCTCTGGCTCTTAATTTGCATTTTGTGTAAAAACTTCTGGGATCTGAGATGGTAACAGCATTTTAGGTTCTTGATCCTCAGTGAGATGGTTCTAGAAGTGGCAGGTTCACAATTACTGATATTTGTTTGGGTTTTGGGTTTGTTGTTTTAACCTTTTTAAGTCATTATTTTAAACACACTCAGTTCCCAAATGCTCTTCTCAGCCTGGTGTCCTCACTTTGGTTGCTGGGATGAGCAAATTCTGGATGTTCCCTGTATATTGATAAGCAAACCACAGTGTTGTATTTCAGCCTCTTAAACATCCCATAGACTTGTGTCCCTTGAAGGGGAAAAGTCTTACAGCACTTCCAGGATCCAAAAGAACTGTTCCCATTCTTCAACTTGCTCTCCTTTGCCTGCTCTTTGCTTCTTGCCACCAGCACTGCCTTGGCTTTGCCACCAACTTACTAACACAGCCATGGCTTGGGACTGTTGAACACCTTAAAGGTTAACAGCAAAAAAAAAAAAAAAAAACCACTTAAAAAACAGCCTTCAAGCTACAGCAGCGTTTTCTCTCTTAAAAATTCCTGCTCAGGTGGTTGGGGTGGGGGTTTTGGTGGCAGTTTGTTCCCTGCACAAGGTGCTGATACAGCTTGGGGAGAAAAGGAGCATAAATAGCACGAGCTGGGTGAGGAACAGGGAGTGGTGTCCCTTTGCAGCACTGCCATGAGACAAACATCCTCCTGGGCAGGAGAGGAGACCAATTGTCACATCACATAAATTACCAGGCAAGGATGGTCTCTGTTTCCTGCTTGTGGGGTATTGATCTGCTTTGTACAAAATGAAGTACAAAATGTTTGGTACATCTGAAGTGAGTATAAAACTTACAAAGGGCAGATGTCTCTGATAACAGGGGCAAAGCCACTTGTAAACTGGTATTAACTTCTGTACCATGGGAGTCCTGGAACTGCTGCAGAAGGGGAAGGTCCATATTTAAACTGACTTGGGAATTGAAACCCAAATTTTGGGGTTTCTTTTCTGAACTGTCTCTTGACAGCAACTAAATTATGACTTGTTTACTAGTTTGATACTTGTCTGACACATTAAATGCAATTGTAACCTCCTCCCACAGCAAGTTTTCCACTTTTTCCAGTGGTTCGTTGGGAACACACACCTCTTGTAAGGACTTCAAGTTCCCTGCAGATGCGAGTTGTCTACTCCATGTGTGGTGTTTTCTTTGTAAATGAAGAAATCTCTGCAACCTGTAAACGCTTGTCAAGTGAATTATCCAGGGAATTTGTATTTTCCTTTTGCATTTGGAATAACTTCCCTCTGCTCCAGCGCAGTCTGTACATATATAGAGTCTGTATGTATATAGAGGTGTTCAAGGCTACTGAATATTGAATGTAAATAACTCTGTGGGGTTTTTTTTTCCTTCATTCCCTTCCCAAGATGTAACCCTATTTTCTCAACCTGCCACATGGGCAGTTTGTGTGTACTTTGAAATATATTATAGAGCATATACAAACCTCCCAGGGTGTGTGTGTGCCTTGGGGATGTCACGTCTTGTCATCAGTTTGTTCAAAACTCCGTGTCCGTGTTCCATCATCCTGTTGATGCTCTGTGGCTTTATTCTCTATTTTTAGTGTATTATGCATTTTTCTGAGAGAAATGGATCCCTGATGTCTTTCAGTGACACA
This sequence comes from Hafferia zeledoni, assembly GCA_035583235.1. Classification (NCBI taxonomy): domain Eukaryota; kingdom Metazoa; phylum Chordata; class Aves; order Passeriformes; family Thamnophilidae; genus Hafferia; species Hafferia zeledoni. Next base: position 12,058,655 of record JAWWEV010000037.1, on the reverse strand, counting down.
GTGCCTGTATCAGAGAAACAAGTATTTGAGGGTTTTATGGAGTTTGTTTCCTTTAGTCTTTTCAGTTCTTGAGCTTTAATCTTAGAAACATTTCCACTTTCTCCCAACTGTTTCTCCAGTTGTGCATTCAGGGGCCTCCTGCAATCAGAGTTCTAGAATTAAATTCTGAGCTGAGGGTTTGGGTTGTTGGGGTTTTTTTTGGTTTTTTTTTATTGTTAAATAAATTAAACCAACTACTGTGTTGGGACTTTTTTCCCCCTCTTTTAATTTTGTGTTGTGGAATTTGCCCCCAGAGCTGCTGGAACACCTTCCAGTAGCACATCTGCATACATTGAACATCCTCCTTGTCACTCCATTTTAGGATCCTCCAGACCAGCAGAAGTCATGTTGTCATGAACCAAACAGCTTTTCTTTCCATCCCCTTGAATCTCCAGAACTTCACCTGGTTCATGTCACTGGTTAATTAAACTGCCTTTATTGGTAGTTAAGAGCAAATTCACAACATTCTCTGAATGTTAATTGCAATGATCTTAAAAAAGGGAGGAGAGTTTATAAAAACTATATCAAGACTGGAAAGTATCAACTTCTTCATGTTTTATGCAGAGCATGCAAATACCTTTCCTTTATCCAAAGAGTTAGTTTGGGATAAACAGACTAATCTTATGTTTGTACATCATCTTATATTGACTTTTGTTCTCGTTTTCCCTAAATCTGGAAAAGTGATGATGCCAAGTTCTCAGCAATAAGTGAAGGTGCCCAAACCTCAGAATTTAATTATTCATATTCCCAAAGCAGCAGACTTTGTTCTGTAAGCAAGGGAGAAATGTCTTCAGAAAGGTTTTGGTTGGCTCCTTTCCAGCATGTAAATAATACACCTCAGAAATGCCAGCAAGGCAGCACATGAGCTGACACCTCTTCCCTTGGAAGTGCAGGGCTGGTTTGTGTGTTCCTTCCTTCCTTCCACCTTTATGAAGTGGAAGAACTGACTGTGTCTGGTAAAGGCACAACGAATTGCAGGGCATGAAACAAAGATTTAGCCAGAGAGACTTGAATCCTAAACCGGGGTGCAAGTGGTTTAATTGCTGCTGGGTGAGGTCTGTCCCGAGGTCACCGGTGGGAATACAGCGGTGGATGGGAGCGATGGAGCAGTGAGGGTGTGAGCCTGCAGCTGGCTCTGCAATCCCGGCACTGCCTCTCCCTGGGGGCTTTGGGAGAGGGCAGAGCTTGGGAAGGGGATTTTCCTGGCCACAGCTCCTGCCTGCTCTTGTGATGGGCCCCCAGTTCTGCCGTGCCCAGCTCTGGCTGCTGAGCCTCGTGCACCCCACTGGCCCTTCGCTGCCTCCCAGGGCGGACTCAGCAAGGTGCTGGTGTTTCCTTCCTTCTCTGACAGGAGAAAAACCCATCCCGAGCCCGTGAGCTCTTGGGAAGGAGAGGATGCCCCGGCCTGCCCTGCAGCCCCTTTGGGCAGGGGGGTCAGGCCTCGGGGCTCTGCCTTTGGCTCGAACCTCCCTGTGCTGCCTCTGAGCCTGGCGAGTCTCGGCCTTGGGCTGCGCTGCCTAAACCACCGTCTGCCAGGGCTGTAAATCCTTCACATCCGGGACTGTCCCTCCCTCTCTGCACACAGAGTGACACGGAGGCACTGCCAGGTGGCTGCCAGGCTGAGCATCTGCCAGGGGAGCTACAGCATGTTCACTCCAGAAAGACCTGGGGGTACCCCACGGCCTCCCCTCTTCGCTTTGGGAGGGGAAGGAGGGTTTATAGGCACTGCTCCAGGGCAGGAGGCTGCTGTCTTTCCTCAGGTAGATGTTTAGGCAGAGATTGATCATTCGGTTGCTAAAAATACTTGATGTTTCCAAGCCCTGCTGCAGTGGGATCACCCTGTCCCGCTGCCTCAGCCGGGAGAGAATCAGCACTGCAAGAGTCTGTGCACACCAGTTTGGCAAGAGGCCTCAGGGCTCTCCCTTCTGCTCTGAGCAGTGTCCTGGGGCAGGAGCTCAGCAGGAACGCCAGACTCACCCTGGCAAAGCCTGTGTCTGGGCTCTGGGCTGGCTGAGGGGAGCGCTGTGCCTGGCAGTGCCAGCCCAGAGCTGTACAGCACTGACCAGAGGCCACCCGTGCCACACACAGCACTCCAGAGACTCTGCTGCATCCCTGTGATTTACCTCCGGTTTTCCTCCTTCCCCCTTCTCACTGCTCCTCTCCCCCCCCAACTCTGAGTTGTTGTGAAGCTCCACATTCCTTTCCTCACAGTCATTTCCATTTTCCAGTCCTGGGCTTTGCTTCCACTCTCTCCTCCACTTCCTTTGCTCAAATGACCACTAACAAAATAATTAGGGATGCTCCCATCAGGCTCCACAGTCGGTGTCGCAACAGCCTCTGAGGGACAGTGATGTTTGTGCTTCTGGTTATTTGTTTCAGGAATATGTCACTGCTCTGGTGACACTCGGTTTGCCCTTGGCAGGCCTTCAGTGAGGCTCAACCCCAGCGTGTCTCTGCAAACTGGGATTTGAAACAGGTGCCACATGGGTGACTCTTTCATGTGGGCACAGGGTGTCTGACACCAGCCTGCCTTGGGACTCACTTCAGGCGAGCCAGTGCTCAGCTCTGCTGTGGATTCCTGCGCTCCCAGACACAGAGCAGGTTCAGGAGCTTTCCCAGACAGGGCTGGGTTGAAAGCAAGTCTCTGGGGCTCCTCTGCCCCAGCCAAAGGGTGGGGTATTCCCTGCCCCAGGCCCGCAGCCTTACAGAGGGAGGCAGAGGCAGGGCCGTGCCACAGCCCAGCAGTGCCAGCTCACGCCTTGGCACAGCCTTCAAGGGCTCAGGAACGGGAGGGAAAGAGAGTCCAGCCTGCAGGGCAAGAAGGGAGAGTCCTTCCAGGCAAACTGCAGGAATCGAGCCGGGTGGAGCACTTGTTTGTCTGGAAAGTTGATGCAGGGCAGCCCTGTAATGTGGGGATAACGTGGTAATCCATCCCTGCGAGCAGCAGTAAGGCAAGAGGAGACCCCTGGCCCAAACCCCTGTCCTGTCCTGCCCTGTCCTGTCCTGTCCTGCCCTGTCCTGTCCTGCCCTGTCCTGTCCACTCCTCTCCTCCCCTCCCCTCTCCCAGGGCAGTTCCGTAGTTTTATTTGCCTCTTCTTACCAAGCAAAACGAAGTGGTTTCCTTTCTGCTCTTATTTTTCTTTGCTGGTTTTCATTGGAATCTGGGCTGGTTTTGATATTGGTGCCTGGTGCTTGTTTGCCTGGCAAACTGCAAAGAGGAAAACTCTCATTAAAGAGATTCCAGGCCTATGCTTTTGTGGCTGAGGGCTTGGAAACTTCTCATTCCTGCTCCATGGTCCTCCAGGGAGACCTCCAGCCAGAGCAGGAGAGAACAGGCTCGCTACTCACGCTCTCTCCAAGGTAAACCCAGAGCAGCATTAAGGCCTCTTTATGTTAAACATTTCCAGTCAGTTCTGACAGCTCTACAGGTGCTCTTTGCTTTCTGTGCTCCTGATACACGGCCCTCCAAGGCAGAGCATCCCCCTCGGCGTGGAAGGGGCCTGGAAGGGGCCGCGGCGCCCGCGGGCAGCGCCCGCTGGATGCGGAGCAGCTGCCGGCCTGGCAGGGCTGCGGCACTTGGCAGCCAGACAAAGCACTCGGGAGCAGGAGCAGAGCGAGGCTGGGAGGGAAAGTCGCTCCGGATAAAATGGCATCTGGCCTGGGAGGAACCATCTCAAAGTGGGGAGCAGGGCCAGACTGCAGGGAAGTTTGTTTGGGGGGACCGAAGGGGAAAGCGTGTCCAGAGCAGGATCCGAGGTGTGACCCGAAATGGTTGCAATGCTGGCTGGAGATGTGGGCCAGGAGCTGGGGGAGGAATTCCTGGGGCCTGGCTCATGGCCCAGCACTCTGTACCACAGCCCCCCTCCAGAGGGGCTCCGAGGGCTCCTTCCTGTGGAGGAGGGAGCACTCCAGAGCTTCCAGAGGGATCTGGAGGTGTGAGAGGAAAAGGCACCAGGGTGGAGCTGCAGAATCTGTTTTTACTCAGAACTGGGTGTTTCTCGTCCATTTTGGTGAGGATGGGGCAGCAAACACCAGCCAAAAATCAGATCACAGGAGGGACACCCAAGGGCTGTCAGTGTTCTCTTGGGAACAAAAAGAGCAGGAGGAAAACCTCAGCAAGAAGCAGTTTTGGGGAAGAGACAGGAATGTAAGGAGCTGCAGCAAGCTGACAAGAAAGGAGCAACAGTGATGCCAAAAAGCATCAAATGTACAATTTTCCCTCTGTGTCAGAGTCCCAGACTGCCCCAGGAATGTTCAAGGTGTCCCTGGAGCAGGGTCTGGGGAGCGTGTTCTGCACCAGGAGGTGCTGGGTCACTACAGTCCCAGTGAAAAGGTACTCAGCAATGTAAAGCACCTTTGAAAATGCTATTTGTTAGAGCCATTTGCCTCTACCACTTGTGCTCCTCACAGGGGTTACACCTGCCTTCACTCAAGACTTGAAAAGCTTCATTTTCAGCCTAGATCTACCAGAGACTTTTCACTTCATTTTGGTTCATCATCTTAGTTTTAGCAGTTTGGAGACTTGCAGATTAAATTAGTGCTCAGAAACTTGTGGGATCACCTCTGATTATTTTATGTATGATGCTGGATTCCCCAGAAATGTGGGGAGAAGTATTTGAATATAAACTCTCTCCAGGAAAAGGAACAAACTTCCCATCCCCTTCCCTTTGCTGCTACAGGGGTCTCTGTTGTGGGCAAGGGACAGTTAGAACCTCCCCAAGTCACTCAATTCATTAAGCCTGACAATAATTAATTACATTGAAATCAATGCACAAATGTAATGTTTTACACCGTCAAAGGCACGCCAGGAAAGAAGAGAGTCTTGCTGTGCCATCTAATTCTTCTCGTTGTTGATTTAACCCAAGATGATAAGAAACAAGCCTGGTTTGTGCTCTCCATTTGCAGGTCCTTAAGCATTGGAGCGCAGCTCTGCAATGACTAATTCACTTTGTTTCCAGATAAAAGGGGACAAACAAGTTTGTTTTGAAGCCTGGCCCAAGGCCCCTGGCTCTATGGCAGAGCTGCCAGCGCCTTCCAACACCCCACTTTGCATGTGTATCCCTCACACCCTCGCCCGAGGGGCACAGCACCGACCCCGCAGAGCCCAGGGAAGGGAAAACCTCCTTCATCCAGATCAGTGGGAGCTCTGGATAAGCAGGGTCTGGAGGCAACTCTGTGGAAACACTGGCTGCTGAGTATTCCCAGTGTTTGGGAGAGGCAGAGGTGAGGAAGTCATACCAGCAGAGGGAAGAGAAAAAATACCAAGAAAAGAAAGAGGAGGGGGACAGGGTGAATGTTGGACATCTCACACAACTGAGAAGAGGCAGCTGCACCTGGAGAATACATCAATGCTTGCAGTGACTGAAGAGACAGCTGATTTCACAGAATATTCTGAGTTGGAAGGGACCCACAAGGATCACTGAGTCCGGCTCTGAAGTGAATGGCCCACACGGGGATCAGACACACACCCTGGTTCTTAGAACCACGCTCTGCTCTAACCAACTGAGCTCTTCCTGACCATCCTCCCTTGATGAGAAACAACAAGCACACCCATTTCTTTTCAAGTCACCTCTTAGTGTGGAGAAGCTCGAAAATGTCACCTGTGTGATAAAACGACTCTGCTGTACTTCCTGCTCTCTGACTTGGCCCCTTGGTGATGAAGAGCTGCTGGTGCTGGCAGTGACCACGAGCAAGCCGTGAGCCTGCAGAGCAGGGACCTGCCCCTCGCTGCAAACCTGGGGCGTGTGGGCTCTGGAGCTGGAGCTGCTGCACTCCGGACAGGGTTTGCACGTGCAGAGCACAACTCCAGCAGTGCTTGGGACATCAAACAAGTTGAAACCACAGGGAGCTCAGTCTGGGGCCACCCCGCTGAACAGTCAGCCCAGGGGCCAAGCACGGTGGGGGCTTTGTTCTTGTGGCCACACCTGGTTCAGAACAGCTGAAATGAACCCTCAGAGCACATGGCAGATGGGAAGAACTTGCAGGTACTTCCTACCCAAGCCAACTCCAGCAGTGTCTGCAAAAAAACAGGAGTAAAGTCAGTTGAAGCTTAAAGAGTGTCTGAGGCCAAATGGGAGGTTGTCACAGGGTCTTGTGTCTCATGCCAGCCCTGCTCCCTGTACCTCCAGAACTGCAGAGTAAATGTCCAATACCAAGATATTTGGGTATTCTGGGTTCTTGGGCTGTCCTGTACGCTGGGGTCCTGCTTACAGGACAAATAATCTTGTTCTACAAGCCTGACCATCTCATCAAGCCTGACCCCACAGTTTGCTCCAAAGCTCGTGGTGCCTTCTGCTGAAGAAAGGAGGATCTTTACAGGACTCTTTCCTTGTCCTCCCTTCCCTCCTGGAATATCGTATATTTTGAAGCCATCATCACAAAACCCGAGCAAAACACAAGGGATCTTGCACTTCACAGTGTTGCTTTGAGAGCAGTTTGTAGAGTTGGTGCAAAGCCGTGAAAAACACGGCGATCTCGGAATGCTCCCGTTTCTCACTCACTTGGTGTGAGTGTAAACAACCACACAGGAATGGAAAATCCCAGAGCAGCCTGCAGGACTCTGCTGGCCTTCCAGGGATTCAGCAGAAAGGCTTCTAGTTACAAACCTGGAAGTGAAGCTCGAGGGGTGCAAAGTTCTCACTCACACAGTGCTGGACAGGAGGGTTTACCAGTGCAACTTTTCAGGACTCTAAGAATAATTACACAGTTATAGTTGGGAGCACCAGGGTAAAAATATTGTCACCAAGCGTGTAATTTTGTGCCTGGGGCTCTCAGTACCCTTCTCGAACAGCCTGGAGTGTGGATGAGCTGTGAGGAAGAGCCTGTGCCACACTGGGCTTCGCCAGGATCGCTGGAGTCACGCACTTGGCCCAGAGCTGAAATACAACTGTGTTTCATCTGGTACTAGTCAGAATTCTCAGATGTTCCTTCCACGAGGCGTACAGTCACTAGGGCATGAGCCAGGGGCTTTCCCCATTCTCCCTCCATCTTCCTTTATTTGGAAGAAATCATCTGATGACTCCGTGGCACTTTCCATGTCCCCGTGATGGAGATGGTACCTGTTCCCTCTGCAGAGCCATCCATGGTGGGCCTGAAGCAGTGCCACTGAAAAGGAACGTGCCCTGCTTTCCAAGGAGCAGGATCAGCCTCTCCGTGTTTGCTGCCACCGGCATAAGGAGCAGGATAAAGCCTCGGATAGACATTAATCAGCACATACAATAAAACTACCAGATCTCAGAGCGGCCTCTGGTAAAACAAGTGTGGGTTTGATCCTGTGGGGCTGATCCTGTGGGTCTGTGCCCTAAGCACAGCTTGTCCAGCACCCAAGCAGCTTTGTTGGTATAAATCCAGAGTAATGTATCAATTACACAGTGTATTTGAGATTAATTGATAGAAGGAGCAAACCTGAGTATCTTGCAGCGAAAAGGATGAGTTCTGAAGGGGCAGATGCAAGCTGGGAAGTGCCATCGTTTAATCCGAAAATTAGTAGTTCTTTTTCATTTTTTTTTGTGGGGAAGTTTTACTGCTGCTTGCAAGCAGAAAATGTGTCAACCATCAGCGAGATCCGCATTTATTTTTTCAAGCCCCTTTAGAAACTGCAATCTACGTTAAGCTTCCACCTTCGAGCAGAGAGGAATAGCGGTTAAAAAAAAAAAGAGGAAAAAAAAAAAGGGCAGATTTTTCCTTGGCGGCATCGGGGGGGGGGGGGGGGGGGAAAATAAAAAAAAAAATGCC
>JAWWEV010000037.1:12036668-12050048 GCA_035583235.1 Hafferia zeledoni | reverse complement strand
GCCCAGGGCACAGAGTGCCCTGGGCTGGTGATCACAGTAGGGTTGGATCAAGGGTTGGACTTGCTGATCTCGGAGGTTTCTTCCAACCCAATTAATTCTATGGTTTAAATGATGAGTTTGTAGTTCTTGAAATAAAATAAAAAATGGGAGGGGAAGGTGGTGGGGCTGGCACGGAAATGCACATGGAATGCATCAGTGTCAGGGTGTAGAGAGGCAAAAGAGTCTGGTGAGGAGCAGCTGGGGGGGCTCAGCTGGAGAAAAGGAGGCTCAGAGGGACCTTCTCACTCTCTACAGCCACCTGAAAGGAGGTTGGAGCCAGGTGGGGGTCGAGATCTTCTCCCAGGAAACAAGGGACGGGATGAGAGAGAACAGCCTCAAGTTGCATCAGGGGAGGTTTCTGGAAAATTTCCTCATGGAAAGGGCTGTCCAGCCCTGGCACAGCTGCCCAGGGCAAGGGCAGATCCCCATCCCTGGAGGGATTTAACAGCCCTGTGGATCTGGCACTTGGGGACATGGTCAGTGGTGGCCTTGGCAGTGCTGGGGAATGGTTGGACTCAATGGAGCTGTTTTCCAACCTAAATAATTCCATGATTCTAAAAGTTTAGGTGCATTGTTGATACTACACTGAAAGCTTGGGAAGTATCTGCTTGTCTTTGGAGTGATTTAATTTGCTGAAGCAGGTTCCATGTGCTGTAAAATGCTTCCTGTCCCACAGGTATCTCCAACCTCCAGGAACTTGGATTCAGTGCTCCTTGGAATCCAGAGAGCTCCTGGCTTTGTGTCTGAAGAAACTCAAAGCCTCCCTGAGCAAGGTGAGCAGCTGATCCTGGGGGTGTTCCAGAGTGTGTTGGTGTTCCATAAGGTCCAGCAACTTGTAGAGGATTCCATCCTTCTGGAGCAGCCATTGGTGCTTGTGTAGAGCTTATCAGCTGATTTATATTGGATTTTTAAAAATTGTTCATACTTGTTCTCACAGGTTTGTGACAACATGAAAGAGGCTTGCAGAGGTCTATATATAGATTAGATGAAAAGTCACAAGTTTAAGTTGACTAAAACAACTTTTAGGTTGAGAATGTTACCAGAGGAAAATATCTGAGATAGTGTTTTAGGCAAAGAATTGCTTTTCACCACGGTCATGAAGGTCTGGGTTAGATCATTGCCTTATTGAGGTTGTTGCTATTGGGTTAGTACTTAAATATACAAAATACTGTCAAAATTCATCATTTCCTGGCATCCAGAGATACTATTGAATAGTATATTCAGTTGCTCTGGTGTGACAGCCTGAGGCTGTATCACCTTTATTTTTGGTAGATCAACTTCCCTGTTCCACCTAAGCATTATTAATTAGATTTGGGGTATTAATATGTGTATTTTTAATGAAGGTTCTTCACTGTGAGCTGTAGCACAGGGCTGTGTTTTGGTGGTTGGAGCTGGGGGTGCTGAGCTCTGTCCTTTCCCGTGGTTGGAGCTGGGGGTGCTGAGCTCTGTCCTTTCCCGTGGTTGGAGCTGGGGGTGCTGAGCTCTGTCCTTTCCCATGGCAGGTCCGACTGATTGATGCAGGTTTCATTTGGACAGAACCACATTCCAAGAGGCTGAAGCTCAAACTGACTGTTCAGAAAGAGGTAACTGCAGCACAGGATTCTCCCTGTGACTTTTGGAAAGCTTTTATGGCAAAAAATAGGGTTTATTATTATGATTAGATTTCACCCTGCCTAAATTTTATCATTGAAGTGCCACTCATTGCAGTTGGAAGGAGGTTATTGTCTGTTGGGAAAATACTGCTGTTATTTGTGACACAAATACAGTGTCTGTCACATATTCTAGTGTACAGATTTCAGTCTTGACAGGACTAATGAGGAAGCCTTTACCACTTTTGTCTTTCAGGTGATCAATGGGGCAGTTCTGCAGCAGGTGTTTGTGGTGGAATACACAGTTCAGTCTCAGATGTGTGAAGACTGTCACAGGATTGAAGCCAAGGATTTCTGGAAGGCTGTAGTGCAAGTCAGACAAAAGGTAGAGGCAAACTGAATTTTCAGTTGCTCATGGCAGAACAATCAGGCAAAGAACTGGGGGATTTTCTGGATTTCCTGAAAAGATTGGGCTGGAGTTGGACCAAGGGTTGGACTTGATGATCTCAGAGGTCTTTTCTAACCCAATTAATTCTGTGATTCTATGATTGTACTCTGAGAAAACCACAGGGATAGTTTTGTCTTCAAGATTGTTGGGTTTTTTCTTCCTGATCTTAGTTTAGAAAAACTTTCTGCTGTCCAATATTATTAACATATTCTTCTTAAATTATACTGGTGGGAGGATCTGCTTTGAATTACTAAATGCCTGTCTGTCTTTTAAGGTGGTTTGGAAACAGTAGGACAAATTGTTCATAAATATTTAAATCTTTAAAGGAAATAGCCACTGTAACAACCAATTCCACAAAGATGAGAAATGAAAGCTTTAAATAATTTGATATAAGTAGAGCACTCTAAAATCTTTTTGGTTACTTGGAATAGGATTTGAATGTTCCTTGTCTAAATGGTCTCATCATATAAATGTTTATTCTTCAGAGACACTGCATGTGCACTGGATGGTTCTTAAATAACCTTGATAGTTTTACCTTTATTTGGTTTTAGACTCTGCACAAGAAGACTTTCTACTACTTGGAGCAGCTGATTTTAAAGCACAGGCTCCATCAAAACACACTTCGCATCAAGGAAATCCACGGTGAGTGAGGTGGTTTGCTGGTCCTGAGGCAGCACAAACTGGGTTAGGATGGATGGTTTTGTGTGCTGGGAGAGCACTTGGCCTCTGTGTTGTACTTGAAATAAATTTGCTCACATCTTTTCTTCTCTTTGCAGATGGCCTGGATTTTTATTACTCTTCAAAGCAGCAGGCCCAGAAGATGGTGGATTTTCTTCAGTGTACAGTTCCATCCAGGTATAGCATTTAAATTCATTGCCTTGAGTATTCAAAAGCTTTTGGGAAATGTCTTTTATCCTTATTTTTAAATAATTTTTATCCTTATTTTTAAATAATTTTTATCCTTATTTTTAAATAATTTTTATCCTTATTTTAAATAATTTTTATCCTCTTTTTTAAATCATTTTGTAAGTGGAGGTGTCAGGAACCTGTATTCTAGTTAAGAAACAGAATTGCTTCTTCAGAGTCCCATGTTTTCCCCTTAACCCTTGTAAAACTTCCCTCATGCATTTTTCTACTTCCTTACTATTTATATTTGTTGTACATACATTTTTGTTGCTGTGCTTTGTGCTGATTATCTCCTGTAATTCAGGAAATGTCCTTCCTGCTGCCTGAAGGCTCTGGGTTTGTGTTTTATAGATCAAAATCATCCCAACGTTTGATCTCACATGATATTCACAGTAATGTCTACAACTACAAAAGCACTTTCTCAGTGGAAATTGTTCCAATATGCAAGGTAACTTTTCTCTGCCTCATCTCCAGGGGGTTGTGTGAGGTGGGAGCAGTTTGGATTTGGAGGTGGAGGCCTCATTGTGGTTTTTGGGGATAGTAATAGTGGAATTTGAACAGCATCAGATTTAAGAGTTATTTTCTTAAATTTTTTGATGATGGATAAATAATACATTTACTTTACTTTCCTCTCTGTTGGTTTTGGGGAGGGATCTACATGGGAATGCAGAAGTTATTGGGTGATACTGACTGGAAAACCAAAAATACAAAGTTTAAAATTTCATTTCAGAATTTTCTAAAGATTAAAAAATAAGGCAATAGGAGTGTCAATTATGTTCTGTTTGTTTGCAGGACAATGTTGTGTGTCTGTCACCCAAACTGGCCCAGAGCCTGGGGAACATGGGCCAGATCTGTGTGTGCATCAGGGTGACAAGTGCCATCCACCTCATCGACCCCCGGACTCTGCAGAGTAGGTTTGGGCTTCTCCCTGCACTGTGGCAGCATCTGAGTTGTCTGGCACAATTATTTTCTGCTTGTTTCCACAAAATCTTGTATTTTTGGACCTTAATGTTGTAATTCACCATCCCTGGAGGTTTTTAACCTGAGCTTGGCTGTGGTACTGAGTGCCATGATCTGGTAAAGGGACTGGAGTTGGCCCAAGGGTTGGACTTGATGATCTCGGAGGGCTTTTCCAACCCAATCCATTCTATGATTCTATGGATGTGGCACTGAGTGAGAATCCACCATGTCTTGATCCAGCCCCACTGTGATCACCAGCCCAGGGCACTGAGTGGGGTTGGATCAAGGGTTGGACTTGATGATCTCGGAGGTCTTTTCCAACCGAATCCATTCTGTGATTCTGTGGTAAGTTTATCTGTACAGGAGAATTCAATAGCAAACCAAGTTATAGCTGACCAAGCTTGATTGTGTAGGATCCCAGGCAAGATGTACAGGCCCAGTGTTGAATTCATGGATGTTCTGTGCCTTTGGAAGCATTTCCTTTTGGCAGGAATATTCCTCTACAATTAGAGGGCATTTAGTTTTTCTCTGGATTAAGTGTTCAGCCACTTAATTACTGGAAGTCCTGTGCTTATTGGAGGGTGTGTGCTGGTGAGCCTGACCAGCAGAATCCCTCTGATAGGGATGGATCCAGGAGAACAATTCCTGTGAGCCTGACCACCAGAATCTCTCTGATAGGGATGGATCCAGGAGAACAATTCCTGTGAGCTTGGCCACCAGAATCCCTCTGATAGAGATGGATCCAGGAGAACAATTCCTGTGAGCCTGACCAGCAGAATCCCTCTTATAGGGATGGATCCAGGAGAACAATTCCTGTGAGCCTGACCAGCAGAATCCCTCTGATAGGGATGGATCCAGGAGAACAATTCCTGTGAGCCTGACCAGCAGAATCCCTCTTATAGGGATGGATCCAGGAGAACAATTCCTGTGAGCCTGACCAGCAGAATCCCTCTGATAGGGATGGATCCAGGAGAACAATTCCTGAGAATAAAGGTCTGTGCTTCAGACACACGAGATGTGATTTGGCTGTCAAAGATCAGCTGCTCTTGTAGCCCAGGTTTGCAATATGGGTCATGTCCTAAATACCTGTGTTACAGGAATGAACAAAATGTGTTTGGCAGTTGCGTTAATTTTGGTTAATGCCTCCTTTTCATTTTGATTTCTTCCTAAGAAGTTCTCTCCCATCTTGGTGGGTTTTTTCCAGTTGCTGAAGTGGATGGAAACACCTACTGGCGCCACCCTTTCAACAGCTTGTTCCACCCCAAGCAGCTGGAGGAGTTCATCATCATGGACATCAACAGGGTCCATGAGAAGAAAAAGGGTGCTGGGGCAGGTGCACGATCAAACAAGGCAAGAGTTCTCTGAGTCATGTTTTAGGCCTTCTGTTCCTCTGTCAGCTGAATGAATATTCACATTCAGCCTTGCTCAGTCACACCTGTGCTGCTCTGTGCCTTCCCACTGGCAAAAGCTCTTCTTGGGACCGTTTTCAGAGATTCTTCTCTGTTGGAGAGCTTCAGCTCTACTTTTTGCTATGGTTATTGAAATCCTTTGTTTTTGTTGAAGTATAGAAGCATTTCTTTTTAATCAGAATGAATGACACTTTTTCTCAGCCAAAAGCTGGGTGTAGTTGAGACTCATGAAGTGAAAAAAGCCACCAAAACACATGTCTAGTTACAGAAACAGCCCTTAGGGAATTCCTGGTGGGAGTGGTTGGTACATCCATTTCCTTGCTCCTGTAAGATGAAAGAGGAGGAGCAGCAAGGGATGCATTGGGTGTTTGGTTTAGAAACAAGTTTAATAACAGAAGCAGTGGCAAGCCATGGTGCAGCAGTGCAGATGGTGTGGCCGAGCTGGGCTTGGGGACGGCCGTGCTGGGTTTGGGGACGGCCGAGCTGGGCTTGGGGACGGCCGTGCTGGGTTTGGTGACGGACGAGCTGGGCTTGGGGACGGCCGTGCTGGGCTTGGGGACGGCCGAGCTGGGTTTGGGGAGGCGAGCGGCGGGTGCCGCGCCGGCACCTGGGGAAGCGCCGGGCTCGAGTTGCGTGCCCGGTCCGGTATGGCGGGGCAGCGGCCGCTCCGCGCCGCCATTACCCGCCCGCGCTCCCGCCGGCGGCGCCGCCCGCCCCGCTCCGCGCCCGCCCCCGCGCCGGGCCCCGCGACCCCGGCCCCGCTTCGCCTCCGCCGCCGCTCCGGGGCTCCGGCCGCCGGGTTTCCTCCATGCTCGGCTCCCCGGGGCGGCTGATTGATCTGGATCAGGAATATTCCGGCGGCGCCTCAGCGAGGACCGCTGCTGGCGGGACGCCGCAAGTGCGGCCGCTCGCCCCGCGCCTCAGCCTCAGCCTCAGCCTCAGCCTCGCCTCACGGCGGGGCCGCCCCGGGCCGCGCTCCGAGCGGTGCCCGCCGGCCCCCGAGCCCAGCCCCGCCGCGGGCACCGGCAGCGCCCCGGAGGGACCGCCGGCCCGCTCCCCCTCGGAGTGTCCCCCCCCATCCCGGGCGGAGCAGCCCTGTCCGCTCCATGGAGGGTTTTTGGAGATGGGGAAGCGGGGCGCGGAGCACGCAGGAATCGCACAATTCCTTAAAAAACCTCCTTTTGAAAAATCACCCCCTCACCCTTGGATCTGTACGGGAGTCCTTCCAACTTTCCTCTCTAAAAAGTTTCCTTGACAGCATTCGGTATTAACTTTTTGCGGTTTTTTTTTTAATTTTCCCCCACTCCATCCTGCTGTGCTCCCGAAGGCGCAGCCCGCGGGTCGGTGCCGCTCACCGGGGCTGGAGCCGGTGCAGCCCGAACAAAGCGGCGGCAGCGATCGCTTCGCTGCGGGATATTTGGAGAGGATCTCGCTAATCTGCGCCTTGGCTCGTATCGAACGCCACGAATATGGAGAAGTTGCTTCTGACTTAAAACATATTCCCCTCTCCCATCCCCGCAGCCCGTCCTGCAGGGTTGGCATCAGACCATCCCCAGCCATAAATCAGGCTGATTTTTTTTAAATTATTTTTTGCCCCCCCAGAGAAAAAGTTTTGGAGTTGGGTTTAGAAGGGAGGGAAATCTACCAGGGTGATTTTTACAGCACCGTTAGTGGTTGTAATGCTGGGAGGTTGATAACGAGAGGGATCACCGGGATGCACCTCTATCCGAGCTACCAGGAGAGCAACAATCTTGTTTTACTGCAAGGGATCGTCGCCAGCTGGTGGATGAGCCGAGGCGGCTGAGCCTCAGACACTTGGATCCTGCGTGGGGCTGAGCTCGGTGGGGCTGGGAGCGTGGAAAGGCTCTCTCCGTGTGCCGGGGCGTGCGGGGGCACCGCGGGCCCCAGCGCTGCTCTGCGGAGGGCTCAGGGAGCAGGGGATGTGCCGAGCATTTCTGACAAAAAGCAGAAGTGTCACCGGAGATAAAAAAAAAAGAAAACCCAAACAAAACAAAGCCCAGCAAGGGAAACCGTTCTCCTGTCGGCTCCCACGAGAAACCTGTGCCTTGCGCTCCGGAACAGCCGTAAAATTGCAGGGAAAACAAAGGTGGTATTTTGCGATGGTGGGTGAGGGGTGGGGATTAGGTCATGCTGTGGGGGGGATCCGTGTCTGGCTGCTCCGCGAGCGGGGACTGCGAAATCCCGGCTCAGACATGCGGCGCACAATGCGAGCCGAGCGGGGAAGTTTCTGTCTCCAGCCCTCTCGCTGCCGTGCCGGTGCTTCCCAACGCTCCGCCTGCCATCGGGGCTTTGGATTCTTTATGCAGTTATATCTTCCCCTTCCTCCCCACCGTCCTTTTTGCCTCGTAACGGCAAGTTAGCAGCAGTTTGCTGTCATGCTGGAACTATTCCTGTCTAAGTTGTCCTCTCTTCTGAGTTCGGATCATCCTCAACACCCCCAGAATCTTTTCAATGAAAGAACGTCCTCCTCTGAATCCAAAATGGGCTCTCTCTTCCCTCCCTGTCTTCTGCCATTATCCTCACGCACCAGCTCTTCCTCTAGCTGGTGGTATTGCCAGCACCGTGGCCTAAGGCCAAGGGACTTAGACAAAGCAGTCCTTGCAGTTGCACATATCGCATTCAGAGTGATATGACTGCAAATGGCCCCCTCCTTTCTGGAGCTTAATTCTGGTTTGGAGGAGATTGCTCCTCTATCGTGCTTACACTAAATGCCCCCCAGCCAGGAGGATCAATCCTAGGTCTGCTTCCAAACCTGGGGTGAAGGACCCCCCCGCCCCGTCCTGCAGAGGAGAGGAAAACAGGAAATCTGTCCCTTTTGGCCTGAAATCAGCCCTGCAGAAGCCTCTCTGTATGAATGCTGAATATTTTGGTCTCGGCCGACGGAGGGCTCTGGGCAGCTGTGGAGCTCACAGGGATTTTCCTCTGGGAGGTAATGCTGCTTCCCTGCAGTGCAGGGCTTCTGGTGCAGGAGTATTTGGGAAGGCAGTGTCGACTCAGCTCCTGGAGCTGCGTCCTTGCTGCAGAGCAAACTCCTTTCAACTTTAGACTGAGAGTGGCCACTCTGCAAAATTGTGTTTAAACTGCACATCAGTGAGATGAAGCAGTTGTGGTTGGTGGGTGACTGGGCTCTGTTCTTGCATGGGAGCATGTTTTGGGAATCCAGTGCTGGACTGAAGTCCAGAGGGAGAGGAGCTGTGTGTGGGAGGAACTGTGGGGAGGAAGGCTCCGTGGGCTGTCGGCAGATCTGGGGATGACGGTGGGTGAGGAAAATGCAGCTGCTCCACAAGTGACTCAGGATGCTGGAAGCATCCGGGTGCTGACTCCTCTGCCTTGCACCAGGCTGAGGGAACGAGAATGCATTGTCACAGCAGAACTTGGTGCCTGTTCCTCTTCCCCACTGCCCAGGTCAGTGCTGACACTTGGCCCAGGGTGGCTGCAGCAGTCTGACAGTGGTTTGTGTGAATTACCAGTTGCTTTCCTGCGCTCAGGGAGTTGGGCCCCTGATGTAACACCCCAGACTGACAGAGAGAAGCTTCCTGTGCTTGGGGAGCCCCATTTAATCTCCTGCACAAGCACCTTCTCTGGGCTGTTAAAGGTTGTTCTGGTAGGGACCTGCATTGCTGTGGCTCTGCCTTCCCAGGGGAACCTGTTACCTTTTCTTGCAACCATGTTTTGATTTGTTTGTATTCCCTTCCTTGTCCTGCTGAATCCTTTGGAAGTGCTGCTTCCTCCTCATCTGTCTTGTGTTTCATATTGTTTGACTTTCTCTGTAAGGGACCAGCTGCTGAGCATCTCCATTGATTTGAGTGGGACATTTACACCAGCTGTGAACTGGTCTGTAGTTTGATTTTCCCCTTATTTCCATGTGTGTTCTGTCTCAGTGGATATTCAGCATTCCTATTTTGCTCAGAGCATGCACAGGTCAGAGAAAAGGAGTTTTAAGATACAGAAGCTAACAGAAACTACTTGGGATTTTCCTTCAGTTTTATTGCCATTCTTGCAGAAATGTCAGGTTTCGAGATAAAATCCTGTTCATGTAATAAAGCTTAAGAACTTGTGTGTGGGGTCTGGAAGCACAGATTCCAGCAGGCTGTGACAAGGGAAGGGGCTGTGTCTTGGCTCCACACAAGCAAGTGTTGACCTGTCCAACAGGTGCTGCTGGAGCTGAGGACCAGCAGGTCTGTTGGTGCACCTGCCACACCTCACAGCAACCTGGAGCTTCTTGGGAAAAGTGCAGATTCTCACTGAGAGCTGAAACCAAATAATTCCCCTGGCTGGGGCTGTGGGTTGTAACTGGAGAGACCAGTTCCATTCAGTCCTGAGAAACGATACCGGCACACGAGGCCGGGCCTTGTGTTATTATTACACTGCAGTGCAGACTTGCATGAGCACATGGCTTGTTTGTCACCCTTTACAGAGACAGCTTCTGTTTGATATTGTTGTCCATATTGAGAGGTTGTTTTTGGAGTGGGAGTAGTGGAAAGAATACTCTTTGTAGGCAGAACAGAGAGCAAAGTGTTCGTGCCTTAGCAGAGGGGATAATTTCTAGGAAATATACTCCCTGCTCTGATCCAAACTGAAATTTGCTGGATCCCTTATCTCTTGAAGTTAAAAATTAGCTGAAAAGAAGCTTGCTAAACATGTTTCAGAATTAGCAATTTTCAAGTGGACTTGTTTAGGCATTTAGAAAAATGGCATTTTTGGCTTTGTCTATCCAAGGGTTTCACTTCAGAGCAATGGTGTGGTTTTCACAGTCAGCAAATCCCCACATGGTCCCCACCCCTCACACCTTGGGTGAGTTGCAGAGAGGTTTTGGTTCATGCTAACTTGGTACCTTGGGGATAAAAATGACCCAGAAGCTCCACCCCAGTTGTGCAGTGCTGATGCTCCATCCCTTTTAATGGGAACACAAGGATCCAAACCCAAGGCTGGGCAGCTTTGAACCATCCCCCAATAGTCTGGGGCACCAGACTAAAATCTAACCTTAAGTCATCCTCCCTCAGGCCAGCTACATGTGGTGTACACATACCAAACACTTTCATCTTTTGATCTGTTCCTTGTTGTGCCAAATAACTTGCTCGTGTAGAAGCAGCTTAAGCTGGAAAAGAAGAATGGTGAGGAGTCCAAGGGACTGGCTTTTGTTTTTCTGATAAAGAAAAGAAGACAGGGGGGTAGGAAGAGGAGACATAAAACATGACCATTATCCACATGGAAAGATTAAATAGCATGAGAGTACTAGAGGAAAGGCCCAGAGTGTGACAGATCAAAAGAGCAAGGCCTCTGGCTGTTCTGATAAAGAATGTCCTAGTTCTTGAGAACATATTTATGTGTCTGTGCACTGCGTTTTTTGAAAGGAAATAGTTTTATTCAAAGAAAGGTCTGTTTCTTCCACCAGGGCTGCTTAAGGGAGAAATAGTGGGTGAAAATACAATTTTTACAGCCAGTGCTATAAGGAATGTTTTGTGCAAATGAGAACGGGATCCATTATTTTAAATTTGAAAAATGATGGGAAGGTTGGGGGAAATGGGGGCTGTGTGTTTGCACTCTGGGTTGGCAGCTCCTGTTAGAATTCAGTGTGTGGCTTGGCTGTGCAGTGGATGTGCTTGTGTAGACATGCATGTGGTGTCCTGTGGATGGCAAGGAGTTCTTGTTGAACTTACACCAAAGTGTGTGGAGGGCTGAGGAATAAAATACTCCTGTAGTCAGCCGAAACTCTACAGCTGTGCTGAGCTCTGCACTGCAGAAATGGCTCTGCTGGTTGAGGCTCTTACCTCTCCCCTGGTGCCTGAGGATGCCTCGCAATGTGCAGTGTCAGAGCAGATTATGTGAACATTTTTCATATGTTTTCTTGCAAAGTTGTCCAGTTTAAGACAGACCAGTTTATATCCTCTCGGTTAAACTATTCCAGCCTTGTTGTCTTGTACCCCATGGGGTCAGGAATCCAGCTGCCATCACCCGAAGCAGATCAGAAGTCCCCAGGTGTGTGGCAGAGGCAGCGACCCCAAGCACTGGGCTGTGTAGGGGTGAGGACCGTGAGCCACCAAAATGGCAACGGCCTTGATGTTGCAAACAACCTCAGCTTGAAGGGTCAGTGAAACACAGGGAGAAGTGTTGAGAGTCCCCCCAGGCTCTGCCACGTGCCTTGGATAAACTCCAGGCTACAGGTACCTCCTCTTACACACTGTCACCTTCCTGTGTCTGAGGAGGCTGTAAAATGGCAACTTGCCTTTGCAGTTTTGTAGGACTGCACAAAGTACAGGGTGGTAGAGAAACACAATCCAGTGGGATTGGCCCTTGGCTTGTCTCAGTCAGTTCCATATGAGTAACTCAGCGAGTTGTGTAACTATTGCTGGTTTTCCTTTGTTGTCTGTGAAACGGGGGCAGCTGAGCTGTGTAGATGCACCTGATGGAAGTGGATCAGGTGAGTGTATCCTGGTGTTCCTGCTCCTGCTGTTTCCTTGCAGGGTGCTCACCAAGCTGCCTTCCCTTCCCGGTTGTTTTTCCAGCAAGCAACAGTAAGAGAATTAAGAATTAAAACTTGGGCCAGCAAATCGTTCATCCTTGCTCAGGCTTAGAGGCAGCAAAAGGGCTGAAGGGATCCCTACAAACCTATCAGGAATTAATGACAAGGTTCCTGGTCAGTGGGAGTTTAGGCAAACAAAGATTGATTCAAGATCCTTTGTCTCTCAAGGTGTTAATTTGGGCTCAGAGTCTGCTGGAAGGAAGAGATTTTCATACCAAAATCTCATTTCTGTTTGCTGTACCTCCCCTCAATTAATATAGATTAATATTGATTAACAAGAAAATAACTATATTTTTGTTGGAAAAATGCTTGTGGCAGTCTGCTTGAATACAGAAATAAAAGACATTGTTGGTACAAGAATAAATGGGGTTTTTTGTACATTTAATTAGGAAAGTGGAGGGAGGAAAGTGTGTGTATTAATTTGTTTTTTAAACAACAACAAGCACTGAGACAATTTGGGATGTGATACAGGGTGCCAGTGAAATTCAGTACCAAGCACACTCCCTTTTCTGTTCTGTCAGTTCTTAACTGTCTCCATTGTCATTTTAACGTGAGAGAGCAAACCTCGATTTAGATCCCCCCTCCTTTTTTTCTCTCTCCAGTGAATACCTAATCATCACACTGATTTTTGACTGGTTATTGACTGTGAGACTTCCTGGCCTAATTTTTCTGTCTAACTATAATAGCAATATCTGGTGATTTTTTTTTTTTTTTAATCCGAGATATACAGGGTGTTCAGACATGCAGCTGAATTTTGGGTTAATTGAGTAATAGTCAGTCAAGACCTAGGGCTTTCTCCTCGAGATTAACATACAAAGTGATAGGTCAGAAAGCCCAAGGTCTGTTACCCTGCGAGATACTAATACCCCCGCAATTAATTTCATTTTCACAATTGCATCTTCTTAAATTGAGGTGAAATCAAGGATTTTTCATTTCCCGCCCCCCCTCCAGCTGAGTTTGACTGGCACAACTTCTGACATGGATGTGCAGAGCTGGTGCTGCGGCCAAGCCAAATCCTTTCCTTTGTTCTCAGGCCCTGCTGTTGCTGCTGATAAAGTGGTCGGCGCATGGCATTATGTCTTATTACATTTTTGATGCAGACTGCAAAGAAACGGGTAAACTCACCATGGTTACCACGCTCTGTCACTTGGCAGGGCACGGCGCACTCAGCGATGGCCTCTAGTGTCTGCAGCCCGCTCTGCAGCGCCCGGACACGGCACACGGGGCTGCTCCTGCTCCTGCTCCTGCTCCTGCTCCCTGCTCAGCATTGGGAGTTCGGGCTGGTTTAGTCCCTCGGTGGTGACCGACTCTC
Organism: Hafferia zeledoni; assembly: GCA_035583235.1. NCBI lineage: Eukaryota > Metazoa > Chordata > Aves > Passeriformes > Thamnophilidae > Hafferia > Hafferia zeledoni. The sequence goes on along the minus strand of JAWWEV010000037.1, from coordinate 12,036,841 downwards.
TGCTGGGTTCAGGCTCCTGTGTGGAGAGAACCCAGTGCTGTCCCGGCTTCCACATCTGTGAAACTTCCTTGGGCAGCCCCTAGATGCACTCACAACTTTCACAGAATCACAGAATGGATTGGGTTGGAAAAGACCTCCGAGATCATCAAGTCCAACCCTTGGGCCAACTCCAG
>JAWWEV010000037.1:12017355-12027646 GCA_035583235.1 Hafferia zeledoni | reverse complement strand
CACAAGAAGTAGGTAAGGAAAATGCTTTAGAAGAGTTTGATCAACTTGTTAAGGCAGAGATTCTGACTCCCATGAGGAACAGGAGTGTGACAGCTACAATGGAGACCCATTTAATTGAAAACCACAAAGCCAGCAAGGTCAGCTCTGCCCCACATTTATTTATGCACTGACAGCCAAAGCTGCTTCTTGCCCAGATTCTTTACCAGAAACTTTCTCTCTGCAAGGAGACCTGGCAAGTCATGATGCAATTCGTGCCTTAATAAAAGAGAAACAATCACCTTCACTACAATCCCAGATGGAATGTGCTTCAGGACAACACAGTTGTTTGTCTTATTTGTGGCCTGTCCCCCTGGGCCATCCCCTCTGACAAACTGTTCTCTCAGTTCGGCCTCATCGAGGCTCAGCAGGTCCAGGTGGTTCCTCCTCCTCGCTGCCTGGAACACGGGAGTGCTGGGCAGGGACAGCTGCTGCTTCCTCCAAACCCACCGTGGCCATGCTGGGAATTCCCTCAGGAAGGATGTGAAGTGGAATAAACGTGGAACATTCATACAGGACCAAGGACAGGCTCCTCTGTGGGGAAACCTGGAATGGGAGTGGAGAGTGGAGTTGATCTTGTTTTCAGATGCTCCAGTTCAGCTGCACATCTTGGGCAATGTTTTCATAACCAGACCTGTTTTCAAGGACCTCTGAACTGTTTCATTTGCCTTGAAATATTTACTATTCTGAATGGAATTTTGGTTCTCAGTGTAACTAAAGTTCTTAAAATAATCAGAATTACTATTTTTGAAAGGGATCTGGAAAACAGTAAATAAATGAGGAGTCCCAGCAACACTTGGGAAATACTAAAGGTATCCAGAATTAAAGAGAGAGAAGTTACTTCTACTTTGGAATCTGAACATCCTCAGTGGGAAACAGCCCTTTTTCCCAGGTCAAGTTATTAACAAAGGCACAAAAATAGCGCTGGAATTGTGCATTATCCTCCTGGATAATGAGGGATGGCAGGTCCTGCTGCTGGAAAATGTCACTCTGCAACAAGGCATTAAATAATCAATTAAACCAGAACGTGCTGTGATGCTTACAAGAATTTTATTTGAAGCAAAATTAAATACCTCAGCGTGTGAAGGAATGCCACTTGGCAATAAATATCCATAAAAAGTTGAACATAACTCGAAATAATGAAATAATAATAATTCGAAGCAGACTTTCATTGGCAGCCACTAAAGAAGTTGGTAACTATTTTTAATGAAAAATACAGGAGAATGAGCCTTTATTTAGCAGGTTTCATACGGCCCTGCCCGTTATGAAACCAGGATTGGCAGCTCTCCATAGCCAGCGTTAAAAAAGCACGTTCGCTCTCGGCCTGTTGCTGCTGCCCAACCCCAAAGTGTAAAACGGGAGGAAACACCGAAATTCCGCACAATTCACTCACCTCCGCCGGCCGCGCCGCTCCCGCACTGCGCATGCGCCTGCCCTGGGGCGGGGCGTAACTGCCACGGTGATTGGCACCTGTGACAGCCAATCGCTGCGCGCCGGGGGCGGAGCTTGTGCCCCACCATCCCATTTCCCCACCAATCAGGCTCCTCGCGAATGCGCGCGGCCGCGCGCGCCAATCCCCCTCGCGGCGGCGCGCGGGCTCCGCCGCGGAGCCAATCAGCGCGCGAGGCGCGGGCCGGCGCGCGCTCGAGGCGGCCAATCAGCGAGCCGCGCTCGGGCCGGAGCGCCCTCTGCGCCCCCCCCCACCCCTCAGCCCTCACGTTCGAAACTCTCGGCCGCCAATCCCCCCGCAGGCCGCGCCTCTGCTCCGCCTCAGGGCCGCGCGGGCGCCGCGGGCTCTCGGCGATGCGGGTAAGGAACGGCGCGGCCCCGCGGGCGGCCCCGCCACTCCGCTTGGCCGCGTCCCGGGGCCGGGTCCTGCGGCCGTGGGGTCGCCCCGCCCCTCGCCCTGAGAGTGGCAGCTGCGCCAGCCAATCAGAGGAGGCGGCGCCGTCAACACCGCCGAGCGCGAGGGGCGGTCAGCCAATGGGAGCGCGGGGGCGGGGCTTGGCCTGAGGGACGGGCCCGTGAGGGGAGCGGGGACTGACCGGGAGAGGAGACCGGGACGGGGCTGGGACACCGCGGGAGGGACAGCGGGGACACACACGGGGCACGGGCTGAGGGGAGGCGGCCCCGAGGGCGCGGACGTGGCGAGAGGGATCCCCGCGGGGGCTGAGCCATTGGAGCCGGGGCGGTTTCTGAGGGCACCGGGACAGTTTCTGAGGGCACCGGGGCCATTTCTGAGGACACAGGCGCGCTGCAGCCGCGGGGCTTCTTGTCCCTTCGCGGGGTCCCGCCGGAGGTTCCGGGGGGGACGGGGCCTGGCGGCGGAGGGTCCTGCCAGCCCTGAGGGCCCGCAGGGATCGGGAGGCAGCGGGTCAGGCTCAGGGGGCGATGCGGAACCCCCCGACGCTGGGGCTGTGCTGTCCCCGGCGTTTGCAGCCAAACCAGAGCTGAGATTTCAGAGTTAAAGCACCTCGCGGCTTGTTTTTCCCAAGGCTGCCCCTTTAAGCCGCGGCGTGGCCGTGTAAGGGCCGTGCTGAGCGGCGGGACCGAGGGAGGGATGGCGGCTCAACCCCGTTACACCGCGCTAAATAATTTTTTATTGCGAACAGACTTGTAATGAGGTTATGAAACGAGCCTGTGTCACAGCTAAGTCCCACCCATTGCTGTGCTGCTGAGATAGGCCCGTGGTTCCCTTCTGGGGGGGACCGATCTCCATCCAGCTGCTCCAGGCACAGCCCCAGCCTCAGCTTTAGCTGCCAGGGCTGATCACCTCCGTTTTCCGGGCTTCAGACCGCTAGGAAAAGAAGAAAGGCTTTGTTTTTTCTTCTCCTTTCCTTTATCCCAAGAAGCTCTGCCAAAGGGATATGTGTGTCTGTGACAACTTCCTTCCACTTCTGGTGTTTCCAGCCTTGCCCAGAGGAGATGGTGTGAGTGAGTACCTGCAAAACATTTCTGCTGAAGGCTCCAGTAAAACCGGGGAAAATCGGACTGTTGTCCATCAGTTTCCTTCTGGTGGAAATAATTTATACTTCTGAAACTGTCTGTTTGAGATGTACCTCTATGTAATTACAAATTATCAAAACATGAGACTGTAAAAGCCATCAGCATGGGAGCCCTGTGGAAGGGAATGGCTGTGCTTTGGAGGTGTTGTGCTTCTTTAAGGCAGCAGGAATTTATTCTTGGCATTATCACAGATTACCAGGATATTTCCTAATGTCTCTTTTTGCTCTCCATCTGTTAAATGATCATAAGGTTTTTCTTCAGTGTTAGAACATGGAATGGATTCACCAGGGTGCAGAACATGCTGAAATAAGCTCTACATAAGAACTGATTAATTAAGATATTTCAAGTGTTAGTGAAAGTAGAAGAATATTTTAGTCTCTTTACAGACATCCTGCTTGGAGTGCTGTAAGACTATGGCACAAGTATTGTGTATTTATTTATTTATGATGCTTTCAGTTAACCAGCTGCTGTTTTGAACTGCTGTGGGATTCCTGTTTGGCTGCTCTTTTTGTTGTTTTATTCATCGGTAAGAAATGTAGTTCAGAACAGTTTCAAAGCTTTCTGAATTAATGTTATATAATAACAGTGAAGCAAGTGATCTGTGGGAAAAAATAAGCCAGATATTACACACAGAAGTGTCAAAATTGGTCAAGTGCAGTTTGACTCACTGGGTCTTGTGTTTGTTGGTTTTGGTGCTTTTGTTTCTTCAGTGAAGGGGCAGATTTTAAATATATTCTAAATGGTGCCTTCACAGAAGTCTTGACAATGCTCTGTGGAGCCTCAGATTTAAAAAACCCCAAGCAATAAACCCCCAACAACCCTGTTTTACCTGGAACATTCTGCACTCAGACACCCTTTGTGGCCCAGTGATGCACAGGTAGGAACCCCTGGGACTTGTAGGAGTCCCAGTAGGCATGAGGTTGATCAGCACCTGTTTGCAGGTGGAGCACAGGAGAAGGGACAGAGGCTGGTTGTGGAATATTTGCACTTTCTGGGATGGTTTAGCTGAAAAAACTGTCTCAAAATTCCAATTTTTTTAAAATCAAAAAACAGCCAAATGGTTTTTTAAAATAAGAAGGTGATGCTTATTTGTGCCTGTTCTCAGGATCACGTCATACCTGGGACTAAGATATGGAAAACTGGGATGTGCTGAATTCTGTACGAGAAATCCCTTTGTCCTCTGCAGACTCTGATGTCAGGAACCCCCCCAGCTCTGTCTGTAACTTGAATTGTAACAGGTAAATTGCTGAGGGACTTCTAGCAAATATTTTTGTTACTTTAGTTTTGCTCACTTCACATGTTTTACAGGTGAAATAATAAGTGACATTGCAATGTATTTCAGGGTTCTTTTTTTACTTTCATCTTTAGAAAGGTTTCTTTTTAGAGAACAGCCTGACTGAAAGAACTGTTAAGTCTTCCTTAAAATCTGAGTTGACTTCCATTGCCTCGTGTCTCTCAGGATGGGGGAGGAAGGGAGGAACTTGTCTTGGACCAACTGTAAGAGATCATTTTTTGGAAAGCTCACACATCATGTGGAGTCATTTGCAGAGGCAGCAGCTCAGGAAAACTGAGTTGTTTTTCTCCTCAGTGCCTGAGATATTCCCAGTGAATCAGAAGTGCAAATATGGACTTATGGCTGAAGTGAGAGGTGGTTCTTGACTGACCTGTTGAGAGGAGAGTTCCAAGTCCCTCCTGCCCATGTCCCTTCTCAAAGAGGCAGCATTTCTGCCTGTCACAAATCACTGTTCCACAGAATCTTGGCTGTGGGAGCCCCTGCCCTCAGCCCCTCTGAGGGAGCACATGTGTTAGACACAAAGCTGTGTGTGTTGATGTTTGTACCAGGGAGCAGCACTGTCTGTGCTGACCATCCTTCTCTCTCCCTGCAAAGCTGCTGCATTTTCACAGTGTGTCAGGTGAGAGTGAACCACACTGTGGATTCTTTGAAACTGGCTTGAGAAAGATCCCTCTGAACATACCATTTTTATGTCAAATCAAGTGAATAATCCCTTTCTGGCTGCCCAGCGTGTGTGGCGTGGGTTGTTTTGGCCACTGTGTTGCACAATAAATAATGGAGCTGTTTTTCCTCATGTTTCACTAGAAGTCCTTGCTCCAATCCCAATGGAGTGTCTGGTTACTCAGGGAATACCAGGTCCCCATTGAAGCCTGGCTCTCTCGAGCTGTTTGCCTCCTTCATGCAAGACATCCAGGACATTGGAAATGCTGACACGGGAATTGTGAAGAGCTGTGAGGTATTGGATGTTCAGGTTTGTTTAAAAAAAAGTCTATTAATTCCTTTACCTTGTGATGTAGTTCAGCAGCAAGATCCATATGTGGATTTCTGTATACACATGTATGTGTTTATTCTTCTTGATGGGACAGATCTTTTACAATGTTTGAACTAATTGTGGCTGGATTTTATTGCAGTTTAATCTTGCTGTTTTACAATATTTTATCTTTCTTCATGTTTTACAGTACAGGTGGGAATATTTTTTCCTCAGAGTTATAATACTTAAACATTGCAAGTTTTTGAACTCAAAAATTTCAACCTGTAAAATTGTAGCACTTCAAACTGGTCTGAAGTGATCTCAAAAATTAGAGGTTTTCTTTCTAGCAGTGGTTCTGTTTTGCTTGATTTATTTATATATTCCTTTTGTGGGTGACTAATTTGTTTCCAGATTTAAAGCAACATGAAAATAATGATGTAGTTTCAATAAACTCCCAAACAATAATAATTCCAATAATTCTCCCAAACAGTTTTCTGAAAGTTTTTCTCCTTTTTTAGTTTATATTTTATCATTATTTTCAGTCATCATAAAGAACGTTAGTTTTCCACACCATGGGCTTGTTCCTGCAGAATTTCTGAGCTTTCTGGCTCTGATCCATCACAGTGTCTCTTGACAGATGCTTAATTTGGGTTCTCTTTAACACCTCCAGGAACAGAATTTTGATGTCTGTGTCCCGTGTCCTGTGCTTCAAGCACTGGGCTCCATAAACATTAGCATAAAAGAGTGGGTAAACATCAGATTTTACCATGTTTTAGGAATATGCTGTGGTTTTGATTTTTTTAAAGTATTTTTTTTCTTTTCATCGTATATTTAAGCATCATGACCTTTGGCTGGATTGCTGCAGAGTTTCTTATTGAAGTGAATAGTTCACTGGACAGAGGCATGTTTAATTCTCAATTTTAAAATCACCTTTAATTAATTGAACTGGATCAACCTTTCCCAAATCTGACTGTACTTCCCTGCCAGCTGTTTCCACTTTTAGTTTCCTCTGATTGGCACGTTGGGGGCTGAGGGACTGTGGGGTGGGCAAACCACTGTGCTGTTCCTCAGCTTTGCATTCTGTCAACACCCAAGGATGGGATTGCAAAGCTGTTTGTGGCTGGTGCTGAGAGGTGCAATGACTGTGCTTTAATTGTTTTACTTTGTGATTCAATAGACAAGGTGGCTGCAGCTACTGAGACTGGTAGAAAAGCAATGTCAGGAACAAATAGTTGCCCAGCAAGAGCAGTTCCACCACCAAATCCAAGTAAGTCATGATTTGTTCATGTGGGTTTATAAGGGTGAATGTTTCTGTTCTCCTCCCAACCTCACCCCCCACCAAAACAATGCAGAGAGGCAGTGAATGGATGGCTGGAATGCTGGTTACTGGGTCCATATTAGAGTCAGTCTGGGCCAATTAACAAAGCAACTGGTAGGAACTGTTTCAGGAGAGATTTCACAGACTGTTCTGAGTTGGAAAAGGGACCCACAAGGATCATCGAGCCCAACTCTCAAGTCAATGGCCCACACAGGGGATTGAACCCATGAGCTTGGAATTACTACAGCCAAGTTTTAACCAACTGAGCTCATCTCAGGATTTAATTTTGTTGATTATTCTTTGTTTTTAATTGTTTTCACAAACATTTGGTTCATAATGGCCACACCATAACTGGATTTTGTAGGTCCAAGATTGCTTTTATTAACTGTTAGACTGTTTAATTTCTAATTTTGAGACATTGTAGCTTTCCTTTCATTAGAAAAGGTTATACAAATTGTCATTCCCTCCTGCAGACAGAATAGCAGAGGAAAACCAGCACTGTAACAGCTGAACACTTAATTTCACCCTCCAGTTGAAGAGCCTCCTTTCTAACAATGAAAAATGCCCCCTGTGAAGGGTCATGTTTTTGCTGAACCAAATGTATCATTAGAACAGGAGAAATGTGTTTGTGTGTAGAAGAGACAGAAATACTGTAAATACACAATGCTTAATATCCTCATCATTTTGGTTGCTGTTTTTCCCTTCCCTTTCCTGGTGCCCTCCACACTATTAGTAATCAGCAGTTCCTGAACTGAATTAACAAGAGGTACTGTCCTTTTATCCTGTCTCTGTTTCTCCTGCCTTTCCTCCTCCCCTGCCTCCCATCTTGGCATTTTTGTCCCACCAGTAATTTGTTACCTGTGTATTTCCTTCCTCTTCCTGTAGTGATTTGATTCACTTGTTGCTGGTCATGGTCCTTACTAATCCATTGTGTTGGCTTGGCTGGGTTTTGTCTTTTTTACAATAGGAAAGGCACCTCTGGAAGAGCTGAGGGTGTGGTGTCAGCAGGGACACACTAAATACCAAATCAGCAGCTGTCACTCAGTTGTGTGAGTGCATTGGATGAAATAAATGGAGCTGTCCCAAACTTTAACTGGTGTGCCAGTGACCTGCTGGAAGCTCAGGCAACTCAACATATCCCAGCAGGAATAATCAAAAGAGAAAAGGAATAATCTACTGCTTGGGGTAGAACAGCCAGATGCTGCATCAGCATTGACATGCCTGAGATAAGGCTTGCTCTGAGCTGAGTTTCAAAACCAACTGTGTGAAAATATGTAAAAATACATATTAATCCATGTGAAAATATGGATGCAAAGACCTTGAGTTCATTTGCCATCACTGGGGTCAGTCCTTGCCTTGTATGATCTGCACAAGACAAGCTGTCACCACCTGTGCATCATCCTAAGATCAGGCTTTATTGAAGAGGATTTAAAAACAAAGTTTCCTACAATCCCAAAACTTTAGAAAGCTCATCCTATTTCCCCCAGGCTTTTTCATATCTTCCAATTATTTGTGACTATGCAAAGAGAAGTAAAAATGTGATTTAATTGGAATTGTAACCTTTCACTTTTCCAACACAGGGTATTAATGACAAAGATTAAATGTCAGCAGGGAATCTGATCTTCCCCCCCTCCCAATTCTGTCTTTTCCCTTTTGTTCTGCCTTCCCTCCCTTCCTGACAGAGTTCAATCACAGAATTAAAATGCACACAATTGCTGCACTCATGATTGAAATCATTGACAGAACAAAAAACTTTGTTATGGGAGAAAACTTCATCCCAAGTTTTTTGTTTGTTTGTGACTGAGCTAAACTTCAGTTGTTAATTCTATTGTAATTCAATAAATCATCTGAGGCTTGGTCCTGACTACAGTTACATGTAGATTCCTCTGAAATTCTTATTTTTATTTCTTACTTTAAGAGAACAAATTATTTTTGTTCAATTTGTGGTTTCCAATGGCTGTTCACACGTGAACAATGTCCTGTAGCTCTGTGAAAAAACAGCAGTTCCATGGTCTCAAAATTATTGCAAGGTCTTTTTTTTCTCCTTTCCTGGGGAATTAGTTTGAAATATGTTACTGAGAACAGCTCTATACGCTGGTCTTGTCATGTGTGAGAAGAGTTGTGTGTTCCTGCAGCTCAGCAATCTCAGTATAACTCTGCAGTCCTGCCCATGGGCACTAAGGTGAAATCTTTTCACAGCCTTTGGCAAAGCCATCACTTGTTTCTCAGAGCTGTTTCAGTCCTTCCAACCCAAAACTTAAAAAAATTACTTATACACTGAAATAACTCCTTGCAGACACTGTAGACTAAAGAGTAAATAACCTGTTAAATGGAGTGATCCAGTCATAGGTTTGTTCCACTCCAACAGACACCAAAACAACCAAAATGTAGATCTTTGTATTACCCCATGTTATCTAAATTGAGTATTTTAAAGTTGAGTTTTATGCAAATAATCTTACAGAGGTACATTATTCCTATTAGCATAATAAAGGAATTATTAATACTTCCAGTAAGGCATCCTTGTAATCTTTAAAAATGTTTATCCAAGTTAAAAATTGTTTTAGACCCAAGTTTAGCAAAGCCCTTAGTCCATGTTTGTGGGTAGTTTGTATTTCTCCAGCTGGCTGGGAGGTCACTGTGGTTCTGAAGGCCATCAGTGAATCCATTCATGCATGTTTCCTACATGGATAAATGACTCCTGGGACTGGGATTCACTGCATGGAATGAAGGATTGTTCCCATGGACATGTAACTGTTCTGCATGAGGTGTCTGCACATGGAAACTTGGAGTTAAATAAGTGCTCTGATTCTGTCACTAATAATGTGAAGCATGGAAATATAAGTGGTTTGTGGCACAATCTGATGGGAGTTTTGCCTTTCCCTTTGTGCAGCTGATTCAGGATGAGATCAGGCAGCTGGTGAAGCTCCGGAGCGGTGGCTGGGCCGGCAGGAGCCACGCTTTGCCCACACTTCCAGACTCTTTCCCACCACTAACAATTCCAATGGGGATGCCACCTGAGCTCTTGGAGGAACACGAGAGCTTTGCCCACCAGCTCAGGTCCCACGAAGCAGAAGGTCAGCCCAGCTCCTCCGACCTGCCCCAGGAATGCTGCGGGAGCGACGCCTCCATGAACAGCGGCTACAGAACACTCTCGGCGGCCGAGCTGACCCCGGGCACGGCCAGCAGCACCAGCAGGGCCACGGAGCACATGGAGAGAGCTGCCCAAGGACACGGGGATGGGGCAGCCCTGCACAGCGAGGGGGATGGAGCCAGGGGTCAGAATAAAACAGAACTTTTGCCCAAAAAAATAGAGCAAAACTGCTCATCGGGAAGGAACAATGTTTTAGTTTTTCCGTCTGAATTTGAACATAAAGGTGGTGAAGCTCCATGTGGGAAAAAACCCAGGTAAGTGATAAACTTTCCAAACCTGTTGATTTATATTAAATATTTATTGACATATGTATTTATATACACTTCCCACTGCGTAAACAGCTGTTGGTCACTGGGGACATGCAAGAATTGAATGGAACCTCTTGATCATAAAACAATGTGGTGCTTGATGTATAAATATATTTATTCAGAGAGAGTGCTCAGGCATTGGAATGGCCTGCCCAGAGAGGGGGTGGATTCCCCATCCCTGGAGGTTTTTCAAGTGAGCTTGGCCGTG
>JAWWEV010000037.1:11994170-12017255 GCA_035583235.1 Hafferia zeledoni | reverse complement strand
TAAAGGGACTGGAGTTGGACCAAGGGTTGGACTTGATGATCTCAGAGGTCTTTTCCAATCCAATCCATTCTATGATTCTGTGATTCTGTTCAGCCTGATGGCTCTGTGTGAGGTGCAGATTTGCATCTGCAGTGCTTATCTGTTGTAAATATATTTGGGGAAATATATGTGTGTGTTTCTTACCATCCAGTAAATCTTTAACATCATGGGCACAAAAGCTGAAACAAAACCAACCAAAAAGGATAACTGCAGATGAAGTGTGTGTGAACTCTATGCAAGAAAAGGAGAAAGTGAAGAAGTTACCACTAGAGAATGTAAGCCTATTTTTATTTTATTATGTTCTGCTAATGTTATTCTTGTCACTGGTATTTCTGCAGAGTTACAGTATGTTCTTATTCACCACATCCTTTCATATTTAGCTCTAAGCATTTGAGTTCCCATTCATATATTTAAAGTTCATGTGGGCAAAGTTTACTTCTTGCATCATTCCATACTTGGATGGTGATTTTGGCTTATTTTATTAATTGCCTAATCTTGGTCTCAACACCTCCCTAAGTGGCACATGGTCTTTTCTTGTGGAGATAATGAAACTTCAGGTCATGGCAGTTTGTTGTGCCCTGTAATTTTTTGAGGGATCTCTGATTTCAGCTGTGATGCCTCTTTTGGCACAGAATTTTGTGTGTGTTGCACCTCTTAAGGAGCAAGAAAGTTGAAATGACTGGCCAAAATGTGTTTTTTTGTAATAATCTTAAAAACACTCCACAACCACACAGGCACTTTATAGAAAATATAAATATATGTTCCATATATATAATATATATGTGTGTGTGTATATTAAATATAAAAATTTTTGAATTATGAGGCATATCTTAGTTCCCCTTTTCACTGTGATTGCCCTCAATATAAATGGTGTAGGTTTGGGTCATGCTGTAAAATTACATTTAATCTCTTTCCTTAAAAAGAATAATAACATTTATATGCAATTTAAAAAAATTACACCCCTGATTTTTTCCCTTGCCTTTCCTTATGAATTTGTTTCTCCACTGTAATTTTAGACAAACCTGACTGATGCTGCTTTGCCACCTTACACTTTTTACCTCAACCAACCGAAGGAAAGTCCCAATTCCTTGGTGTCTGAAGCTTCAGGTAGAATTTCTTTCTTAAATTTCCCTTTCTTTGGAATCCTCATTTTTTAAAACTCCTATTGGAATGTATCTCTGAGAACTGCAGGAGGGTGAGGAGGATTTAAGCACTGACAAGCTTTGATTTAACATAATTCTGCTTTTCTTGCTCCTGTTTCCAAAGTGATGCAGCTCCTTTGTCTCACTGCTGGCAGATGTAGGACATGCAGTGGTTGGGGTTTTTTTCCACATTTCTCAACGTTTCAAAGCTGAGCTTTGTGTTTAAAACTGTTACATAATAGAATTACTATTAAAATCCATGGTAGGGTATCAAGTGAGGTTTCAAATAAAAGCATCATCGATCTTCCAATGTGGTAATTCTTAAATTGCTTTTTGTGTTCATGGTTTGGCTTTGTTGTTTTGGGGGCTGGATGTGAGGGGTGAGTGGTGCTGGTTTTTCATGGATTTGGGGGTTCTGGATTTTTGATGAAAACCAAACAACTAATTCCCATCTTTTGACCATAGCAGGGTGGATTCCTGTCAGTAACAAGCAGGGGCACAGAGATGCAGCCCTGCAAGCTGTGTATAATTATTGCTGCTTCACAAGCCACTGAGAGAGGGACACAAATAAGAAAGTGAAGTGGGATTGAGGCTGTGTCTGTTCCTCTTGTGCCCTCCCTTAGTGCTGCTACTCTGTCCTTTTGCATGTTACAGAGTGCTGTGAAAGACCAGACTGAGGAGTTTGTGCTATCCAGTGGCTGCCTGGGATTGTCCCTTGGGTGATCCCAGTTTTAAGTGCTACACTGGAATTATTAGTAATGTAAAAGTTTGTGATAAATGAAGATTTTTCCCCTGAACACCAAACAGTGACTGTGGTGCTGTGTGGTGTGATCTGATGATGTTCCCCGTGCCTTGCATTGAGATTTTGGTAACAAATGCTTTAATAAGATCCTTTAAACAATTACTGCAAATAACCAACACAGCATTCTTGCTAACTGACAAAATAACATTTACTAATGGATTTTGGCATTCCTGTTCTACAGCCCTGAGCTTGAAATTTGTATTTATTTTTTTAACTTTTGATGTGTGTTCTTGTCAGGATTTTCATACTGGAAGTTAGATGAAAAGGAGATGTATCACAGTTTACCAGAGAATTTCAGAAGTGAGTTTGATGGTGTTTTCTCCACAAAAGTATCACCAGATCAGGTAAACTTTGTATGTAGTTAAAAGTTGTCATGTAGTTCCTTGTTGTCTTTGCTTTTTTTCCTATGATGGAAAGAACCAGCCCCCCAGAAATGACCTTCTCTGGGAGAACTCCTTTGTTACCTCAGTCTCTCCTGTTCTGCTCCTTCACTGTTCCTGTACCCTCACTAACCAAACTTGGAATTTTCTGCCCTTCTGTCATTCAAAAGAAACTGTAGGACACGAAAAGTGACTCACTAGAATGTTAAAGGTGCCTCTTTAAAGACCCTTTTTTAAACTGTGTGAATTGAATAAAGCTGCTTCCCGTTCTGAACTGCTTTATTAGCTAAACCCACCCCAAAACTTGTTTGTTTTTTTTTATTTTGGGGATGGAGGATTGTGTTCAGAAAAAGTAATGTAGCAATTTTGCCTGTTGAAGTTGTCTTCTGCTGATGAAAGGAAGTTGTCATCATTGAAGGACATTTATCATAAAAGACAAAGGGAAAACAAGCAGATGCCAGACCAGAATGTTATTCCTCCTTCCCAGTCGAGTCACCCACCAGAGGTAACATGAGTTTCTTTCCTTCACATCTCAGTTGAGGATACGTTGGGTACGGGCTGGTTTCACATGCTGGGCCCTGCTGCCACCTCCAGTGCTGTGCGGGAACAGCAGCTGGAGCAGCCGGGGGATGATCCAGCTCGGGAAAGGATCCAGCAGGAAAGAACCTCTAAGAACACGCTGCGTAAAGAGGCACCTTTGCAGCACAACCTTGAGGATGCTGAGGCTGCAGCTCATGGAATGCACTGGAACTGCAGTGGCACAGGCAGCCTTTTCTTGGTGCTGCCACGGGACAAGTTCATTCTACCACAGGCACAGGTTGTGGAAATGATTCTTTATCATATCTCTTTTTTTTATACAGCTCTCAGTCCTGTTCCTAATCCAGTAATGATGGCTAATATGTGATTTTATTGTTTAGATAATTCATTAAGTGCTTTTGTAACCTACAAAATTATTGTTTCAACATACAAACAGACATCATAGACCTTCTGTTTGCAGAACTGAATTTTCAGAGGTTTTCTAAACAGCCACAGATGTAGGATATGTCCTTTATTAATGGAAACTCAGAAACTTGGGAATGTGTATTGTCTTTTAAGCATTAAAGGCACCTGCATTCTGCTTGTCACTACCAAATGACTGCAGTAATATTCAATGTCACACCTGCAGGATGTTACATGGATTATTGAGGTCTTCAGGTCAGCTCTGTTTACAAGAACAAAAGTTAAATCACAAGTTTTTCAGCATTGTAACTTATTTCCTAGATCCTGACGTTGGACCCAACCCTGCACTTGAAACCAGGTCAGCAGAGCCAGGGACGCTGTTTTTTCAATATTCCTGAAGCATCCACTCCCTTTTCTCCAGACTCTATGGCAGAGCCAGCATTTTCAAGTCATTGTGACACAGACTCTTTTTCACAGACAAGTCATTCCTCTCAGTTAGATGATTCTCCCAAACCCCCTGGCAGCAGCAGAGCTGGGCACTTGGACCTCTGGAGAACCCACCCATTCCAGAGGGAACACAGGACCAGCTCTCCCTTCCCAATGGCCTGTAGGGATGCTGACCCTGAGAGTTCAGTCCACACTGAGGAGGAAGAAACCCTGACTCTGACTCCATCCTCTGTTACCCCCTGTGCTGACAACACTCTGCCAGATTATGGTCTTCCAGTGGCACCTGTTGAAGATCCTGTGGTAATGTCAAAGTAAGTGGTTTTTCCTTTTTTTAAAAGTCATAGAGTTGTTACTTTCATGAAAGAAATGAAACAATAGTAGCAAAGCAAAGCAAATATGTGAGTTCTATTTGCTTAGAACAGAGCTGGACATTACTGTTTTTTTCCCATTTTTTCTTCTTTTTTCCCTCCTGAAATACAGCTGGGGTATAAATAGAACAGTGGTTTTTCACTTCTTACAATTGTCTTTCTTTATCCATACTATTAATTTTCTTTAGACCACAATATTTAATTTTCTTTAGACCATACTATTTATTCCAAGGGATAATATTTGTGCTTCATCTTCCTTGGATGTCAAAGCCTTAACTGGAAGGCAAAAGCAATTTTCTAGGTTTTATTTGGTTATTTCCTTCCTTTACAGGCTGTGTGAGGGGTTCATTTAGGCAGAGAATTTCAGAGTTCTGGGGGGTTCTGTTGGGAGAAGCACAAAGTTACTTAGGAACAATAAATACCCTCCATTCACTGTTGAGGCTCTCATGCTTTGCACATGGACAAGCAGACAGGGCATACCATGTGTGAAGGCTTGTAAAAGAGAAGGCTTTGTGTTGTGTTTCTGTGTATTATTGGTGTATAATAACCATAATTTCCTTTTATATTAATGTGAAGACTTCTCTGCCTTAGATGACAAAGCTTTCTTTGCTTTAATTTAAATGCAAAAAGGTTGTATAAGAGATTTGCATGCAGAGTTCATTCTGTGCAAATGAATACATGTGGAGAGCTGGGATTTTTGAAATAATTCTTAATTTTAAAACTAGGATTAGGCAGAACCTGAGGGAAAAACATGCTCGACACATCGCAGATCTCCGAGCTTACTACGACGCCGAGATCCAGAGCCTGAAACAGCAGCTGGAGGCAAGTCAGAGAACTGCTTCTGCTGAGGACCTGAAGAAAATCAATCAAAGCCTTGCTGACAGGTACTGGCTGTCCTTGCTCCTTGTCTTCCTCTTTCCATGGTGTTCTTTGCACTTTAAAAACTGAGTATCCTTGGTTAGAATGCCTCGAAAAGTTTATGTCACCCTTCAGTTCTGAAGGTTCAATGCATTTGTGATACAAATATTTCCCTGCATTACTTAATGCAGCTGTTTAAGCTGTGGCTGCCCCATCCCTGAAGTGTCTCAGGCCAGGCTGGACAGGACTTGGAGGGACCTGGGCTGGTGAAAGGTGTCCTGCCCATGGCAGGGGGTGGGACTGGATGAGTTTAAGGTCCCTTCCAACCCAAACCATTCCATGATTCCATGAAGATCAGTTTGTTTGGCCTGGTTCTTGCTGGAGCCAAGCTTTCCTCAGGCATGGCTGGCAGGCAGGGGTATCCTAAGCAATTTGTAATGGAGTGATGTGTGCTGTCCTCCTTTACCTTTCATGTCAGAACTACAGATGGTGCAGGACCAGTGTTGAATTGGCTTTGACCTGCACTCCTTGTGCCCCATCATTAAACAGAGCTTGAAGGTTTGCTGTATATAGGAATTCCATGTAATTTTTTGTATAATTACTGCCAGGCAAAATACATATTGCAAATTTAGTCAGCTAAAATACTTCACAAAGTTTGTCCTTCAGAATAATTGAGAAAGCCATGTGGGTGGTTGGGACTCTCTTGCACTTAACTCCCAGCACTAATTACTGCTAAAACTGATTTCTGGGCAGCCGCTTACTAAGTTAAAGTAGGAGGAGGTCACAGGCTGGGCACCAAACTCATGGGGATGCTGGAGGAAGGAAATAAGGCTATGAAATGTGGATCTATCATTTGGCTGCTTCAAGAAATGGGTGTATCTGCATGTCCTCAACAGGTGTGAGCAGCTGGATGCAGCTCTGAATGAAGCCAGTGCTCGCATAAAAGCCCTTGAAAATAAGAATAATCTGCTGGAAAAACAAGTGGTAAGTGTATGTTCTTACATCAAGTGGCTTTTTAAGTAAAAGAGGAAGAGGAAAAGCTTGTTCATTGTTAGCTGATCTGTGTTTCTGTACTTTCCTTTTTATTTTCAACCTCTTTCTTAATATTTGACATCAGCCAACATGTTACTCCAGTGACTTTCCCAGCTCAGTTTCTTAGGGCTCCCTAACTGAATCCTCATCACTTTGGCTCATCAACTTTCTTCCAGGTTAGCAGGGACCAAACCGAGTTTAAAAGTGAAATATTGGGATGTGTTTGTCATCTTTATATTTAAATTTTATTTATTTAAAATTACTTTCTTATTAGAGATGTGAGAAAAGCAAATCTCACCTGTGCTGGGGCAAAAATACTCTCCAAGTGTCTTTACAGAGTGTTTCTGGCTAGGCCAGACCTCTCTGCTTGTGCAGGAGTAAATCCTGCATTTATTAGTCAAATAACAGGACATTTTGTCATGGAAGTTGGACACCTGCACAGACCAATTCCACCTTTCTTAGACATTTTTCAATGCTGGGAACCAAGTCAATCATCTGAGATTAGAGGCCTCACCTCTAGATATTTTGAATCCTATAAAATAAACACATCTTTGCTGCTTTCAGTCTTCATTCTTGAAACATCACAGAAATGAGAAAAACTTGTTGAATTCACATCCAGGTGTACCCTTGTGTTCTGTTTAGATGATTTTAGATTATTCTTTGCACTGAAACAAAGCATTTGCCAGGCAGGTGGTGTAAGGGGTGTCTCCTCTCCTCCAGGCAGAGTGGAGGGAGCGTTTCCAAGCCCTCAGTGGCACTTCCAGGGTCCTGCAGGAGCGGATTGAGGAGATGAGGACGAGCCACAAGGACAAGGACAACACCATCAGCCGCCTGCAGTCCAGGCTCAGGGAGCTGGAGGAAGCCTTTGAGAAGGCCTACAAGTTGTCTGACAATAAAAACACAAGGCTGAAGGAAGAAAACAAAATGTTTCAAAATGTGAGTAAGAAAATGGACAATAGCAGGTCCTGGGTGTGAGAACTACTCTGAGTTTACAACTGGAAAGGCTTAATGCACAACTAACACAACAGAAGCTGCTCAGCTGACAGGTTGGGTGTTGGGTGGCACTAATAGAGACTTACAAACAACTAGTTAAGGCAGCTTAACCCTGCCAGTAGTCTCAGGTATTTTATTACTCTTAACTGCTCTTAGTTAATTTTATTTTTGAAGATACTGCAGGAGAAATTATTTTAGAAAGTTATTTTTTCCTCTCTCAGGTTTGTTGGAGATGGACTAAACTTTTCTTACCTTGTCAAAACTTGCTCAAACTGTTCATTGTGTGTGATTTTTAGGCTGAATCAAAGGAATTGTTCCTCTGATTCTTCAGGAATAGCTTTATGGAATGTTTAAATGGATTGGCCAAAGGGGTATCAGCTGGCAAAGCTATTTCATGCTTTAACTTCTTTTTTACATTTAGAATTTCAAAACACAGTTTTAAAGTCACTGAGGAATTTCACTGGTTCATTCATTGTTTCTTTAGAGAGAAATAATATGAAAATTAGAAATACATTCTGTCTCCTCTTGTCCCACCTATAACTTTTTCTTCCAATTAGAAGATGATAAGAACTTGCAGAATGTACTTTAATAGTATTTGTTATCCCCTGTGGTGCCTCTGCAGGTGTGAGAGAGGCAACTAAGGGGACTTCACAGCAGTCAACAAAACTGTTCATTGTGTGTGGTCTCAGTGTGGGTTTGTGTGTTCTTTTGTTTCAGCTTTTAGGAGAATATGAGTCCCTTGGAAAAGAACATGAAAGAGTCAAGGTAGGTGCACTCTAGTTAATTAAAAACACAAACGTGCAGACTGTGTGATAATGTGCCATAGAATTAGCTGAACTAACTGGAGCATTTTGGAAAAGCTCAAATGGAAAGATCAAATTTCTTTTTACTGGGAGCTTCTTAGTCCATCTGCAGAGCCCTGGAGGGAAAAGAGGGAACTTGGAATGTATTATTTTCCAGTCATAGAGAGCAAAAATACTGCAAAGTCAAAGCCAAAGAAATTTAATGGACCCTTTGAAATAGGAAGGGGTATTTAATGTGGTGTTTTCCAGACTGATGTGGAGTTACTTGTTTTTCTTTCAATGCACTTCTGGGCTTTTTACTTTCATCTTTGTGTCCTTGCAGGATACATTAAATACAACTGAAAACAAATTGCTGGATGCAAACACAGAGATTTCTGATTTGAAAAGGTAACTGTGAAATTTATTACTGTCTTAACAATATGAAACACAGACTGTGCTCCCAGATTGGGAATGCTGCAGATCTTGGGAGTTTAATTACATCTTATGAGGCATTTCATGTTGTTTTATGTTACTTGTACACATTAAAAATCTCTTTATTGTAAGATATGTGGGTTTTTTCTACTTCCTTTGCTTCCACAGCAATATCTCCTGGTCCTGTCTATCTAGTCAGGTTACCTGTCATTTAATTTGGGATTTAAATCCATATTTATATCTGTATTTAGAGGCAGAGATACATAGATAGAAATGTAGCAGTTGCTCTTGTTCTCCTGCTTCATCCAAGATATCTGAATAAAAATGAGTAAAATAAAAAATGTGATGTATCTTTTATGCCATTTAAATCATCTCATAATGCACCTTTGCTGCTTCCCCCTTAGGACAGTTTTAAAACTTGAGGCTCAGCTCAAGCAGGTGGAACATGAAAATACCCTGAAACTTCGCCACGTCACCGAGGGGCGTCTGAGAACCTCCTGTGCCAAGTGAGTGAATGTCCCAACAGTGGGAGGACAGGGCAGGCTTTGGGATAGTCTTTAACATGTTTTGGCTAAAAATGGATCAAGATGAGGTCAGTCCATGGGCTAAACTGGATTAAACACAGTAACAGAATCCAGGGGCTTCACGTGCCAAGAAATTATTAAACCCAGATGAATACTTTGTCTCTGGTCTTCCCAAATGAGTGTTAGACAGTGTTTAAACAACAAAGACCTTGGGAATAAAATCTAATAGTCCAACAGGACACTGGAGCTTTTCCTTGTGTGTCCTTGATTTGAAAGGCCGATTACACCTTTTTATGGTTCTAAATACAGTTTGTACAAGTGTCCTGAGAGCAGAGTGGGAGTTCAGTGACAATGCATAGTCCAGTTTGAACTGGGAATTTGTGTTAAGGAAATTAAAGTTCATCTGTGTCCTGATTTTGTTTCTTTGTTGGAATTTTTAAAATGTGTTTTTATGTTTTAAAGACCTGAAAAACTTTGGGTTTTATTACTTAGTTATGGTTTCTTCAGTGTGTCTCAGAGTTCAGCACTGATGTTGTGAAGCCCAAAATGATACTTAATGTGATTTGTGGATGTCCCTTTGTGTGTGTTGAACAGCAGCATTTGGGGAGATTGATTTTTGATGGTTAGAAAAATTCAAGTAATTTATGCATTAATATAGTAGAGGGATAGATCTGTTTTGGTATTTCTGAATCAGATCCCTCAACAATGAACAGGAAAAAGGGAGACCTGGGCAGGGCAGACCTTGTTCATCAGGGAGGGAGGGGGATGTAGGAGCCAACGTGGATTTAGAAGTTAATCTTTCCCTGACTGATCCCAGGGGCTCAGGGCAAGTCTCATTGCAATTGAATGCCCAGCAGGATAGATTTACACAGTAGTGCTTATGGTTCATGGCTGGGTAAACAAGACCCCTTTTTCTAATTATCTACTTCACTGTGTATAAAAATCACATTTTTCTTTTGATATCTCAAGATAATAATGTGCTAATTGATGCTTATTAGTTAATATTTATCATTCTCACATCATCAGTGGTGCCTTTTTATTGGTTTTTGGTTTTTTTCATTTTTCTTTTTCTAATAATTGGTGTCCAAAGGATCAGATGCTCTGAACTACTCAGTAATCTCCACCAAATGTTTTCATGTAATTAGTTGGAACGACTCATTACCCAAACCTTGGTCTGAGTAAGCAGCATTAAATTACAGGAAGATCTTTGTGGAGCTTTGCATTCTGAACATATTGTGTAATTCGGACTGAAACCTCAACTATGATTTTTTAAAACATTTTCCTTTTACTTTACAAACATTTTCTTAAAAGCAGTTATTTTTTCCACAGTATTTACAAGTCTGTTGTATATTTGTGTCTGTTTACTAGAATAAATAGCAGGGTTTTCTTTAAAAAAAAAAAAAACAAACAGAAAAACTTGAAAGCTTTTCATAATTTTGGAGCTTTTTATTCCCACAGCAAGTTGGGAACTCCTGATGTCAGCAGGAGAAAGTGGCTGATTCCAGGAGCTGAGTATTCCATCTTCACTGGGCAGCCTTTGGAAGGCCAGGAGAGCCCCAGAGACAACAGATTAGAGGAAACTTATATTCCTTCCAGGTGAGTTGGTTCCCTTCAGTACCCACTATGAGGGACAGTAGAACACTTCTAAAAATAATCAAGTGGAACACTTTTAAGCACTTTTATTGACTAGATTCGTATTTCTAGATTTTGTACTTGTTAAATAGTGTTTTAAAAACATTTCTCAGTGTTGTAGGTGCTGTGCAATTCCTTAAAAACAAACCACCCCATTAAAATCTTGATCATTTTTTTCCCTCCACTGCCTCACATTCTTTAAGGTACCACTCTCCTCCTGAAAAAGATTCTTCCCAAGAAGACTCTTCAACAAACACAATAGAAAAGAAAGAAAGTGAGATGTCAGAAGCACCAATTATAAAAGCCTTTAAAGAACTTGAAGAAGGAAAAGTATTTAAAGACTGGGGGACACAGACAGAAAAAGAAGATGCACCAGCCAGTAACTCTTATTTTTATATTCTTGGATGTGTTTTTACTGGCTTTTCTTTGTTTGCATGTCTTTTGGTTTGGGTATTCGAGTCCATCAGGCTTCAGTGATGGGATAAAAACAGTGTTAGCACTCAAACTTGTGGAGTTCTCCTAAGAAAATTCAGTATTGGATAGTTGAGTGACTTGTTTAAAATACAGGGAAGGCAAAGGTTGCTGTTCTGTCTCAAGCTGGAGACTCCTTCATGTCTCTTTTCTAAGAATATCTCAGTATTTATAAACAGCTGATGGAGCCCTAACAAAGCTCTGGCTGTACATCCATTGGAGTTTTGTTCTCATGGTGTCCTATTGGAATGTTACTAAGGAAGCTGGTGTGTACTGTGGGATTGAAGAGAAAATACTGAGTCTTTCTTCAATGCTTTTATTCTTGGCTCAGGCAGGTGCTCCAACCTTCTTTCCCAAAAAATGCTTCTGTCCTGAGTCCCACTGTCCCTGTTAAACTGTTATTTAGCATCATTTCTGCCCCCACACTGCAAAGATCCTTTTCCTGTGAGTGGGAAAAGACACTTGAGCAGAACAGCACAAATATGTTGATGTGAGGGAGACTGAAGGGCAGTAAAAGCTGAGCTCAGGAGAATATTTGTGAGTTCTTGTACTGAAAGAGATTGATTAATGCAACAACTTTTTTCTTCTAATTAGAAACAGCAAATCGGCGTCAGACTGTTGGGTTTGTTGAAACTTCTTTAGTTGCCACCCCAGAGAAAGGGAAGGACCAACACAGACCCAAAAGGTTCAGCTCCCCCTCGGGCCAGAGGTCGTCGTCTCTTCCTCCTTCCAACAGGAAACCAAACACTCCAAGTCAGTGCTTTTCTCAAGTTTGCTTTGTGTTACTCAACAAGCAGAAGCAAATAATGACAGGCTGCTCTAGGGGAAAGCAAAATATTCTGCATTATTCTGAGAGTGTGAAAAAAGCCTGTCTGTAATCACAGCAAATGGAAGAGCTCAGAGTTTTTCATTTTCTGTGTTGTGATGCACTTTTCATCAAATTTAAATAAACATGTAGACAGGTTTGCAAAGCATTCCTTGAAGCTGTAAGCACATGAGTGGGAGGTACTGCACGGGGAGGTTACAGGTAGATAAACATACCTTGTCTTTTGCAGCAAGAAGAGAGATAATGTTGGCCCCTGTGTCTGTGACATACAGCCCAAAACGATCTCCAAAAGAAAACCTCTCCCCTGGATTCAGCCATTTGCTTGGCAGGAGTGAAAACACAGTGACAAGGTACGAGTCTGGTGAATGCAGTTGGTTCTGATCATTATTAAAGCAGGAGGCTGTTTGCAGAGGCTTAATGCTGCTGCTTCTTGTTCATTAAATGCCCTAGAAAAGGAGTCATGTGAAGGTTTCTGAATATAAATCAAAGTTTTACTTTTTAAAATCTGGCAAGGGAAATGTGGAATGATTTCCTGTCTTTAGCTTTCCCCAAGAAGGGATGTGGGGTTTGCTACAGACAGCACTGATCAAGCAGTGACAGAAGAATTGCTCTGTGGAGTAAGTGCAGATCAGGGGTTGTAAATAAAAGGTAAAAGTAGGACCCACCTGCCAGTCATGGCCCCTCCAAGCATGTTAAAATACACATAAACTTACCTTTCTGATCACTGTCCTAAATACTGTGGTTTCTGTCAGAACCTTTGCTTGGCAAAGCTTGCAGAGTTTGAGAACAGGCTTAGCTGGGACACGAAAGAGCAGGAGGTGCATGAGGAGTAAGAAACATCCAGCCCCACTCAGAGTTCCTGAGGAGGGAGACACAGGAGCTCAGTGTGCTCAGGAGCAGCAGCTGGCCTGGGAGGAAGTCACACAGATGAGGTGTCTGGGTGTGTGCAGGCAGGAGCACACTGGGGTCTGGTGCTGTGAACAGGAATCAGAAGGTTTGCAGTGCCTGTGGGATACAAAGAGTTCTATTAAAAAACATGTTTATTTAACCAAAAGGTGTAAAAGCAGAAAATACTGTAGTGCTTGATATGTGATTTCTGACAAATACTTGCTGTGTGCTTCCTGCTCTGTAGATTTGATATTCTTCTGGATGACCTGGACACTGGGCCTGCATCTACTTCACAGCACAATAATCCAAGGAAAAGGCTCCAGTTTCTCTCACTAGATGATGCAGAAGGTAATCTGTCAAATTTTTGTACTACAGTTCCTTCCACAGTGGCAAGAGCTGCCTCACTGGAAAGCTGACCCTTCACTCTATCAAGTCCAACTTTGAAAAATTCCTCTTTTAAAAGTCTTGTCTTATTCCTGCCAGAAAAATACCATTCATGCAGTATGTTATTTTTAGGTTTATGTGTGTGTTCACAAACATAGCAGAACAGGGAAAATAATTAAATTGAGGCAGAAGGGCAATGAATTTCCCTGGAAACTCAGTTTACAATGCATGTCTTAGGGGGCTCTGTATGAAGATGTACCTCAGTCTTACTAATACAATTCCATTGCTAAACATTGCATTACAGATGGCAAAGAATAACTCTAATGAAACCAGTTCTTTCAGGTTTTTAAATGATTGATTGACCTAAATCGTTTCTCACTTTCCTAATGCTTGTCACAATGTTCTGCTTTTGTTTTTATTGATGCATTTATTGAGCCTGGTGTTTGCCTGACAACTGCTCTGCTCAGTGACATTTAGAAATGCACCAGTAAAAGTAATTCCTAATTAGCACAGTAGAGGAATCTGTTTGTTAGCCAGAAAATATGCTGTGCTACAAAGATCACTTGAAAGATGACCCTTGCAAATGTTTTGCATTTTTCTGGGAAGTTTTTTAAGGCAAGGGACTGAGGCTTTGCTCACCACTGTCCTTGGCTCACATGCCACCAGGAGCACGATGCTTGTGCTGTTGTTAGTTAAATCCTCTGTCCTGTGTAATAATTTCCCAGACAATTACAACTATAAAAACACAAACATGTAAAAATGCCCCTGTTCTGTTGGTAGGAAGGCAGCCCTCGGGTGTCAGGCCCAGCTCCGGTGCCGAGTCCCTCCCGCCCGGGGCGCAGACAGCGGCGGGGCGGGACCAGCGGAGCGCGGCGCAGAGACACGAGCCGGCGGTGCTGCCTGGGGAGGAGGACCTCAAATACACAGCAAGGATCACCACTCTGGCCGACACAGAGAGGCTTTTCGATGAGCTGACTCAAGAAAAGCAACAGGCAAAGATTCTCTTTATTTTCAGGTTGTGAGAAAACGTAATTGTTGTAGGAGAGGTGAGGGATGGAGCTGGATGTCCGTGCAATGTGTGGCTGAAATTCATGCACAGCTTTAGTGTCACACTGGGAATGTGCCATTACCTTTCCCTGCTCTAGTCCCAGTCCTTCTCTGTCCCTAATTTCATTAAAGGAGAGTCACTGGACCACAAACACAGTTGTGAGGGGACTGGGACAGTGTTATGGTAAGAGAATCACAGGTAATCACAGGCTATTCTGAGTTGGAAGGGACCCACAGGGGTCATCGAGTCCAACTCTTCAGTCAATGGCCCATATAGGTGATTGAACCCATGACCTTGACATTATTACAACCAAATTTTAACCAACAGACAGAAGTGAGTGTTTAAGGACAAAACTCTACCTGTGTCAGAAATCCACACACCTCTCCTCTCTTTCTGTAAGAGGAGTCAGGAAGGCTCATATTGGCTCTTGAAACTCTAATTTACAGCTGAAGTGTTTTCTGTTATTAGATTGAGGCTGCATTGAGTCGAATACCTTGTTCTGGTGGAAGGATGACCTTGCAAGCAAGACTAAATCAGGTGAAAGAGCTTCTGTATCTGAGAACTTCCGTTTGAGAACCCATAGAGGAAAGTTCTGCTGTGTGGTGTGATTACTGGGGGCATTTTCATACTGTTTTTGGTATTTATGTTATTGTTTTATATTGTTTATGTCTTCTCTTTTTTGTAAATGGGATGCATTTTGCCAAATTACTGCAAGAATAGTCTGTTCTTGTGGTAACATTGAGAGGTAGATAAAGACAATACATTAACCACATACAGTGACCATGGCATAGATTCCTGAAACTTTAGAGAGGATCTTGTGCTGTAGGAGAAATTGCAAAGTTTAGGGGGTTTTTTGGTTTTGTTTTTGTCTTCTTGAAAATACAAAGAAGAAAATAAGAAGGTAAAAATAAGTAGTGTAGGTGAAACACAGGAAAGTGCCTTCTTTGGGAAGCTCTGCAGACTCTTTTAATAAAAACAAGTGTCTCAAAGTTGTGTTTTAGAGGCCTCTGCAAAGCCTCCAGCTTCAGCATTTCCTGAATTGTAATCCCAGGGCTTGTTATCAATTTCTCAATTGGAAGTCAAACAATCAATGCTGCCATCACTGCAGTGACCAGCTGTTTGCTTAATGTGTCTGCCTAATTATCAGCTCATCCTAATTCTTGTCAAATTGATCTCATGGAGTTTCAGAAGTCACATGGCAAAAAGGCCAACTAGAAATATACTCATAAAAATCCTGTGGAAGTTTGGGGGTCTGGCTCTGGTTTTTGGGTGGTAACAGAATATTAGTAATGCCTCTAAAGGGATACCAGGAATACAGGAATAACAGAACTTCCTTAATTTTAAAAGAACCATTGGATTTTTTTATGTTATTAATGGTTTTTTTTCTTTCCTGTCTTTAACTCTTCCTTTCAGGAAGCCCTGGAAGATCGCTTGGAAAGAATCAATAGGGATTTGGGCTTGATCCGAATGACTCTGAAAAGATTCCATGTCTTACGGACCTCTGCCAACCTCTGACAGTTCTCTCCTGACTGCAAATAGAATCTTTTCTTTTTGGTTCTTTTCTTTTTTTTTCCTTGCACTAATGTATAATTATGCACTCAGTAAATGCAAATTGTTTTTGTATTTTTATAAACCCTCAAAAGTAGTTTTACAACCGTGGTACCCTTTACAAACAGCAATATTTTGTACTTGGAACAGCCACTTCTATTTTAAATGTATTTTTATTACACCTGAGAGATCAATGTTTATCCTGTATTGTAATATTTTTAGAAATATTAATTATTTTTAAATAGTGATATTCAATTTATAATAAGAAACTAAAAGGCAGCTTGTTTTCAGAAAATGAGAGTGTTGCCCTTTTGCACTTGGTTTTCCTCCACCATTTTATAAATATTTCAGGTGTGATGTAAATATTAGCCAAGAGGAGGTTTTGAACTTTAATACAAAAAGCACCATGAGTTACCTGTGTTGAAGAGAACTGCTGTTCTGTGGTAAATCCTTTGCATTGAACCCTTTAACATGGGTTTTTTCATTGTGACAGAACTGTGAGCAATACTTTCACTGTGGCTGTGGCAGGAAAATCAGCTCTGAGTTCCCTGATGTCTCCAGCAGTCACAGTGAGTGGTGTTTGATACTGTGAGTCCCAGGATCCACCTGACAGCAGCCTCCCTGTCTCCCCCTGTACAGCTCAACTCCAGCTGATTCTCCAGGACTGGAACAACTTTCCTGAAGTTCCTGGTTTCCTGTGCCAGGCTGGGGTTCCTGCCAGTGTTCCCATCGTGGACATTTCATGTATTTGTGAACAGAAATTCATTTTCCTTGGTGAAAAATCCAGATTTGCCAGTTGACATGTTGCTGCATTACTGTCCAACATTGATATCTTGGTTTGTATTTTAATATTAAATAAATGTTTAATTAGATTCTTTCCTCCTGCCCAAGTACAATAATAGGTTCTGGGATATTACATCAGCTATAATGCAGGTTTTAATCACATTGTGTGTTTCAAATTCTGTCCTTGTTCAAGATGTTTAGCCACCAATGATGTGATTACAGGGCCAGAATAGCTGTCATAAAGGAAGCTTGAGAAGGTCTGATTCTAAAATTAGAGTGCTGTGGTTTAAGATATTTCATGAAGAACTGTCCTACCCATGCAGAGTCTTCTTGAAAATTCTGTGGTTTTTGCAACCCCTCGTGCCCTGTGGGTCCTTTCAGTACCAGAGCAGAGTTGGGGAAGTCTCAGGGCTTTAGTTGCTCATTTCCCCTTTACTCTAAAATGCAGAAATTGGGTCTGCGTGCATGGAGATGACTTCCTTAAATATATTTCCAGTCTCCACAGAAAAGCTGTACAATTTTTTATGTCATTCCATGTTCTTACTGGTAATTTTTACTTAGAAGGGGTGGAGGGAGAAAAAAAGAATCTTGACTTCCCTGCTTAGCCCTATTTAGCCAAAGTTTCCCCAGCATTTTGTTATTAAAAGTTACAATTTGAATGTATTCTTCAGCAGTACCACTCAGCCAGCAGGATTTTTCCGAGGAATCCATCACAGGAAAATGTCATGAGTCCACTAATGGCCTTGTTTTCTTTCATCAGCTCTACAGCAAAACCAAAGAATTTTCCTGACAGACATTAGAGGCAAGTAGGTAAATCAGCTCAGCTCGTTCAGTGCCTTTCTCTCTCACCTCCCTTCATCTCTACTCCATTCTTCCCAGCACTATTCATATTCATGGACTCTTTTTTTATTACATCCAGAAAACTGAATCGTGAGTCAGAATTTATTTTTTAATCAAAAGTCCTCCTCCATCTGTTGGAGCTCTTTAGGCTATTTCTGTTCTATTATAACACTGGAGAGGGGGAAGAAAAGCGCGTTGCTTTTAGTAAACTTCTAGGACAACCTTTTGCATTTGCTGTGTGCTGGGGCTGACCTGTTCAGTGTGGTGCCTTTGGCCTGATTCAGCAGAGGGGCAGAGGCTCTGCAGTTCCCGATTAGAGCAGTGGGAGGCCTGGATGCTCAGTGCTCCTGAAAATCACACCCAAGCACTGAAAACTGGGACACAGGGAGCGTGTTTACTGGGAACCAGGGCTATGCCAGCCATGCTCTTTGCTGGACACTGTCCTTTATTAAAATCCCTTAGAAACTTCCCCTTAACCCGAGAAAATGGCCTTGGGCTTCCAGAGAACCAGCGGAGCTTGTGCCTCCTCTATGAAGGATTTTAATGATCTTCCTCTTGTGTTCTCACCTGACACCTCCCAGCTATGTTGGCATTTATCCCTTTCCATTTCTGCCTGGCCCTGCCTGGAGCCCCAGGCTCTCCTCTGCCTCTCACTGTCCTTGCAGGACACTCCCATGCATAGTTTTCTCTATGATAATAAACATTACAACTCCTTCAGCTCGGAGATTTAACCTTTGGAAAATAGAATGTCAATTGGTTCACATCTCTAGAAGGCAAATAAAATAAAAAGGTGTCTCATGGTAGCAGTGGTAGGTTTAGGTATCACCTGCCTTGTCCTGGGAACTTTGTCCCCAGAAAGAACCGTGATGTGAACTGGAGGTCACTGTGGCAATGCAGGGAGCATTTACAAAACAAACCTGAGAGCATTTTGCATTTGCAGAGAGGGACAGAAGCGCTGGAAATTATGCATCTTGGAAAAAAAACCCCAAAACAACAGAACGGGACCAACTGCAGGAAACGAACGGAGCGTCCAAAGGCCACGGCAGGGCTTTTTTGAGGTTTCTGAATACAGCGATCGGTAAACTTTTTGAGATTTTATTTTCCCCCCCGCAAGTCTTTGCAGAGAGTGAGGCCGGGGAGCCACCAGCGGGCTCCGGGCGCAGCGGAGCGCGGGGACCCGCTGGGGGTCGGTGCCAACCGCACCCTGCGGGCACCGGGTACCGACCCCGAGCGGGGGAGGCGGTGCCGGCCCGGGGGTCCCCCCGCACGTCCCCGCACGGCGGGGCGGTCCCGGCCCGCGCAGTGCCCGCAGTGCCCGCCAGGCGGCGCCGCCCCCTCCCGCGCCGGTGCGGGAGCGCCGGGGGCGCGGGGAAGGAAGTGGCGGCTCCCGGCGCTCCCGGGGCGCGGGGCTCGGCAGGGCGGGCGGAGAGAGCCGCGGGGCCACGGCCCGCCGAGCCAGGGCAGCGCCGGCGCGGGGCCCTCGGCCGTGTCCGCTCCTTCCCGCCCCTCTCCCGCAGCAGCAACACCAGCAGCAGCAGCAGCCGCGGCGTTCCGCCCGCCCGCCCGCCCGCCTCGCCTCCCCCGCCCCCCCCGCCGCCTCCGCCGTCCCCGCAGCGCCGGCGGGCGAGGAGCCGCTGCTGCCGCGCCCGGCCCGCCCGCCAGCCCGGGGATTATGCGAGCGGCGCGCCGGCATGTCGGCAGGCAGCGGCAGCGACCCGTAGGCAGCGGCACCGGCAGCGGCAGCGGGAGCAGCAGGAGCAGCAGCAGCGGGAGCAGCAGCAGCGGGAGCAGCCGGTGCGTGGCGGGGCGCGGGGGGCGGCGGGGCGAGCCCCGGCACTTGGCGGGCCCGCGGGGAGCGCGGTCGGGCCGAGGGGGGCCCTGCCCGGGGACGCGGCGGCGGAATGGGCCGCGGAGGGACCCGCCGGTACCTCGGGGCTGCCGCGGCCTGAGCGGGGCCGGGCGCGCCGTCCCCTCCCGGGATGCTGCGGTAAAAGTTTGGCGGTGGAGCCGCCGGGCAGCGGGAGGGCCCCGCGGGGTGCGGGTCCGGCGGGGGATCCGCCGCTGCTCGGTGCGCGCTGCCCCGCGGGTCGTGGGGGCACGGCGCTGACCCCGCGGGGACAGCCCCGCACGGACGGACAGACGGACGGACAGACGGACGCGGACCCGCCGCGCAGGGTGTCAGCACTGGGAGCGTTTGGGGTCGGTCGTGGCTCGAGGCCAGACCAGCCTGGCCTCGGTACCGCATCTCCCGGGCTGGAATTGCCCCGGGTCGGGCTCCGGCATAGCCCCCGCGGGCACGGCTATCGGACGGGCCTGGCCGTGGGGAGGGCTGGAGGGGCTGCTCGGGGTGACCCCCCGTCCCGGGGGTGCGGGAACAGCGGGAGACCCGCAGCGTTCCCGCAGCAGCATCGCAGAGAAGCACCTCGGACTCGTTAGTGCCGGGGGAGAACCTCGTGGGCTTTGGGGCTCCAGACCCCCCTGGGTTCTGGCTGCAGACCGGCCGTGCTCCTGCGGCGATGTCTCCCCCTGCAAAGGTGGCAGGAGGAGATTTGTCCCCTTGGGAAGAGCAGGATGCCCATTCCGTAGCTGGATGATGCGCTGCAAGAGAGGATTCTCTTTGCTGGGCCTGGCAGTCCCTTCTCCTGGCCTCGCCATCCCTTGACAGAGGGATCTTACCTGACGCTCCCAGACAACCCTGAGCTCCACCCTGGAGTGCGCTGCTGCCCCGCGGCTGCAGCGGGAACAGTTCCAGTGTTTTGCCCAGCTGTGGGAGGGTTAAATCCCTTCCTTCACCTCCTGCCCAGCCTCTCTCACTGCACTGAAGGAGCAGCAGCTCAGAGTGCACTGAGGAGCCCAGCCTGGGGCTGGAGCATCCCTAGGGAGCCCCTCGGAGCAGTGCCCTGCTCAGTCAGTGCCCACACGAGTCAGCACCACCACCTTTTGTGTTAAAATGCCATGACAGAGGCAAAGTTCATTTGAATTGTGTATTTAAGAAAAACAGACAAGTTTGTTCTTGTGTTAGTACCTGCTCTAAAGTGAGAACTTCCATCTTCTGCTGCCCTGTGTGTGTGGAAGCTGCTTGGTGGGAAATAGAATGTCAGGGAGCATCTTCAGCGTGTGAAGACATCAGTCTGTGTGTGCACATGGTGCCGGTTCAGCAGGACAGTGGCAGTGGATTGGTCTTGGTGGGCATCAGGGCTTAAGTAGGTGGGCTGAGGGCACATCAGAGTCCCCAGGCTGGAGGGCTCCTTGCCCTCCCCTGGCACGCTGGTTCCTGCTCCGTGCCCACATCTTTCTGCTCGCGCTGTATTTTTATCACGTCGTTTATTTTTGGCAGGGCCGTGTCGTGCTCCCGAGTAACACAAGACGTCTGACTGGGTTACAGGGTTCAGCACTGGCTTCTGGGCAGTTTGTTTTCCACTGTTCAATAGGAGGCTGCTGTTTGTAGGGCAGCCTTTCCCCTCTTTGCCCGCGGTGGTGGGTGGATGGCCGAGCGCGTGGTTGTTCCCACAGGTAACTCGGTCATTGAAACGCCTCCTCGGGATATGCAGCATAAAGAATGGCCAAGCATGAAAGCCCTGCTGCAAACTTGTCCTGGCTTGTTGTTTTTCTCAGGAGTTCTGCTTTGTGGTCCTCTCAGTGTGTTCTGGTTGTGGCAGCGTCTCTGGGAGGGAAAGAAAGGAGCAGCAAGGGCTGGAAAGCAGCTTGTGCTGCTGCCTTTGGATGGAGCAGTTCTGGTGGGCTGCTGGGTCTGTTAATCATGTTTAAGTTTCTGTCACTAACTTTTAATTAAAAGCATAGTTGATACCACTTTAATGAACATACAGATGTTAGCCATCCTCATGCATAAAAATGCTTTTAATTCCCTTTCTATTCCCTTTATGGCCCTTAGATGCTTTTGTTCCCATCTAATCCGTGCACAGTAGCAGCTGTTTATCTTCTTAATAAAACTTTTTCTTGCATCTGTGTTCAGGAAACGATAATGCTTCGAGTGAACAATTCCCTGCTGTCCTTTCACAGTAATTTTTTAAGGAACTTGGCAGAAAGGGTCATAAGTGATGCCTAAATGGTGAACTCCAAGGCTGAGAGTATCCCTGAGGCTCACAGAGCTCAGCCTGTTGTTGGTTGTTCCTCAGCTTATGTGAGGAAGAGAAGGATCCCTCAGTGTGTGACTTCTGACTGTGATGAGCCTAACGAGGCTCTTTCCCCCAAATGATAACTTCTTATTAAGACACCCTGTCTGTTCTGGGTTTGCTGGTGTGTGTCAGTGTGTTTGTTGTGCATCTGACAGCCCGAGCATTTATTGTGATTTACCAGCTGGCACGGGGGAGTTTTATCTAACTTCTCATTTTGCTTGACAGCAACCAGTTTGGAAAGACCTTGTCTTGATTTTCTTTTTATTTTTAATAGAAATTCTCAAAAACTTGTAACTAACAGTGGGGCTAAAAGGTTTTGAATTTACATAATTAGTCTGGTTTTATTCACAATTTGTTACTGTTTCTGCGAATTGGCCAAATAGAGCAGCAGCAAATCCTTCAACAGGTTCCTCCAATTAGTCCCAAAGAGCATTAATCTCCCCTCAACATTCAAAGAAAAAGTCTTGTCATTCAGTTGCTGTCTTGGCAGCCTGAGTGGAAGGCTCTGGAAAATGGCAAGTGAAAGCTGATGCTCACTCCCCAGTGCAGTTTGACTCATGCCTTTCATGCATATTCACTGTAATGTCCTGTTCCAGGACCAGCAGGATCCCTCCAGAAACACTTTGTTGGGTTTTTTTTTAACATGTTTTTCTTTTAGACTTCCTCTTATTTGAGAGAGAGAGGAGAAACAAGCATCAATGTCTCTCTTATCTTTATTTTCTTAGGAGGAAAAAGCAACATCTAAACCTTAATAGCCAATTTCTCTACATGGTGGAGATGCCTTCTCATTTAATTTTAAAGCTGGCTGACATGGGGTGTGATGCAATTAATATTTCTGTTTATCTCCCCAAATTAGTAAAATAAGTCCAAATTTAATTTTCAACCTGAAAGCATCCTAGAAACAAAAGTGTTCTGTAGGATTAGTGTGAATAGAAATGGAATAATTAATATGGGGGAAGGGAATAAATAAAACACTTTTATTTATAATGTTGTTTCCTGGGTGTTGGAGGAAATCCAAATGCCACAAGACTGTGCTGGGGCAGAGTCTGACTGAGCTCACCACGGACTGGAGGGGAATGTGGCTTCTCTTGTCGTGGTTTCCATGCCAAGAGTCCTGTGAAATTCTTAAATGAACAAAGTAATGAATGATATTTGGATGTTCTTAATGTAAGAAGAAGAAAACAGTTTAGCCTGGGGCTGACCCAGATCCTGACACTACAGGGAGTTGTCATCAGCACGATGCCAACAAGGCAGAGCACAGAACTGAAGTCAGGCTGGTGCTTTTTCCATAGGGAAGGGGTTTTGCTGCTGTGACTGTCTTTGGTTGGTGCCTTTTAGGGTTTTTTTTTAATTAAAAAAAGCATTCTTAGAAGCCCAGGGCAAAATGCTTCAGTAAATCCAACTGGGGAACTTGGAAACTAGCTGGGAAAAAGGTGTTTAATTTTGGAGGGTAGGGAGGGTCCAGGGGAGCTCTTGAGGGATGGAGGGCCTGGAGATGGAGCTGCTTCCCAGTCCTGCAGCCCTTCCTGAGTGTGTCTGACACAGGGTTGGGCTTCAGAGGGGGCAAGAAATCAGAGGTTGCTCAGGCAAGTGGAGATCAATAGTTCTGGAGCAAACGTGGGTGCAGGGGAGAAATGCAGTCAGAACAGGCTAAACCCTGCAGAGCTTGGGGACATCTGAGTCATAGAATCATAGAATGGATTGGGCTGGAAACCCCTCTGAGATCATCAAGTCCAACCCTTGGTCCAACTCCAGTCCCTTTACCAGATCATGGCACTCAGTGCCACGGCC
>JAWWEV010000037.1:11967834-11980580 GCA_035583235.1 Hafferia zeledoni | reverse complement strand
CATGATCTGGTAAAGGGACTGGAGTTGGACCAAGGGTTGGACTTGATGATCTCAGAGGTCTTTTCCAACCCAACCCAATCCATTCTGTGATTCTATGACTTTGTGTTCCCACTGGTCCTGCAGCTGCAGAATCCTGGGTGGGATGAGGAGTGAGTGTTCCCATCTATAAGGAAAGGAACAGGCTGATGTTGGGCAGGAGGATGTTCCACAGGAGAGGGGGCAGGAGCTGAGATGGAGTCACAGGTGCCTTACCCTGACAAGGTGTGAGCCAGGTGGGCACAGGGGGCTTGTGCAATGGGCAAGTGGTGCCCCCTCTGTGCAGTTTGTACGTGTCACTGAAGGAGTGTGTGGTGTCCTGTCAAAGGCAGGCACAGTTTGCTTTGCTCTTGGGAGCTTCTGGTGCCCTTCCAGCCCCCTCTGCCTTCCCTGCAGCTCCTGTCTCTGCCTGGGCTGTGCTGGGCTGGGATTTTCCACCCCTGGCTGTGTAATGTGAGCAGCTTTTCTCCGTCCAGAGCCTTATGCCCTTTTATATGGACACAAATTGGGGCTGAGTGTTACTTTTTCTGTATCTTCTACTTAACAGGGCATTACCATGACATGAGAATGGAACCCCCTTTAAAGGGTGAGTTCCTGGAAACCAAGTGAATGCAGAGAAATCTGTCCTTGTGTTGGATCCTTCACCAACTGTGTTGCAAAACTCTCTGTAAGGAGTTAGATTGAGGTGATCCCACTGCAGAGAGCTGGGTGGTGGCTGGTGAGGAGGGAGGAGAGCCCTGTCTGGCAGCACAGTTGTGGCATTCCCTGCCTCAGTGTGTAAAGGTTGTGGGTGAGGGTGGCACCTCTTCCTGTGCCCGGCTGAGCTGCCAGTAGGGCAGGGAGAGAGAGAATGGGGTCTTGTAAAGGTGGGAGATTGTTATAGCTAGACTTGAGTTAGACCTGACAGACCAGGACATAAATCCTTGCCAAGATACAGAAGATCCCTTTTCCAAGGCAGGGATCTGTGCAGTCCCCTGGATAGTTTGGCACAGTGGAATTTCTCAAGGAAATGTGGGTGAATTTTTCTTGTGGTGGTTTTCCTCCTTTATTGCAGCAGGAACACCAGACAGGAGGAACTGTTGGGACACACGTATTTAACTGGGAGGAAGGAGCTGTGACGCTGGTGTGGTTGGAACCACAGACTAACTGACAGTTTCCTGCTGCAAGAAACTTTCTATAGGTCTGAACCTCCTTTGTGTGTGTTTGTTTTTCTGTGCTGTTTAAATATCAGGAAGATTCCACTGCTTTGAGGCTTCTATTTTTGATGAAGTCTTTGTTGTAGGAATTTTGGGGGATAGTGGCATGAAGAGAGATCATTACAGCACTAATACAAAATCTGGTGAAGTCCAGAAGGTTTCCCATGTTTTACAGTCTGGTTTCATGTAAAAGCCAAGGAGTAACCCCATTTAATGTGTCAGGCTGGTTTTGCAGGTGCATTTGCAGATACAAAGCTCTGGTTATTTCTGGGCAGAAAGGATGTGATCATGTGAACCTACTTGTGTGGCTGAGCCTCTTCATCCAGTATTTTCATGGCATCATTATTGGCTTCTAACTCTCCTGCCTCCTTCCCATCCTTCTGCCCTGTGATGTGTTAAATATCACAGCTGCAAAAATGAGGGCATGTTTTTTCCCTGCTGTTCCCATTCTGGTTGGAAAACTTGGGACAGATCCTTCCCTTGTGGTTTGTGGTACTGTAAATAAAGGCTTGGGAGGTCACACGTTTTCCATCCCAAGTTATTTTGATTCCAGTGCTGGAATGGGAGGGGAAAAGGGAGGAGAGGAATAAAAATAAAAACAAAAACAAAACCTCCGACTGTTGTGGCTTGTTGTGGGAAAAAGAGCTCATCAAAGCAGAGGGAAAGCAGTTGGAAAAAAGGCATTTGCAGAGAGGGCTTGGTCTTTGAGTGAAGCTGCAAGTGTTGTTCAGGTGTCACCTTAGACAGGGGATTTTGCCTTTTGCTGTTTGTATAATTGTGTTTTGGGTTTGCCAAGGAGGGAGCTCAGGACAAGCTCCCCTGGGCTGAGTGTGGTGAGATTGGCTGACAGTGGAGGAACCAACATGTGCTGCCAATTGTGACCCTTGCTTTGTTAAGTTCTGAAGAGTTTTCCTGGGAAACATTTCTTTTTTGTTAGTTTTTTTTTAATCAAAACAGGATACAAAAAACGAATA
Source organism: Hafferia zeledoni (assembly GCA_035583235.1). Lineage (NCBI taxonomy): Eukaryota > Metazoa > Chordata > Aves > Passeriformes > Thamnophilidae > Hafferia > Hafferia zeledoni. The sequence goes on along the minus strand of JAWWEV010000037.1, from coordinate 11,978,374 downwards.
TAATTTGTCACTGCAGGACTCGTGTTGTGCCTTGACAGGAGTTTTTCTTTTTCCATACACTGTTGTATTTATAAATGTACAGCAGGAGCAAAAGAGGAACATTCCACATCTAGATGTTAATCTCTGCACAGGGTAGTCTTTTGATTCAATAACTTTTCTTTTCTTCCTTGATCTTCTTTTGCATTTTTTTTTTCTTTAATGGGCACAGGACATATGGACATAAAAAATAATGGCCCAATTTCACCCCTGCTGTAGCTCATTGACGTCACTAAAGCTACAGCAGGGATGACTTGGCCCAGATTCTTTAAAAATAAGACCTGGTGAACAACCCCTCGTGGAAAAGCTCCGTGGAGAAGGTTGTCCTGAGCACACACAGAGCAGATGTGATGTGACTCACTGTGACATTCAGGAACGTTCCCATGGGTGCCATTCCAGGGAAATGGAGGTGGGACCCTCCCTGGAGGGTTCAGGAGGCTGCAGATGGGCTGCAGACCATGCCTGGGGGATGGGATGGGATGGGGGGATTGATGGGGTGAGAGGAGGGCACTGCAAGCACAGGCAGGGCTGGCTGGAGACCTCACTTGGGAGTTGTCAGAGATGTCTCTGCCTGAGGACTCACCTTGTACGTGGGATCCCAAGCATGGAAGCCCTGGGAGAAAAGATCCGTAGGAGAACTCGCTCTGAGCAGGTTTTTAGGAAGGTGGTTTGGCCTGTGTTGTGTTTTTGTACTTTCCCTCACTGCTGCCCGGAGGTTTTCTGTGCCATCCAAGAGTTGTCTCACAAGGATCAGCCATCTGAACATGGCACCTCTGCCTTCCCTGGCATAAAAGGGGCACTCCAAGGATCCTGAGGTGGGTCTGAGGTGCAGCTCCTTTGCAGGGCATATTTCCCTCCTAACTGTGCATGGAAATGGAAATTACAGGTAATGGAGGTGAAAAAGGCAGTGCAGATCATGGCAAAATTAGTAGATTTGACCTTGACTTCAGTGCTCAGTCTGAATTAAGCTGAAAAATGCACTTTCAGCTCTGAAAACAGACAAATGTGAGAGGTTCTCAAGAGCTGTTGACTACTTTCCATCTACTAAAATAGTCGTAGCGATCGTGGATGGCGACTCTGAAAATCTTTACACCAACATAAAAGGGAGTGTTTTGCTCTCTGTTATTTATAACTGCAGGAAGAAACACCCTTTGCAGAGCAGTGGAAGCCCCAAAGCTGGGTGTGAGGTGTAAGTGCCTGAGCCCTGCTGGTACAGCCAATATTCACTGCCCAGGGTGGCTTTAATTGAACTGAGTTCCTGGTGTGGTAACTGGATCTGGCCAAGGCAGGTTCTCCTGCAGCGAGTCCAAGAAATCAGATAGTTCTTTTTCTGATGCCAAACTCTTCTGGTCCACTGACTATAACTGCAAGAACACATAGTTCTTAAGAAGGAAAATGCTTGCTGTGTGTTTGGTGACAGCTGAAGCTGACTTGGGGGAGGGCAGGTTGGAGCCAACACCACTCCTGTCTGCTGAGACTGTGCTCGTTTTAGGGGAATTTAAGTTGGAAAGTTTTTTGCAGTGGAAAGCCAGAATAGTGTCAAAGTGACATTGCCTAGTACAAGTGAAGGGAGAATTTAATCTGTAAAATATATTCAGTGGTTTGATTAGTCATCCAAAACTCTTCTGCTGGTAAGAAAGGGAAAGAAATCTGGGCTTAACCTGATAAATGTCCTTCTAATGGTGGAAAAAGTCAGAAAACCCAAGAATTCATGATATCCAGAGAGACCATGCAGCAGCTGGCAGAGTATTAAACCTGGAGGAAATAGGGGGAAAACTGCACCTTAAGGGCTTTTGGAGCCAAAGGTATTTGATGTGATGCAGATCAGGGTGATGAACCTCTTTATTGCATGGAATACACCCTTGTCTGAGGGAACTGTCTTGCTTTGAGCTTCTCTTTCCTTGTGTTGTTTCCCTTCCTCCCTTTCCAGCCCCTCTGTGTCAGTGGGGGGCTCCTATTTAGGGGCTGATCCTGCTGCCCCTGGGGCCAAAAGCAGAACATTTTATGGGTGTGAGGAGAACCTGGGCTGGATGTTTGTGCCACATCCAAGGAAAGCTGGATGATTGGAGCTGGGGAGAGGATTCCACCTGGCTAAGAGAATTTGGAGTTGCATGTCTGTGACTGACCCCCAGCAGTTCATTTTCCAGAGCCAAAGCTGTGTTGTTGTGCAGAGTGCAGGAGTGATTAATTTCTGGGTTATACAGAATAATCAGAACTGTCTCTTCTGGTTGAAAGCCCAGTTTTTCAGGAGGTGGGAACTGCAGGCAGGCACAGCACAGGGGTCTGGGTGCACTCCCAGAGCACACACAGCCCTGGGAATCCAGCCCAGCCTCCTTTCCACAGGGCAGTGCTGGGGATGATGTGCAGCAGCCCAGGTTGGTTGGGGGTGCTGTGGAACACATTGCACAGCCCTGGAGTGGGGGGTTATCAGGGACATAACCCAGGCTCTGCTGGGGCTTTCCAGCCTCCAGGGGAAGCTCCCAAACCTCCCAGTCGTCCCTGAGGCAGCATGTTCTGCTGTACAGGTGTGTGTTAATCCATGAGCAGAGAGGGGGAGGCACCAGCACATGGATCGCCAACCTCTTGTGGATCCATTTTGTTTGTGAAGAATTATGAGTGGAAATCAATATGCAGATCAGGAGTGCTCTGAGTATCTGAAGAAAACCCTTCCACTGTGTGTTTCTGTGTTTATGCATCATCTCAGCAGTTTATTAAAAAGAAAAAAAAAAAAAGAGGGGGATGCAAATACCCTCTGTATTTATTCAGATTAAAAAGGATTGTGGGGATGGAGCCCTAGAGAAAAAGGGAACTGTTCAGTGCTGAAGGAGAACTTTCAATTTATTTGATGGCAACTTTTAATCTATTCTGGATGATTTAACTGGTGAGCTCTGGAGCAACAGACTCTGTTCAGCTCATCACCTGCTGAGTGCTTGGGTTCCACTGGGTGCTCTCCAGTCCTGTGGAGACCTGCAAGGTTGAACTGTTTCTTCAGAGCTCAGAGAGTAGCAGGGAATGAGGAACTTTGTAACAGCACTGTTTGTGTTTATGAAAGCACGAAGGGAATAACCTTGAAATAATTTGAGCTTGATCAATGGCTCTGGTTTGTCCACTAATTCTTCTGTATGCAGCTAGAACGTAAGCTACCAATAAAACTTCTCTCAGTTTCTTACTATTTTGAGGTTTATTTTGATGGATTATGTTTCTAGGTAACTGTGGAAGGTTATTTCTGGGAAATGCTGCCAGAATGTTTATTAACGTGTGACTAGAGCCAGGTAGAGTCCCTTTAGAGAATGTGGCTGTGCTGTGCCCCCTCAGAGAGGGACAGTGACTGTGCTGGAGGGGGTGAGTCCTGCCAGTTCCCTGCCCACACTGGGGCTGGAAATAACTCTGTCAATAGTGGAAATGTCACAGCAGGAATGACTGGCTGGATGTGCCCGATTCCATTTATCTAAATGAGCTGCAAGCCCGGATTTAACGTGCTGTTTCATAGCTAAGATAAGAGTCACATGAATTAGATTATTGTTGGGGAAAAAAAAATAGAGGGGTGCTGATATAAATACTGCTGTGGGAAGTTCAGAGAGCACTAGCAGGGCCTTTTACATTTATGAACAGCAGGTCAAAGCAGGATCCTGCAGGAGATGCTTTCCACGTGATAGGAACTCCAGTCATTAAAAAAGTATGAATCGGATTAACAAGTGTAGGGTTATTTTAATTTGCCTTTGAGTCTTCAGATGTCAGTGCAGGCTTTAATCAGCAGCTGTGCCAGTGAGGAGCCACCTCGTGGAATGGAACCAGAGGCTGTGGACAGAGATGGATTCAGGGGCTCCCCAGCACCCCAGGAGGTTTCCTGCCCACAGGAACTCACATCCTGAGCACTCTTGTCCCTTTTGTGGCCGTGTCAGCACAGCCAAGGGTGTCCCTGTCGTGGTTGGTGGAGCTGAGGGCATGTCCAGCAGAGGGGCAGCTGCCTGGGTGGTGGAGGTGGGTGCCCAAGAGCATCTTCCCAGAGTGGGAGACCTGTGGATAAGACTGTGCAGCACCTGAGCAGGGACAGTGCAAGTCCTGTCACACCAGCGGCTGGCACCTGCCTGTCCCTTGGGCAGCTGTCTGATGCCATTCTTTCAGGTGGACTTAAAAATGCTATTTCTTCTCCCTTCTAGAAGCTTCTTCTGTGTATGAAACCGACTCCTTGAGCTCTGTCTTTTGTTCCCCATCACCCTTTGTCCCTGTTGCTCTGAGGACTCTGCTGTGTTCCCTGAGCTCAGGGGGAGGCTCAGCAGTGACAAATGGTGACGGCTCAGATTGGTGTTTCCCTGTGTACTCAACATGCAAAACATCATCTGTGTTGTGTCAGAGCCAGTGAGGAGCAGTTCTCTCCCTCCCTGCATTCTGAGATGCTCAATTTTGGGCTGGAACCAGGGATTTTGTCCTGAGGAGCCAGAAGCAGCAGGACAGGGGCAGGGGGGGTGTCCCTTCTCAAGGCTGTGGTGGGTACAGCATTGATGACCTGGAGGGAAGGGAAGGGGCTGTCCCAGCACTGGGACTTGGCTGGGGACATTTCTTCGTGCTCATAGGTGGGCAGGTGGCTGTTTGCTGCAGGTCATGGCCAGGGACAGAGATGTATTCCCTGGCCAGGATGGCAGGAGGGTCAGGAGGTGGGATGGCAGGAAGCAGCTTTGTGGTCCCTGGTGGTGGAAAAGCTGCCCTTGTTTTTAAATTTGCTCTGCCTTTTAACTCTGCTCTTTCTTTTAAATAGGCCTTGGTGAAGTTTGTGTTTAGTTTTGTGGGATGTTCAGGGCAGTCCCTGCCATCTCTCCAGCCAGCTGTGCTTGCTCCTGTTGTTATCCCAGTGTTGTTATCCCCAAGCTGCTGAGGACCAGGATCCTGACACTTGGGAACTGGGCAACTCTTGTGTTTGGGTTTGTCTCTCGTAGCAGAGAGTTGAGGCAGGTCAGGTCTTCCTTGAAGACCTAAAATGTGCTTTTATTAACTCCTTGGGCTTTGTGAAATGCAGCAAAACCATTGGGAAAGCTTCCCCTCCCCACACCTTAGTGCTGGCTTAATTAGCTGCCTCTTATGAATTGAAATAGCTCCCTGTGCCTTTCCCTTTCTTTTAAATATTAGCTGGTCTGCATTGAGAATAAATATGTTAACTTAATAATACAGTTGACTTAAATCAGGTGGTTCTGTGGCTGCCAAAGCTCCTGTTGCTGGTAGCTTGAGGAGATATTTTGCCCAGCAGAGACACAGTGATGTGCTGGTGTTGCAGCAACCACCTGATGTTGCAGAAAAGCAGGATTGGTGTAATTTACCTCACACTATCCCTAATTTCTTTAATAATTCTCTCTGCCAAGGCAATTCAGGGAAAGCTTCAGTTCTCCATGTCCTTTCACACCCACCCTGACTGTGCCCCTCGCCTGCTTTCCTTGCCTGTGGGATCTGCCTCTTTGCCTTCCCAAACCCTGGCACAGGAGTGGAGTTTGGGGCACTGCAGGCTGCCTGCTGGCTTTGCTGAGGTGTCCCCTGGGCTGTTCCCAGCTCACCCCTGAGCTCCCTGGTGCTGCTTCCTGATGGAAGAGCAGATGAGAAGCCCTGGCTGGGGCTGAGCTCCATCAGGCTGCACTTTCGGAGATTAAGCTGATTGCAGATCTCTCATAAATAAATCTTTCTGTATTAATACATAAATGCCTGTGATAGTTGCATTATTAGTGTTCATGGAAGCTTTTTGGAAAGAAAAATGTGCTGGCTGAGCTGTTTGTGCAGTCCCTGCTGGCTCTCAGGGATTGGTGTCATTCACTGAATTTTGGCTTTTTGGCTCGAACGGAGCATGTGCTCTTTGCCTGAGCACACAGTGGATGCACTTGAAGGCACATGTGAGGAGGGGAGATCTTCAGAGCTCTTTGTGTGGCATCTGTGGTCATCAGGTTACTGGGACAGTGGGCAGCCTTTCCATGGAACTGCCTGGTCTCTGGATCTTTGGGAGTGTGGGGGTTTCCCCACTGAAGCCCCTGCTGTGGTTTGGGATGGCTGTAAGGACCTGGATTCGTGTGCTGCTGACTCATTATTCCTGCAGAACTTCCCTTAAAAGCCCCAGACACTCTCTGTGTGTTACAAGGAGCCAGATTCTTCTTTCTACAGGGAATGACACTTGTTGGAAATGGATCTTGCCTAATCCAAAGCATACCAACTGTAATAATTAAGTTCTCTATTTGATTTCCATACTCATTTGGTGGGCAGACAGTGGCAGAAACTGGGCTTTGTCTTTTGAAAATACTCTTACCAGTGTTACACAAACACCATTTTGCAGCCCACCCTTATTAGCTGCTGATTAGAGGGTCCTTTGTGAAGTGTTGTCTGTTTCTGACACAAATTAATTAACATGGGACCAGTAAAACTCCAGTGGAAACAAAATGGAAGCAGAGAAATGTGTGTTCTGGGCTGTGGAAGTGATCACAAAACTCAGTTCTTAATGGGACCACCAGAAGAACAAACAGATCTGCAGAGATGTGGTTGTAAACCTCAGCTAGAAATGTGTGTTTGTGGATATAATTAAACTTCAGTTAATAACACATTGTCCTCAGTCTTGGCAAAGAGCTGTGTTTGGGCTGTGGCTCCACGTCCAGAACACTTTTACCAGATTAACTTCTCCGTGGTCTGGACTTTGAGAGCACTGGCAGCTCTTGGATGGCTGCTCGGCATCTCAGTCTGTTCCTTACACAGCTCCAAGAGCACATGAACCCTTTCCTCCAGAAATGGGTGGTTCCTGCTGTCCCTGAGCTGCTCCAGAGCAGGCGGGGGGCAGCTGGAGGGGCTGCTCACCAGGTGTGGGAAGGTGATGCTTCAGGATTCACTCTTTGCATTGCAAATCCCGATGTGTAACCAACCCTCTCCCACCCATGCCTTAAATGATTTATCATCTCTCACAGCTTTCCCTCACCCTGCAAAAACCCAAAGGCTGCTCAGTGTGTTGGAAAGCTCCGTGCTGAGCATTGTATGATTGAGTTGTAATTTTGAAGTGACGCATTTGGGCATGTAATTCTCAAGCCCATCTTTACTTTGGGGGCTCATAAATCCTGGTTGCAGCTGTAATGAAGTGCTGTGCTACTTACTATGTTCCCATCATTGTGTGTGTGTCTTTGGTTTAAATTATTAAATCACAGTGGCAATGGCCATAATAACGTGGTTGTTTTATGTCTTGGAAGAGGGGAAAATAATTTGATTTAGTTGGAATAATGTAATTGTAACGTGCCTCTGGGTTTGAGTTGCAGGGGGAGGAGGTGGTGCAGGTGGCTGGCAAGGCAGAGCTGTTCTCTTGATGATTTTCTGCAGCAAATTCCACGGCCATGGAGTGGTGGCAGCATATTTGTTTTTAATGGAACAACTTGTGAGCAAACACTGGGATGTTTATGATGACAAGGAAAGCAGCAGAAAAATCGAGGCTATAAAATGCCACTCGTTAAGGGCAGCAGCACAGGGGAATTGGCTCAGTCAGGTGTGGAGTGGGGTCTGGCCCAGGCTCTGTGCCCACCTGAGGGCTCTGTGTGGGGTGGGCAGTGCCTGCCTGGGTGGTTTTTGAGGCCGAGTGCCAGGGAAGGACTCGGAGATCCTCTAATGCAAAGTGCTTTGCAGATAAAGTCTTTATTTCCCCTCTTGAAGGGAAAAGATGTGTGATGGTTTCTTGAATCAGGATGACTGCACCAATTCAGATCTAATTTGATAAATGAAGTATAAAGGCCCAGTGAATGACCTTCTGTAAAATACAAGAGTGCCTGAACCATTTGTGCTTTAAATCTTGCTTCACATCTCTGTATTTCCTGCTCATGCTGTTCATTAGTCTCCTGTGCCCTGTTGTTTTGGGGCTGATAATGGGGAGCTGAGCAGTGCATGCATGGAAAGAGAGCTCCTGTATGAATAACCTGCTTTTCTTGACAGAAATATCTTGTGGATGTGGGGCACAAACTCTTCTATTTTCCCTTCTTTTGCATTTTTAGCTGGGCCCTGACATGTCCTAGTGCTCCTGAGGTATTCCCTCAAGTCCAGCTGGTTGAGGCATCCCTTCTTCCCAGTGAAACCTCCCCCTGCTGTGGCTGCAGCACAGACTGTGGTTTCTTTCCAAATGAATCATGAGGGTTTTACAAGCTGTAAAACTCTGGAGAGCTTAAGGGTGTGACCAACTTACAAGCGTGGGTGAATTTCTATTTTTTTTTTCTCTTGTTCAGGGCTGAATATGTCCTGAATATATCCTGAATATCTGCTTGATGCTTTTGAGTGCCAGCAGGATTTGCTTTCCCCCCCTCAGGTGGGAAGCACCACAATCCCAGGCTCGTGTGGCTGCTGGGAATGGGCACAGGGAGTGATCAAATTTGTTGGTGTTGGTTCCTCCACTCAAGGTCAACTTTTTATGAGCACTGAGCTTATGCATTTGGAGGACAAAGCTGCCCATTTCTCTGGCTGGGCTTTGCTGAAGGAAATGGTGTCTTTGCCATGCCCAGCAGGTCTTTGCCCAGCCCTGGGGTTGCTGCCCTGCTCCCCGTGGGGGCTGGTTTGGCTAGTCCTGTTTAGTCCAAGCCACTTCTCTCCAGATCTGTTTGTTCTCCTGGTTCAAGAGCCCTGCAGAGGAGCCTGTGGGAGGGCAGAGCTTGTTCCCCTGGGCTCATCCCTGTGCCCGGGGGCTCTGCCCCAGTGGGGGCACTTGCTGGCAGGGCAGTGCTGAGCTCTGGGACGTGCTGTCCTGCCTTGGCACTACCTGGGCTTGGAAGGTGTGTGGGCAGTGCCAGGGGGAGCTGGCACATCCTCCCTTGTCCCTGGCATGTGTGCTGGGCTGGGAAAGCCTGGAAATCAAGGGTGTTTGCAGGAGTTTGGAGCACTCCTTGCACAGTGTCACCTGTGGCTCCTCCTGGGTCCCTCTGCTCTGACTGGGCTGGAAAACGAGTTGGCTGCTCCAAAGAGAGACTTTCTCCAGAGCAGGGCCCTGGCCAAGAAACCTGGAGCTGGCAGATCAAACCAGGCAGGTAGGAACTGTCAGGAGCTCTGGGAAATCAGAGAGGGGAGAATATTTTCTTTTTTTTTTTCTTTCCATTTTTCAGGCATATGCCAGGAGTAGGTGGTTCAGGAGGGTAAGTACCTGGCACAGCAACATACCCAGCTGCCCTGACAGGATGCTTTTGCCAGGAACCTTTGGACCTATTCTTGGTGTAAATAAAATCAAATAAGTAAAATACTTGTTACTATAAATAAAACTGAGTGGGAATGATTACCTTGAGTGTCTGGATGTGCCTCACATGGTCAGCATTTGTTCCTTTCTCCCTTTGCAAGCAATTAATGGAGAAAGAGGGAACCATCCATGTGCACAGGCATCAGCCAGGCAGCACTGAAGGCTCATAATAACTTTCTTCTATGATAAAAGAGATATTTTTATAGCCTGAATTTTTTATTTTACTTTCCCCCTGGTGGGAAGGAATTACTGGTGATGATAGTTGGTAGACCAGCTCCTGTTGGGAAGCACTGAATGGAGGAAGGATTTATTGAAGGAAATGTGTGGCAAATTCCTTTATAATGCATTTCTCTTTTTTTTTTCCCCTCCCTTATTTAAAGAGGTTGTTTATAACTAAGAGACCATTAGTGCCCAGGAGGTAATTTTGTTGTAGCAGTACCTAATTCAATGAAAGCTTGGGAATGTGTTTCTGGATGGAAGCCTTGGGAACAGCTCCCACATAATACTGTACCTAAGCTTTTTTTCCTGTTCTCCTTTTTTTCTACTTTAAATTGAGGTTGGTGCAATTCCTTCCCATGTAGTTTAAAGAACAGCTTTGTGAAGAGCATGTCAGCATTTGAATTATGCTTTTCATTTTCCGTAGCCAATTCCCATCCTCTCCTTTCTCCCCCAGGCTTTCTAGGAGGTTTCTTGACAAATCTTTCCCCTCACCCCCTGCAACCCAGAGACAAAAACTGGGAGTTCCTTTATGTGGCTGCTTTGCCTCACTCTCTGATGCTGTTGGAGAAATTCTGGGGGTTTTGTGAAGGATTCTGAGACTGGGGGGTGGCAAGACTGTGCTCTGGAGAGTCCTGCCCAGGTGATGCCCCCAGCTCTGCCAGTCCTGAGGAGCAGTCAGAGCTCAGCAGTGTGAACCTTCCCCACCAAGGGAGTAACCAGCATGGATTAAGTGGGAAGGGATGCTGAGCACTCTTTCTCCCTCCTGTGAACTGGGCTTTGTCCCTGCTGGATGGACACATTGACCTCATGCTAATCCTGTATTTACAACCTGCCAGATTTTCCCCGTGGCAGCAGTTTAAGAGATGGGAGGGAGAAGTGTATGGCAAAGATTGAGGCTCAGTTTGGTTGGCTGAGCACCTGTTTGGTTCAAAATAATCTTTCCTGTGATCAAAGAATGGGGAACACAGAATCATAGAATCAGTTGGGTTGGAATAGACCTCTGAGATCATCAAGTCCAACCCTTGGTCCAACTCCAGTCCCTTTACCAGATCATGGCACTCAGTGCCACGG
>JAWWEV010000037.1:11949230-11963140 GCA_035583235.1 Hafferia zeledoni | reverse complement strand
GCCCAGGGCACTCCGTGCCCTGGGCTGGTGATCACAGTGGGATTGGATCAAGGGTTGGACTTGATGATCTCGGAAGTCTTTTCCAACCCAATCCATTCTATGATTCTATGAAGGTGTTGGCCTCCAAAAAACCCTTTGTTAGGACCACCCAGCTTTTCCTGCCAAAGGTGGTCCCCTCTGTCAGGACCACAGGTGGGAGTTGTGCTCTGCACTGTCATTTTACACCTGCATTTATATGTTTGTGTCAGGGCTGAGGGTGCTCAGCAGCTCCAGGATGGGATCCAAGGCACGTGGGCTTGGCCACCCCCAGAGCAGTGGCAGCAGCTTGGAAAACAAACCAGCCCCCCTGAAAGTCAGGCTGGTTGGTGGTTTCTCAGCCACAGCTGAGCTGCTCAGCCCTGCCCAGGGGGAAATCGATGCTGTGTTTGGGCTCCCTGTTGCTCCCTGTGGAGGTGAACGTGTTTATTTTATCTGAGGAGTTGATACATAATCAGTCTTAAAATTAACTGAGTGCCTGTTGACTTGTCACCCTGTGAATGAAAACACATTGCTGGTAATTTGTTTGACATTATTCTGTCCTGTTGTCAGGCTTCTAATTACATTTAGAACATAACCCAGATGTCTGTCTGTCTCCTTCTGTCTCTTTTTTTTTTTTAATTATCATTATTATTATTATTTATCTTTTTTATTGTCAAACATGGAAGGAAATATTTCTCTGAAGTGATTGAAGTCTGTTTTTTCCTCTCTCTTTAGATTTATCCCTTAAAAATGTTCCCCTTAAAAGAGGGTGTCGCTTTGGGCATCCAAAATTGCTGCTCCCTTGTGACTTTGGATTGACCTTCTTTGTGCTTTAGGGGGATTGAAATATGTTTCTATCTTCATTAAAATGTTTCTCCAGGTGCTGCTTTCTAAATACGATCACATCCCCCACCTTATTTATTTTTAAAGAAGAGATAAATTGCTTGTGCTTTCAGGAGATTAAAATATTAATGTATTTAAATATAACAGTGAAAGAGAGTTGAGGCAGAAGGGGCTGCCCTTTCAAAATGTGCACAAGTGAACAATCTTTTCTGGGATCCATTGGATAAGCAAGTAATTCCTTGCCAACTCTGGCTTTTGCTAATTACCAAAGGAAAACTCAAGCTGCTCAGTGAGAGGTTTTATTGCTCCTGTAGCTTGAATTTTCCTCAAACCACGAGATTTTAAGCACCAGAAATCCAGTTTTTCTGTGGAATACTGAGATCACCGATGCACTCAAGCCCTGGTTTCCCACAGCATTAAGTCACTTAAACATCAAAGGGCTGCTACTTCCTTAATGAGGCTTCTGAACAGTTCACCTCTGTTCCCTCTTGGAGAAAGCCTTGCTGGCCACTCAACAAGCTCCATTCCCCTTGTGGGGGTTCCCTTGTAGCTGATCTAAATTTGCAAAGCAACAGGGGTTTGTGGAACCTGTTTTTAGGGGTTAGAAACGTGACTCTTGGTGCCTGCTGGCTCGATCAGTGTGGTGTTATCGACCCCAGCCATGGGAGCTCTGAGCTGTGCAGGGTCACTCTCACATTTGAGGGCTGTTTCCTGAGTCAGGTCTGGCTGGTTCCAGCAGGGGACAGATTCTTTCTGTTCTGCAAAACCTTGTTCAAACAGAGCTCGTGGTAGGGGAGAAGCTGAAAGGATATGAAGGGCACAGTGGGTTGCCATAAGAAAGAAAAACTGGGAAGAATAAAGGAAATAAAGCAAATGTTCAATACAAGTGATACATGTGAGCCTTGGGTACAGAGAGTGCAGATGATTGTGTGGTCCCTGCCATTGGTACATATACATCCCTGATTTCCCCTCTGCATCCAAGCCAGATCCATAGGATCCATAGAAGGGGCAAACCTTGCTAACAAATTGTCTGATCATCTTCTGGCCTGTGTGTTGTGATGGTGCTGTTGGAGCTGCTGCTGCTGCTGGTCCGTGGGGTCTGGGCATCTCTCAGACATGCAGAGGGGGCTCCTGGCTGGAGTCTGGAGGGAAACTGCTCTGGGGACAGAAACTAAACTTTGGGGTTTGGTGGAAGAGCTGCTTCCCCAGAGGGACAGAATGCTGGGCTTGGCCAAAGCCCTGCTGGGATTGCAGCTGGGATAGAGGCTGGAGGGGAGGGGATTGTCACTTAAAGTTCTTCTCTGATCCTTCCTGCTTTTGTTGGCACCAACAGTTCCAGGGGGAAAAGGCACTTTGGCTCTGGGCACCTGTGCCCAAGCCTGGCTGCCCTCTCAGCTGGCTCAGCTGCCTTTGAGGATCTTGGCCCCTGTAAGAGCTGACAAGAATTAATGGGTGACTCACCAGCACAGTAATGTCAGAAATGAGAGTTCTGTTTTGCTGGTCCTGCATGTTCTTCAACCTGTGACTGTTCGGTGCATTTTTCAGCCTGAGGAGAGGTCACCATGTCCATGCACAGCAGAGGATGGAAATGGAGAGTGGGTGCCTTGGGAAGAGGACAGTCTGTGGTGCAGAGCAGGGGCATCTCTTGCCTTCCACCAGGACAGGACAGGGGCACTGCCAAAGCCTGGCTCTGCAAAGCTGAGTTTAGTCCAAGTGGCTGGTGGAGCAAAAAAGGGTTTCTCTGGGGGTTTGGTGTTCAGTTTTCACTCTTGGTTTTCCTCCTGAAGCAGCACAAAACAGGACTGTGCTGCCCACCTAGAATTTGTAAGCTCAGGTTCAGGAAAGCTCTGTCTGTGCCAGGTTTCACAGGTTGGGGCTTAAAGTGACTGAGGTGGGGGGAAATCCTTGGAACAGCAGTAAAACTGTAATGCAGAGTGTCATTTATGGGGGGGGAAGAGGGAAAACAAGATAGGTGGGTAGTTTAGCAAAGAGGTAAGGAATGAACATAAATTTCTTGAGTTGTTGTATTATGAATTGGTGAGTTCCCAGTGTGGTTTCCAGTGGGTATGGCTTTTTTTTTCTTTCCTATGCTGAGAAGTTATCTTAATAAATGAGGGATTTATTGGCAGGAGAAATGTGTGTTCCAGCCAGGAGCAGGTGTGGGGGAAGTTTGAACCCCCTCCTGTGTCTCTGAGCACAGAGTGGAAGAAGCATCACCCCTCAGTGTGAGCACATCTCACCCTGTCCAGGTCCCTGCTCAGCTCTGGGGACAGTTCTGGGCAGTCTGTCCCTTGTGACAACATGTTGAGTATCTCAACTCTGTGGATTGTGGGGGTGGGTTTTGTATGTTGGGGGGTTTTTCCTAGGTTGGCTTTCCCTCTCCTTCAGCCCTTCTTTCTTGTTGTTCCACAGTAAGCTTGGATATTAATCACATAGTATTCATCCTCTCTCTCACTCCCACTGTGACAGTAACAGCTGCTTCATCTTTTTTGTAAGAATTTTGCCTTTGCAACTGCAACTTTCAAAAAAAAAGTCAACCAAAGAACCCCCCCAGACTGTGCAAAACTCATTGAGGCTTTGAAGAAATGTCAGTGTCATTTAAATATGTAACACACACACACACACACACACTCAGGTTTTCCTTCTGTACCTTCTGTCTAATTTCCCTTCTCTCAATAGCTCTGACTAACGCTGGGATCTTTCTCTGCTGGAGCTCTGCTGTTTATGAATAGAGCCAGTCCTGGCTGTGGGGTTGGGAATGCTCACAGGAATGAGGAGTGTTCACATTAACAATGTGCATAAATAGCCAATATTTGAAGGACCAAATCCTTGGAATAACAGTGAGGAAGAGATGACCCTGTGGAATATGTGCCAAGGGAGCAGCTTTCCTGCTTGTCACCCTTTGGCTGCTGGTCCTGCTCAGGGTGAGGGGATGTTTCTGCTGCAGAGTCGAGTTCAGCTGGGCACCCAGAGGTGCTGTCCTCCCAAATTCTGCTGATCTTTCCAGGCTGAACAGGTGCTTTCAGTGGGGGAGTTTGTTCAAATGGTGCTGAGGGCACCTGTAATGGGAGAATCACAGGATGGGTTGGAAGGGACCTTGGAGATCATCCAGTTCTAACCACCTTGAGACCTTCCCCTAGACCAGCCCTGCCTGGCTGTGGCCTTGAACTCTTCCAGGGCTAGGGCATCCACAGCTTCTCTGAACAGCCTGTTCAGAGCTGCTGGCAGAGTTATTACCCTCCTGCTGCTGTGCTTTCTCCTCTACATCAGGCTGACTTTCCAGGGTAATCCTCAGTGCTCTCATTTGCAAAAGGCTGCAGGACTGGCTCTGTCTTTGACACAATTATCCCTAATGCTCTTCCTGGAGCCCTCCTGGGTGTGTTCCCCAGATGTTCCCATCACACTTCAGGCTGCCCTGTTATCCCTGGGCTAAAAGGGAGAGGACAGGAGTGCTTGTTAACCTGGGTGGTGCTGTGGGAATGGAGAGCTGCCTGCCCACCCCAGCCAGGAGGAGAGGGCAAAGCTGCACCTGCACTTGGCCTGATGAGGCTTCAAGTGCTTTCCAGCCCTGCAGTGGGAAAAATTCTGGGAGCACAATGTTGTTGCTTATTTAATTACTGTTACTACCCGGTGTGTTTAGAGCAGCATTTGAAGTGAAACCGGCGGGAGGGATTTGCTGAACTCATTACTCCTTCTGCCTGCAACAATTTCTGGGGCTCCCTGGCCCTACCTGGGCAAAATAATCCACTTAAAACATCCTGAAAGAAGAGCCTGCTGAGGCTGGGGCAGGTCAGAGCGTGTGGTGGTGCTGGTGATGCTCGTTTTCTGCTGGGTGCCTGGCACTTGTGGTGGCACAAAGGATTTCATACACTGCTTTTGAGTGCAGCACAAGCACAGGAGTGCCCTGAGCTGCCTTGCCAGGAGGCAGCCACTGTGTTATCTCTGTGCCATTTCAGCAGAGATGATAAGGCATCTGGAGCTCTTTCTGTGGCCCAGTTTAGTGAGTCCAGCAGCAGAGCAGCCCTTCTCCTGCCTGGCTTAGAGGGGCTGTGGAGCTGCTTTTTGACTTGCTGCCCCAAGGGGTGTGACGAGCACTGTAAAATGGTCATTTGCATGTTGAGTGTAAACTCTGATTTCAGTGGTGTTGGGCTCTGGCTGCTCAGGGTTGGCCTTCCTTGGCTGTGCCAGCTCTGGGCACCTGCTTCACATCAAGGACAGGGGCCAGAACGTGGCACTTGTTGGTTCTCTCATCCCTTGGGCAGGTGATGGGGGGAATGTGGTCCTGCTGAGCACAGAGGAGGGAATTCCAGCCTGGTGGGAGCAGTGGGGGCTCAGCCTGGTCAGGCAGGTGGGGGCTGTTCTCATGCACGTGCTGATGACACTGCAGTAAAGACAAGTATCTCTGCAGGATATTTCTGGGACTGGCACGAGCTGGTACAGCTTCATTATTAATGTTGACCTTTTCTCTGCCTGCTGAGACATCACATCCATCTGCAGCAGCCACTGGAGAGCAGGATCCTGACACCTGTTGGCCAAAGTGCTCCCTTTTCCCCTTGCTGTAAACTGGCTCTTGTGATGTTTTGCACATGGCAGCCCCAAGTGTGGAAGGCTGTGTGTGTTTGTGTGAGCACAGCTGCTGCTCCTGCCCCATCTGCCAGGAATTCTGCTCCTCACACACAGCTCCTGGTGTGTCTGTCTCCCTGTGCCATCACAAACAAGCCTTTTAACACAGCCCTTTTTAATGCTAAAGAATAACTGACTCCCCTTTGAAGGGCATGGGTCAGAGCATGGATGATTCCAAGGATGGGCTGACTCTCCTGTCAAATGGATGTTTTAGTTTGGGCAACTGTATTAAAGTGTTTGTGGCTGTGGAAAATCTCTTCTTCCACTGCATAAAAATTCCTTAAGCAAGTGTGTCTGGGCAGTGACAAACCTGGTTAGTGGAGGGTGAAGCTTCTTGAGAGTCTCTGTCCTTCCTGCTCCAAAGCAAACTGAGTTCATGCTTCATCTTTAATTGAGTGTTGTTGCTCTGCTACAAGAGCTTTCTCAGCAGCACAACCAATATTGGTAGAAGAGAAAGAACAGCAATTTGTTTTACTGTTCAGAGGAAATTAGGGAGGAAAAAAGAAAAAAAACCCACTAAAAAAACTCCTCCAACACAAAACAATTGAAGAGCAAACTGCTGCTTTTGACACACCTGCCTGTCTCAGCTGCTATAAAGGGCCCATAACTGAGTCAGGGAGGGCCTGGACTGGGCAGGCAGGAGAGGGCATGGTGCTCATGAGATGTCCTCTAATTCAGTTAGAAGTGCCCTTATAGGAGCCATGGCATTATGGGGCTGGAAGTTCTGGAAGCTGAGGGGAGGCAGCAATACAGGATGGGCACTGAGCTCTCCCTTCTTCCTGCTCCAGGTGTCTCTGGAATGGGCTGTGTCTTGTCCTGGCTCTGCTCCTGCATCTGGGGCAGCCTCTGGAGGGCTCCTGTCCTGCCCTGCTGCCCCAGCTTGGGGCAGGACATGATGGGAAAGGCTCTGCAGAGCTGGGTGAAGCCTCCTCTGTCCTGCTGTGTCCCTCCTCTTCAGGACCACCTTCCCCATCCCTTCTGCTCTTTCCATCCTGGAGGTTCCATTTTTGGCTCAGATGGGCCTGCTTTGCTCCCCAGGCTCTGCCTGGCCCTGAACCAGGAGAGCAGCTGATGGTGGTTGGGATTTCTGCCTTCCAGGGCTGTAATTTGATGGGAATAGAGACAGGCACAGGAGGAGAACCAGCTGCAGCCTTTGGGCTCTCAGCTGGCACCTCTTAACTGTGCTCTTAGGGGGGTTTTTGGTTTGGTTTTTTTTGCATCTGGCCAGTCTGCTGAGCCAGCCCTGCTGCTTGGGAAGTGGGTGCCCTTCCAGAGAGGAGCATGTTTGGTACTGGAGTAACAGCTCCCCAAATTCCTCCTGCACAGTGGTCCTTGCAAGGGAGCAGCACTGCAGGCCAGGCAGGGATCCAGGAGAACCCCCATTCCCTGGGAAGAGCTTCCCTGGAGCGTGTTCTCTGCACTGGGATGTTGTTGCTGTGCCCAGGAAACATCTGGGCCTTTGTGTTGTAATCATGTTTGTGCGTTCAGACCGATTTGGATGGTTAGGAAGGTTCAAAAAGATCCCAGAGATCTTAATAAGCTAATTCAGTAACTGTTTGTGGCTTTTGTTGTTCCTCTTTGTTGTGAGGACAGAACTGGCTCATGTTGATGAGTGCTGCAGGAAAATTATATTATTAGTAATTACTGGTAATTTCTTGTCTGGAAGCTTCAGGTTTGTGGGAGCACTTCAATCCATTTGCTCCCGTGTTCCCTCTGGCTTTGCTGTACCTCACCTTCCCTTTTCTCCATGGCAACTTCTCACCCCAGTTCTGTGTGGAAGGGACAGTTCTCCCTCTGCCCTAACGTGGTTTTCCTGCCCCATCAGGGCATCACCAAAGTGTGGAGTCTCCCCCAAAGCCCAGGGAGCAGCCCCAGCCCTGGAGCAGGAGGGATGTTGGGACAGGGGAAGGCAAAGGACCAGCCTGTGCTTCCCATTTTCCCCTCCCCCAGGAAGAAATTGCAATTTTCTTTTTCTTTTAAAGGTGCTGTGGTAATGCAGTGGTTCTTGTCAGCTGGCAAAGCTCAGGATTAGTCATAGAGACTTGTTTTGTTTTCTTGCAGGGAAGCTGGCAGAAAGGTAAAAGGCAAAAAGTGTACCATTAAATAGAAATCCCTGGAAAAAAGCAGCCCTAAACTGACAACTTCCCAGAGAATGACAATGTGTCTGTCTTTGCTCTTCATGGGGAGCATCACTTGGCTGCAGTGTCTCAAATCTCCCTTTTACAGGTGTCTCACATCCCTCTTTTAGATTCAGATCAGGGGTATCTCTGATCTTTGCAAACGTTCAGTGGAGGAAACCTCACCTGGCACAGCTGAGGAAATGGCAATAAATGGAAGTGCTGCTGATTTGTTCAGTTTGAGAGTTGTTGGGGGTTTTGTTTCCCCTGTACCAAATACTGAATTTTTCATTCAAAGATCCTTATTGGAAGAGAAACATTTTTATCACCCTCTCAGGCTGAGATTAATAGAGAGGGACTCCTTAAAAGCTGCATCTTCTGTTTTGATTTGGTTTCCAACATCCTAATTACTTCTACTTCCAACCATGCCTCTGGATCTGCTTTCCTTTCATCTTCCTGGCTCTGCCTGGAAGTGGCCTCAGAGCAGAAAAGAGGGAAATCTTTGCTGTAGGTGAGATAAGGGGGGGATTGTTTGGGGTCTGTTTTCAGACAGAGACCTGTAAAACCTTCAAACACCAAAATATTGGGAGGGTGATGCTCAACTTTCCTCTTGTCTGGACAAGTAACAGGAAATTGGCTTTGAGTTGTAAAATAATAACTTCTCTCTTGTTTTCTTCATGGAAATGCTGAGGGTTTTTTCTGAATTGATTCTCTCCCTCCCCCCCTTCCTTAGCAGGAGATATTTAACAGCACATGGAAAATGTGACTGACCCTTAAAGGTCAAGTTCTACTCTGCCATTCTGCTTTTCTTGCCCTGCTTGTCTCAGAGAACACAACTTATTTACTCTACCTCCTATCAGATTTGCTCTTTTCTTGTGTATATCTAATTTCTTTTCCACTTGTGAATTTTAATCAGAATTTCTATAAAATATGGTGGCAGCAGAGCTGTTTTCAGCACATAATTTACTGTGTTTTATGGGTTCTGATTTTTTTATTTTCTTATTCCTGATGCTGTCGATTGGAGCACAACTTTTTCATGCAACTCAAGAGAAAAGGTTGTGCTATTACAGATTGTGGGTTTTTAAAGACTCTCTTACAATAATAAACATATACAGTTACCAGAACTCATTACTAAGTAGCTGTAAAACCCCTAACGAGATAAACTGTTTAATGTATTGACTTGTTGGTGTCTTTAGCTCTGCTTTAGATGGTGTGGTAGGTGGAGTTTATATTTAGAAACTAATTCCAGAAGAAAACATCCATCAGACTGAAGTATTTTTCAAGACCTGAAAACCAATCACGTGGGGCTTTTTTTGCCCTGAGAAAGTCATGGTAGGAAGGATGCTGGGGGTGGCTTTCCAAAGGGAAAACCAGGAGCAGGGGGCACTTGGTGCCATCCCACCCAAACCAGGGGCAGTGGGTTGGTGGTGCCATCCCACCCAAAGCAGGGCAGGGGGCACCTGGTGCCATCCCCCCAAAGCAGGGGCAGGGGGCACCTGGTGCCATCCCCCCAAAGCAGGGGCAGGGGGCACCTGGTGCCATCCCACCCAAAGCAGGGCAGGGAGAGGCACAGGTCACATTTCTGCTCCTGTAACAGCTGCTGGGATGGAGCCTGGGCTGAGCTGGGCAGAGGGGCAGGGGGGTGGCATTCCCAGGGGATTTAAGGTGCCTGGAGCAGGGAGGGATTATGTGAGCAGTGCCACAACTTTGGTGTGCCCTCCAATGCCTGGGCATGGTGCTTGTCCCAGGAATTTCTGCGCACTCCCAGGGACAGTCCCACTGAACTGTGGTGTTCCCTGAGCTAATGAGCCTGAACCCAAGAGCTCAGAGCTTTGGAGGGGTGTCTGTGCCCAGCTTGGCATCCTGCCTGCCACAGGAGGGCTCTGGGCAGGGCAGGGAGCTGAGCTGAGCTCCAGGCACGCTGGGCATGTTATTCCTGTGTCTGGAAGGGTTTGGGAGGTGGATCAGCCTCTCACTGAATGATTCAGGTTGTAACAACCAGCCTCCTTCTGTGCAGGTTGGCATCTCTTTGGGCAGGGCTGCCTTGATCCTGGAATGTGGCTGGTTTGCCAGAGCATCCTGAATGATTTAAAAGCCATTGCTCACCATTCTTGGCTTTTTTGTTTCTCCTTCTTTTTCCCTTTCTTTGATGTCACACAAAAACTCTTGTGTGAAGTGTGTAAAGGAACGTTTAACTCTTTCTTTGCTGGGAGTGGATAAGCAGCTCACACTTGAACTCGTGTGCTCTTGGTACTGATGTAACTTTTTTGCTGGGTGTTTTTTTCTTTACAGGAAGGTTTGTTTAACTAAAAGAATAAATGGCTTTTCCTGCATGTTCCAGTATTTGCTTAATTGGCCCTGCTAGTGAGGAAAATAGACATTCTGAAAAGCTTTACTCACTCAAAGGAAAAGTTCTTTAGTGTTTAGTGGCACAAACCAGGGAGGAAAGTTATTTCTAATGCCCAACATTTGTCTTCTGAAATGCCCCTACTGGGAATGTGTGGTTATTCCCATCAGGCAGCCTGAGGGATCTGGAAAAAAGTTTTATTGGTGTCACTTTGGTGTTACTCCTGAGCTGCTGGAGAGTGGGGGAGGGACTTGCACATGTGGATTTTTTCTTTTTTTCACCAGAATTACTTATTTTGCTGTGTGTGTTTTATCTGGTCAGCTTTTCAAGGCTTTCCTCCTCTCCACTGTGGTTTCTGGGGGAATGTCACAGGTGTGGGTGGTGAGTGAACCCTCCTGGTGCTGCACAGGCACCCTCTGTATGGCTTGGCTTGTGCTGATCTCGTGCTGCAGGACAGGGGTGGGGAATGTTTGGCATTTACTGGGGTGCCACTTCCAGGAAGGGCAATCAGAGGTGGCTTCTCCATCCTCTGGAAGTGAGAAGGTTGAGCCAGAGAGCTGCAGGAATGGGTGTTTCTAGCTTGAGGACCTTTCCATCACCAGTGCCCTGGGATGTGATTGGTCCCACAGGTGGGAAAGTTGGTTTGGGGACTGAAGGACAAAAGGCCCTTCTGTGACAGACCCCAAGAAGGGGGGAAAATTTATCTCTGCCACCTTTTTCTGAAAAGTTGGTACTGAAGTGCTAAAACATCAAAGGCCACTGGGAGTGTTCCTGGCCCTGGGCACAGAGTTACATGATTTAAAAATAAGAACTGCTGACATTTGGCTCAGCTGCCCTCAGTGTGACTCAAAGCACTCTGGTTTCCAGGAGTTCTCCACCAGGCTGGGCTGCAGAGGTGCTTTAGCCCTGCAAACATATCACTGGTGTCTTAGGGTGGAAAATGTGGCACTTTGTGTTCCAGCAAACCAGCAGCTTACCATGCACAGCAAAAATACTGTCCAGCTCTGTGTTGAACGAGGCTTTTGGTGTGGAAATGCTGTCAGTCCCCTTCACAGCTGAGGATTGTGCTTCTGTTACCAGAACTTTGTGCTCCTCTGCTGTCCTGGCTCAGGGAGCTCCTTCCAAGGCCTGTTAGTGCAGATGGTGTGATGGCTTTGGATGAAGAACTGAACTCTAAAGGTATAAAGGAATAGAGTTAAATAATCCTCTTCCACTTAAGTGATAACTTAAGCTTTGGTCCCTAAACAAGTGGCTGGGAGGGGATTTTGGAGGCAGTTTCTCACTCTGTTCTTTCATGTGGGACTTTTAAAAGCTCTTTCTGCTCCAGAGCTTCTTTCTGGATGCTGCCATTGCCCTTGGTCTGGAAGCCTTTCAGAAGTCAGAGGTGTTGGGCCACTTGGTGTGGAAGATGCTGCAGGAACACAGGAAATCACCTGCCTTGTCCTTGTCCTGGGATCTCCCCTCGTGCTGCCCCAGCACGTGTTGCTTTGGGTGAGCAGAGTGGAACAGCCTCTCCCAGGAGGGGTTTGTGCCCAGTCCCAGGGATGCTCTCACAGCCCAGGGCTGAGCTGCAGGAATTAATGCAGCTTTTCCCACCTCTGAGCAAACCATTCTCTCCAATAACTGTGACAAGCAAACCCCACCAGAGGAGTTTGGCTCTGAATCCCAGAGGAACTCAGTGCTGGGAAGTGTCTGGGAAGCTGACACTGCTGTTTTGAAAATCTTGGAGGTGATTGCCAGGGAGAGGAATATGAGAAAATGACTTCCTTTTCCATCAGGTTCAGCCAATTTGTAACTGCTTGGCTAATCTGATTATCTCCCCTTGCCTGGGGTGATGGATGGGACAGAACCTGGGGCTGCTTGGTTGGGAGGGGCACATGAGCTTATTTTGGAAGAGTAAACTTGTGCAGGAATAAATAGCGTGAAGAGGAAAATGCAGCTTTCTCTCCTTTCCCTGTGACAGGCTTCAAAAATTCGGTCATTATTGTGTAACACGGTGTAGTTACAATCCTGCCTGTCAGTGCAGAACTGGAAAATGTTTCCAGCTCAAAATAAACTCCACAAATCAAACAGCTTCCATGTGACCCCCTGTGCAGGGAAAGCTGCTGGACATGAGTCCTAAATAAAGATTTCAGCCAACTCTGGTGTTTTAGAGAGCAGTAGTGGTTGTCCTAAATGTGACCTCTGGTTTAACAAGTTCCATTTCCTTTGACACTCTTGACTCAAGTCAACAGAGCAAAGTTTCAGGTTGAATTCTCACTGTTCCTGCTGCTTTGAGAGCTGTTTCAGGGGATGTAAAATGCAAGGAAAACTTCCCAAAAATGTAATTATTGAGCCATCAGTTAGCTGGCAACTCATTTTCAAAGCTTGCCGTTGTTCTTTTGTCCTCGTTATCCTGGCTGGGAGAAAAATGCATTAACCTGTGCTTGGGAAAGCAGCGATTCAGTTGGGTTTGATACAGTCAGGCCTGTTTGTTTTGTCAGTGGGAGATGTTTCCAATGTGTTCAGCAGCAAATCATCCTCCAAGCCAAGTCCCTGAGCAGCCCTTGCTCATGTCCCTTCTCCTCTTGGGAAGGTGCTGCTCAATCTGCACAAGACAAGGACCAATTTTTCTGCAGACTCTTCTAATTTCAGGGATCAACAGGGCTTGGCTGCATCACTCATTTCTGCTGCAGGTTTTGAAGTTGCAATTCTGCTTAGTTGGGAACTTGGAAGTTTTCTCTCCCTTTAGCTAATTATGGCTATTACACTCTACATTCATTATTGTCATTTTTGAAAATTCAGGGTGAGTAACAATGAAACTCATCAGCGAGACTCCCTGAGCCTGTTGTGAGTCACCCTCGCTGATTTGGGTGACAGAAAGAAGGTTTCTCTCACAACTGTTGCCTCCTGTGAGCTCTGCAATTACTCATCTGGCTCGTGCCTTGGGCAGAGCCACCCTCACCAGCACGTGGCTTTGATCTTCATCAGTTTAATTAAAAAATGCTGGAGATGAGCAGTCCTGTTCTGGGGAGGGAGGGGCAGCTGCTCCTTGGCAAAGGTTTGTGTTTCAGTGGGAGAACAGAGAGGATAAAAGTCCTGGATTGACATAATTGATGTCTTTTCTTTTTTTTTAAATTTGCCCACCTGAACAACTGAGACAAATCTTCAAGAAATGAAAAAAAAAATTGTTAGCAGGTTGTCACACAAACTATGGATAGTTAGTGCTGCCACTGCTCGTGCTTTGCTTTTCTTGCCTGTAATTATCAGGACTGGTATTTTTAGGGCAGCTTTGCAGCTTGGCTATTTTCTCCCAAGTTGGCTAAAAATGTTGGTCTCACGTGATGTGATAAATATTCTCTTGGAAACCAGAGCTGAACTTCCCCTGGATTCATTCCCTAAAATTGCAGCAGCAGGAGCTTGCAGGGGAGTTGTCCCTTTTCCTTGAAGCCTGTGGTTGTTCCAGCCTTAGGAGAGGAGCTTGAATGGTCTTTGCAGATCAGTTAGACTGGAATGTTTTTGTTTGCATGAGCTTTTGGATGGTTTTAGCCTTAGTTGTAACCTCTTCCAGCTTCTGTTTGTCTTTCAGTGTGGCCTTCCCAGAGCTCTGCTGGGCAGTGAAATCCAGGCAGGGCCAGGCTGGGCTGAGGCTGCAGCAAAGAGGCCAACAGGGAGCTGCTTTCTGCTCTGGTGAGGAGCCTTTGGGGGGTGCCCAAATCTCCCTGCTGGAGTCACAGACCCTTATTTGTTTATTTATCACCTTAATTTAGGGGTGCCCTCACAGCAGCTTCAGCATCTCTGCTCTCAGTGGTCATTAGAAGAGCAACGAGGCTGGAGAAGGGACTGGATGTGGCACTGAGTATCCTCTTAAACATCTCCAGGGACAAAGAATCCAACATGTCTTGATCCAACCCCACTGAGAAGAGAAGAGCAACGAGGCTGGAGAAGGGACTGGAGCACAAGTGCTGTGGGGAGAGGCTGAG
>JAWWEV010000037.1:11933956-11945606 GCA_035583235.1 Hafferia zeledoni | reverse complement strand
GCTCCAGCCCCTCAATCTCTTTCCTGAACTGAGGGGCCCAGAACTGAACACAACACTCAAGGTGTGGCCTCACCAGCTCAGAGTCCAGGGGAAAGGTCACTGCCCTGGGCCTGCTGGCCACGCTAGTTTTGATTGTTTTTTCTTGCCACTACCTGCATTTCTCTCTTAGGTGCCACTCCTGGCCTTGGTTGGTGGTGAATTCTTAATTTATTACTTTTTTTTTTTTTTGAGCCTGCCCTGATGGGACTTGTGTGTTCATTTTCCCTTCTGTGTTACATCCCATCTTGTCTCACACAGAGCCTGTAAAATGCTGGAAATAATTAAATTGCATGTCAAGAAAACCAAACAAATGCAAAGCTGCACAGCTGGCCGTGAGTTTCATCTAGAGAAGGGTTTGGAAATATTATGTAGAAAAATGTACTTTGTGTCCAGGAGAGCTTGGGCAGAGGTTCAATATCCGGAAGTGCCAGGTGGGTCCCTCTGGCAGTGCCAGGGGCTCTCTGGGCTCTGTCTCTGCCTCCTCCAGTCCCTCCTGTCTCAGCCCTGGGTGTTTTATTGGCATTGACTTCACTCCAGATGTCCTTTGCCTCGAGGTCCCTTCTCGGGGTTGTGGGAATTCTGAAGATGGATGGCTGGGGTGGTACAGGAGGTGGTTTGTACATTCCGAGCAGGAATTGAAGAGGTGGTTAAAAAAGAAAAAAAATAAGAAGCTGAAACCAAATGTGTGTGTTTGGTTTTTTTTTTTATAGCACTTTAAATGCTTTGCAAATATCTGTTGTGGATGCTTTGAAAACTTCATTTTTAGCATGGTAGGTATAGATATAATTTGAATTTTTTTTCCTTCCCATACCACGTGTCAGGGGGTTCTTTATGTTCCCTCTCCAGTCTGTGCCTAATGCAGAGTTCTCATTCACTCTGTGTGTAACAAACTGTCCACTTCCATTTCTTTGCCATGAAAACTTGGGCATTTAGGAAAAAACAAAGGCACCAATAAATAGGGAGTCCTTTCCAAGTCTCTGGCTATAAACTAATAAATCAAGATCTTCTGGGATTTGGGGGTTTTGTGGGCATTTTGATGTCTCAGGCAGATTTCAGTTTAATCATAAGGGTTTGATTTTCTTAAAGGGAGAAGGGTCTGGTGCTGAGCTGGGACTGGCCAAGTGACTTAAAAAAGAACTTTTACCCTTCTCTGGACTTGTTAAAAAGGCACAAGGGACAGAAATGACACAGACTGAAGAAGGAACTGAGCTGGTCTGGCACGTTGTTCTCTTTGGCCTCCTCTGCCTTGGATGACTCTGCTGAACCCCCCCCGAACCCTCTGAATGATGGAGGTGGTTTTTAGGGGCTGAATGTTCCATGTTGTGGGGAACATAAAGGATGATTTAACAAGGCACCAGCACTCCAAGTGTGGGCTGCAGAATGGCAGAGGGGAGGGAATAACCCCAGCCCCAAATGTGCTGAACAAGGAGCAGAAAGTGGTTATTGATCAGCTGTGACTCTCCTTGTGCTGCTGCAACGAGTCCTTTTGCTTTATTAAAAAAGAAACAAAACTTTCAGAGGCACTTATGAAATATTTAGTGTAATTATTTCCCAGATCAAAACTCCAAAGAAATTACCCAGCCACAGAAACCTTGTTAATCTGCTGGTGTTATGGATGAGAGAGGCAACAGAGATATTAAACATTTACTGCTCTGGTGCAGAATGGCCTCTCAATTGCACCATTTTTCTCCAGCTTTCCCTGCTGTGTCTGTCTTGCTTCCCATGGAAGAATTTGAGGTGTCATTCCAAGTTTCTTCTGATGGAGTGGGACTTATTTTCTCTCTCCCTCTTTTGCCTTTAGGCAAGGCAGATCTCAGCCTAATGAGAGCAGTGTGAAGGATGAGGGTGCCCCAGCACTGCCTTTGCAGTTATTCAGTGTTTGCCTCGGCAAAATTGTCCTTTTTAACCAGCTTTGAATGCTCATTTCCTCTTCCACGTGGTATTTGCAGGAGTGAGGGAATCAAATGTTATTTCTGTCAGGACTGTGATGCTGAAAAAGTGGAGTAGCTGTTGGTTTCCAGTTTGAATAGGGAGTTAGTGAGGAACCAATCCAAGGTCTGTCTGATGTTGGCATTTTTGTGGCTCAGAGGTGGGTTTAGTGGATCTGCAAACTGTTTGGAGATAAAAATTCAAACTAACCTTGAGAAATGGTCTGAAGTTGGAAAAGATGAGCATAAAGGGCTGTGATTAAGCTCTGAAATGGGGAATGAGTGGTGTGGTTGGGGAGATGCAGCTGCAGTGGGGTCAGGGCTGAGTGGCCTCCACTGCCTCTTGCTGGTGGCAAACCCTGCAGAGGGACAGGGACACAGGGAGGACTTGGAGGTGTCCTCCTCCTCCTTTGGAATGCCAGGGCTCACCCTGGGCTTGGTCCTGTGCGTTGAGGGCTGAAGGGTTGGAGCCAGACAAGGAAAAGAGGCATCACACGTGTCTTTGAACATGAGGATGAGGAATTGAGGAAGATCGTGGCTAATGAACCCTTTGCTGCCTCCCCTGAGATCAGCACAAGGGAGGGGCTTCAGCTGCAGTGGGGATAGCTGAGGTTGGACACCAGGAGCCTTTTATGTCTGTAAACAGCCTGGAGACAATCCCTGTTTCTGCAGCTTGAAGTGTGTTCTTTATTTATAATGTTTTCTTTGAGAAAAGGTAAATAGTCATTTTTAGCTGAAAGGCCGTTTGTCATCGGGGTCTGGGCAGAGTTTGTGCTCTCCTGGGTGCCTGGGGACCCTCTGGGTGAGCTGTCCCCAGCAGGTGGGTGCCTGGGGGACCCTCTGGGTGAGCTGTCCCCAGCACTTGGGGACCCTCTGGGTGAGCTGTCACCAGCAATTGTAGAGCTTTGGACTTCTCAGTTTCTTATTTTCATGCTCAGTGGCTGGCAGGGAGAGAGTGGGAGTTTTCATGACCTTCTGTTCTTGTGGATGTAATAAAAAAGTGTAATTTCCAGTGCAGCAACTGACAGAGAGAAAAGACAGACCAGGGAAGGTCTGGACAGGGACATTGAGAGCCTGGTTGGATTTGTTGGTGGAATTTTGCTCCTTAATAGAAGTGAAGCCTCGATCAACCAGTGGGAACTGCACCAAACTCCTCCTGCTCCTGCTTTCCATCAGGAAGAGGGATTGTACCACCCAGAGCTGTGAAGTGTCAATGCAATCACCTCCCAGGGAGGGAACCTTGGAAGTGAGATATGTTTATTTTGTTCTTTAAACTTGGCCAGCTCCCACCTCTGTGCCAGTGCTGCCCACAGTGTGTGTGTGGCTGTGGCCCCTCAGTGCAGGATGGGCCACCATCCAGGGCAAAATCCTGTCCCTGCTCTTTGCCTGTGGCATTGCATGGATTTTTCTTTACAGGAATTTAAGGAGCTGCCAGCAATTTTCAGTCTGTTTTCAGCCAGCACTCTGCACTTGCTGCATTCGGTGTTGCTTTTATTTTTGTTTCCCTGTGTATATATATCTGTATGTCTCTATATATGTGTCTATATATAAGATACCCATTGCACATCTATATTTAGAGGTGTGTGTGTAATTTTTGCTTGTTTTCAGTGTGTGGTGTTGAGAGGGTTGGACAAAGAGCAACCCCATTAAAAGCAGTTCCTTTAGTTCTTCTGGCCCTGCAGGACTTTGGGGGTTAGGGCTGCTCTCCTCATGCAGACTGCTTGGAAACATTTAACCTTTAATGTCAGATGCTTTTTAATATTCATCTTTATCCCCAGTATCAGCAAAAGGATTAGAGGCTGGTTTGTCTTTCCCTCCAAACTCATCTGTGACTTGACTGTGCTTATTAGTTCTTTTAATGGCTTCTTTATTAGTTCATTACTGTGTAACCTCCAGGCATGGCCGGGCTTGAAATGTTAATTTTCCAACCAAAGTTCAGCTGATGGACTTGCTCTGATCCCCTTGGAGTCAGTGAGTGCCTGGAAAGGGCTTGGCTGGCTTTGCACAGCATCCCTGCCCAAGCAGAAGGGAGGGAGTCGAGTTTGCCTCTCCCAGGTGCTGAAGGAGTGACAGGAATGGGAAGCACAGAGTACAACATGTGGAATGTTTAAGGAGGAGAGGTGGGTGGGTGTGCTTTGCCTTGGTGTTCCTTCCCCCCTCCCCTCTCCCTCGAGCCGGTGTTTGAACTCTGACAAGGTTTAATAGCTCCAGGGTGGCTGAGTTGCTCTGGAACTGCTTCCATCCTTCACTTGGAATAAGTGTCTGCCTTACAACGAGCTCCTCAATGCTGTGACCTCAAATTGTATCTAAGAGTGGAAAAAAGCCCAAGTGCTGTAAGTGGGACGTGCTCACCCTGCCTTACCCAGCAGTGTTTTATCCCCAGCCCCTTGCAGGGCCTGGGAGAGCTTTGCAGCTACCCCTGAGCTCCACACCTGAGCAGAGCTGATCCCCACCCGTGCCTGGGTCGTGCTCTCCCTTTTCCCTGGCTGTGTGGAAGCCCCTGGAAGCAGCACAGGGAGCTCCCCGGGCACTGGCAGGGTCGGCACATGTTCAGGAGCTGCTGATTCACTGTCAGATGGGATCTGAGCTCAGCCAGGCAGCTCAGCTGGGTGAGCATCTGCATGGAAATGCCTCTGTGAAGGGATGTCACAGATGAGATGGTGATTAAGATGAATGAGGGCACGAGAGTCGCTGACTGACAAACGGCCTTGGAGCCACGAGGGTGTCAGCTCTGCACTTTTAAGGAGCTTTAACTTTTCATCTGGTTTTTTTTTCCTTCCCAAGGCCTGATGAGTTTTTAAATCTGCTTTGCTGTCAGTCTGTAGGTACGACCCACGCTATGAAAACTGAAAACTGCTAATTTTAAAAAGGTCTTCAGTTATCACATGTGTGTGTGGAGCCAGTTTTGAGTCTAGTGATGAGTGGTCACAAAGCTACTAAATGGAAATATTGGCTTTTTAATCTTTTAGTGGAAACACGGCTTCAAACAATGCCACTGGAGAGGTCACTTTGGTGGGGCTGGGAGAAGGGAGGGAAGGGAACAGTCAGGGGAGGGCTCTGTGTCCCTGTCCTGGGCTGCCAGAGGGGGAAAGTGCTTGGGTTCTAAGCCTGGTATTGCTTCCCAGAGTCCGGGTGTTTGATCCACTTGGGACCAATGCCAACACTTGTTTGGTATTGATTTCTTCAGAGAGGCATCTTCTTGGGGAATAAAGGCACTATTGAGAATCTAAGGAAGGGCTTTAGGGAGGTAGGTGAGGTCTCCAGGTAATGCCTTTGCTCATCCTTTTGCCATTACGTGTTTGGCTTGGGTTTCTTATGGTTGGTTATCAATAATCTTTTGTTTCTCAATTATGAGACAATATCTCAAGAAAAACTGTTCCATAGCCGAGTCAGGGGTGTTGATCCTAAGCTTGTGAGTTTGTTCTTTCCCAGGGGAGGTTGTTCTCAACTTCTGCAGGCAGTGTGTGCTCAGCACCTGAGACCTGAAGCTGGTACCTCCCTCTGCTCCGGGCCCTGTGTGACCCTCCATGGTGGTTTTTATTTTAACTTTTAATAGTGTAAAATGAACCTCCTGCATGAAGCTGGAAAAAGCTCAGGATTTTTTTTCCTCTCTGTTAAAAATGGGCTGTAGCAGCCATGGCATGGGCTGAGCTCCTGCTCCTCTCTGCAGCCCTGGGAAGCCTGTGCTCAGCAACCTGAGCATGGAAAACGTGAGCTGGTCAAAAATGAGTCATTGAGGTGACAGTTGGGAGAGCTGCAACAGCCCCTTTGTGGCCTGAACCCACAGTGAGAGTGGTGCTCCTGAAACATCAAGGAGCTGGGATTTCTGCTGTCATACTCAGTTTCCATGCTGGGGTTTGACCTCCAGGAGCACAGTTTGACCACCCTTCACACACTGATTCTTACTCCTTAATTACAAGCTGTCAGTTGTTATCAGTCCTCTGCTCCCTCCTTCAGTACCAGGGGCTGCCTTGATGCTCCCAAAATGACCACCAAGTTCATGGGCTAAATGGAGGGATTCTGCTGGGCCTCTTGGTCCGTTCAGCTCCTGCAGATCCTGACAGTCCTCCCCTGCTCTGAAAGCAAGGGCACTTTTGGGGGAAGTTGTTGTTGTGAGGCCACCTGCTCGAGCTGGCAGTGAGTGCAGGAGGCTGTGAGAGCCCTCTGATGGCTCGAGGTGGCCCTGACTCAGGGCAGCAGGATGTTGACTCTGTTGTGTAATTATGGAGCTTGGAGAATCTGATTTTGAAATAATTGAGGTCTAAACCACGAGCCTGTGCCTTGCAGCCCCTGCAGCCACGGGGCCAAATCCAATCAGGGGCTGCACAGATGTGCCCCTTGGCTGCTGGAGCAGGAAGAGCAGCCAGGCTGGAGATGTCCTGTGTCACCACTGCCTTCCTCCTGCTGGCATGGGAGGTGCCTGCAGGCTGAGCTTTGCAAACAGCCTCTGGATACTGCTGGTCCCAGCTTTTGGCCAGCCCGGTGGCAGGCGCAGCTTTTGGCCAGCCCCGTGGCAGGCCCAGCTTGGCTGCCAAAATCCAGTGGTGAAACACCACCTGCTTGCTGATCCCAGCACATGGAGCATCTCCCACACCTCTGGCTGCTCCCAGCACTGTCCTGGGTATGGAGAAGTGCCAGGGACACAGCTGAAGTTTTGACACCCGTTTTCCAAAGCTGTGTGGTGACTCCTTTGCTTCCAGAAGGGCTTTCTCTTCCCTCAGTCGTGTCTGCAGACAAACCTCTATGTTTGGTTTGGTGTGGGTGAGCTTTGATTGCCTGTGAAGTCCCAAGACTTTGAAAGGAGGGCTCTGTCCTCTCTGAGTTGTGGGAAAGGGGGGTGGTTTTGTCCCCTCTGTCCCACTTGGAATGGTGTTCCCCAACATCTGAACCTGGAGAAAACCCATGCTTGTCTTTAATGGTTTGCCACCAGGACTCCACTGCTCTTGTAAGAGTTAGGACAGATTATTTTTGCTCAGTGACATCCCAAACTGCAAACTTACCTTGCTGTTTTCTTTTTTACCAGCCTAGCTAAAAAACAGACAAGTCAGGTTTGTTCTCTCTGCACTTCCCTCAGGGTTAGGCTGCTGGGCCCAGGTTCTTTTCCTTGCTGGCCCCCCTGGGTTTGAGGTTGGCATTTTGTCCTTGCACAGTGTGTTCCCAGGGTTGTTTTGTACCCAAATTTGGGGACTGGTTGCAGTAACTGGAGGAGGTTTTTGGGAGCATGGCCTTTCTGATGGGCTGCTCAGAGACCTGTGGGCTGAGCCCAGACACTGCTTTTAATGCTGGATCACAAGGAGGAAACCTGCAGGGGAACATCCCAGCAAATCCTCAGCTCCTGTGAAAGCTGAGCAGGAGCCACTGCGGTGCCCAGACATGCTCTGGGGCCAGAATGGTGGGATTTTTAGCCTGTAATAAAATAAACTCTCTTGTGTCTCTGCCATCTGAATTATTACCTGACTGGCACTTCATTATAAGCACATTTTTTCCATCTTGGGGACTGGTTTCCTGCCATTTTATTGCTTTTTAGGTTCTATTTTTTGTTTTATTCATCTCTTGCAATCGATAGAAATATCCTGTTTTTAGCAAGCAGACGTGACTGATGTCCTGGTGGTGGAGCAGAATCACTCTCAGCATTTGGGGAACAGAGGGAGCAGCTTTTAAATCTAATTATCAAAGATCTCTGAAGCACAACAAACTGCTCAAGGTGTGTAGCTGAGTCTCCCAGTGCCATTTGCCCCCAAAGTTGGGGTTCTGTCGTTGTCCCACTGCAGATCTGCTGCTTGAGGCCCCTCCTCTGCTGGTAACTGTTGTTCTTTGCCATGACACTAATTAAAACCCCCTTAATGGGATTATCTGCACCTGCTGTGGAGGATTAGTTGGATGGAGGAGATCCTGCACGTGTGTGCAGTGCCCAGCCATGCTGGGAAGGCAGCACAGTGTTCCCAGGATTGCTCCCTCCCTGCAGGGTTTGCCATGGCACAGAGTGCCCTGTGCCCTCTCCACGTGCCCAGATTGCTCTGGCAGTGCTGAAATGCAGCAGAGAATTGAATTTGAAGATAAATTGTTCAAGTGATGCAGCACAGACAGGTCCCTGTTCCAGAAGAGTCAGGCTGGGGTGGGTTTGCTTTGGTGCCAAGGTAGGAATGTGCCAATCCAAGGGAAGGCAATTGAGAGCACCATGGCCTGGGGGAGCAAAGCCTGGGCTGGCCTGGCTGGGCAGTTCCCCAGGTGTCTCCAGAGCACACCTGGGCTGGGAGCACTGGGTGTTGTCCCCAGCTGCCCTGTGACCACCATGGGCACGTGCCTGAACCTCTCTGAAGCTCATGAAAGGTTGGTGAAGTGTTGTGCAAACACCCACTGGCACTGAGGGCTTCCTGGTTCCCACATCAGTGTTCATGAATTGGTTGGGTTTATTCTGTTTGGGTTTTTCACCAGTGACAGAGCCCAGGGCTGGGTTTGCTGCAGCTGCTCTGCCTGAAGACTTCCAGAAAACAGGCACAGCAGGAAGGTGGATTTTGGTGGTGAGAAGGAACCCAGCAAATGCTTTGTGTGCTCTGAGATGTCACCAGCTCCTGCCAAGACTCACTTGGGCTGATAAGAGACACTTCACTTCTATTCTCTTTTCCTCACCAGTCATCTTTTCCCCCCCACTCCCTTACCTGCTGTTATTGTCTTTACCCACAGCCCATAGAGAGCCTAGAAAATGCTTGAGAAGCTCCTGCTTTGCCCCGGGGTGTAGTAAATGCTGTTGTATTGCCTGAATTGTGCAGCAGGAATTCTGTTAAAGTGCCTTGGGGTGGGGTGTGATGGGGTTAATTAGTGTTTGATCTTTGTGTTCTCATGCAGTGGGAGTGTAAAATCGAGCCTGGTGTTGACAGCAGTGCCAGGAGGGTCTTGCCTGTGTTTGGAGGTGCAAGAGAAGGGATCCTACCAAGACAGTAACTCAGAATAAAGCAGGGAAGAAAAGTACATTGTTGGGGTCTTTATTGTTAGAATCCAAATGACTTTCTTTGTCGTGGTGTTACTGAGGGCTGAGCAAGTCTAATTATTGCCTTTTCTTGCTGCTAAATGAGTCTAGAGGATAAAACCTGATGCCTTTGAGTGGATGCATCTCTGGTGTGTTGCTGACACTGGAGAGAGACTTTATGGTCTGGCTCTTCATTTGGAGCCTTTGTCCCTTCTCTTCCATGGAGATGCTGCTGCACAGGAAGGTCTCATTGGTTTGGTGGCAGAGGGCAGGAGGGTAATGGCTTTGATGGTGTCCCCTGAAGCAAATCAAAACTCTTCTCCAAGATTCTGTTCAATTTGATACCAAGGGCCTGGTAGCACTCCAGGGATTCTTCCCTCTGCTATTAAGCTGGTGGCTATTACAAATATTAATGTTTGTTGAGGTTGGTTTTTTTTTCCTAAGAGGATGTTCTGCACTAAGAATGGAAAATAACCACCCCTCTCTTTGTTATCCCCTTTCTCTCTCTGTTCCAGGGCTCCTCGATGCATTTTCCTTGCCATTCTTTAGGGAGTCTTTAGTAAAAGCTTCTGGACTGTGTTTCTGAGGGGGCAGAAGGTGTTTGTGTCCAAGATGCTCATAAAGGAATATCGGATCCCTCTCCCCATGAGCGTGGAGGAATATCGGATTGCCCAGCTCTACATGATCCAGGTCAGTGGCATGGGGGGTGGCACTGGGGATGGCACAGGGCCACGTGGGGGATGCAGAATTCCTTAGTTTAAATTTGGGGTTTGCAGTCTGCTTGTAAAGGAGAAGTAGGGAAAGTCCTAAACTGCAGTTTGAGGTTTGCTGCCTGTCATCCTGAAATTAGAGAACTTTTGTTGGACCTCCCATGGGAACAGCAGCCCATGGATGGGCTACGCCCCTGGGAACAGCAGCCCATGGATGGGCTATGCCCAGGGGAACAGCAGCCCATGGATGGGCTGTGCCCATGGGAACGGCAGCCCATGGATGGGCTGTGCCCCTGGGAACGGCAGCCCATGGATGGGCTATGCCCATGGGAACAGCAGCTCATGGATGGGCTGTGCCCAGGGGAACAGCAGCCCATGGATGGGCTATGCCCATGGGAACAGCAGCCCATGGATGGGCTATGCCCATGGGAACGGCAGCCCATGGGTGGGCTGTGCCCCTGGGAACAGCAGCCCATGGGTGGGCTGTGCCCCTGGGAACAGCAGCCCATGGGTGGGCTGTGCC
This sequence comes from Hafferia zeledoni, assembly GCA_035583235.1. NCBI lineage: Eukaryota > Metazoa > Chordata > Aves > Passeriformes > Thamnophilidae > Hafferia > Hafferia zeledoni. The sequence continues at coordinate 11,935,439 of JAWWEV010000037.1, read as the reverse complement.
CATGGGAACAGCAGCCCATGGATGGGCTATGCCCATGGAAACACCAAGTCCCAGTGTGTGTCCTTACCTAGAAGTGCTGGAGCTTTAGGGCATGAACAGCCAGAGCTTCCCAGGTGGGCTGTGGTTACTGGTCCTGCCAATTCCAGCTGCAAACCAAAGGATTGTGTTCTTTTTGTGGGAAGGAACAGACTTGAGAGAGTAAACCAAAGGTGTAATTCTGATTTTGGGCTGGGAAAATTCTAGATGTAACATTTCTGTGCATGAACTAGATACTAATCAGTTTGGGCATAAAATATAGATTGTTTTTAATAGGCTTCTGAATACTGATGGGAATTTTTGTTGAATTCCCTCTCTTCAATAAAGCAGTTAATTAAAAAGTTGGGGTTTTGTAACTGAAATCCTCTGTGCCCATATTCTCCCAGTGTTTGAAATCCAACCAGGAGCAGCTTTAAAAGGAAATGAATCTGAAGTTTTATTTCATTGTCCCAAGCTTTAAATAAAATTTAATTTTGCTCATCCAGCAAAAAACACATTTAATATCAGGCCTGTAGGAGAACTCTGCCTTCTGAAGCAGGATGAGAAGCAATGCTGGAAAAACCTGCTTTGGCTTAAAACCTGAAATGAGTTAAGGAAAAAAAAGCAAACCCCCAAACTGAGCCAAAGCATGACTCCCCCGTTCCTCTCCCAGCCATCCAACTGTGTTCCTTAAGGATTCCTGCACTTGAGCCTGTCTGTTACCACAGTCTGGGTTGTGTGTTTCTGGTAATAAATTCCTTTTTCTGACACAAATACATCATCTTTGTGTGTTTAACCCCAATGGGAACTGTTGGTGTAGCAAGTGAACGTTTTTCTCGTGTGGCTTCATTTTCCTGTACCTTTTCCCCAACGCTGGAGCTGCTTTAACTGTTGTTGTAATTAATTTGTTAACAGCTTTGTCTGCCTAATTTGGCTCAGCTGCTTTGAGTGAGGAGCTGGTGGATGGCAGCAGAGAACTGGCTGTGCAGAACTTGTCAGGAGCAGTGCAGCGAGGGCAGAGTGATGGGATTGAGGAGGAGTCACCCATAGGATTGAACAGAGGATGAATCCTTGGCTGGGGAGTGTCTGTGGAGCCTCCTGGGACACGTGGAGGGCTTGGCCAGGGGGATGAATTTGCTTTTTGATTTCAGAAGTTAAATTGCTTCTGTTTATTTCATTAAAGCAGAACACTGGGTCCTGCTCTGGTGCTTGACAGTGATTTTGGCCGTGTCTGAACATCAGAAGGACATGGAAAGCCATTAGGGCTTCATGCAGGGGGAAGTTCTCCAGCCCAGGAAACTGCCTGGGAAACTGCAGCTCCAAATGACCATCCAGCCCTGCTCTAATTTCCTGCTGCATTGATAAGCAGCAAAGGAAGGTCTGCTGGAGGTCTGAGGGAGCTGGGGGTGTTCAGCCTGGAGAAGAGGAGGCTCAGAGGTGACCTCAGCACTGTCTGGAACTGCCTGAA
>JAWWEV010000037.1:11867704-11911465 GCA_035583235.1 Hafferia zeledoni | reverse complement strand
TCACCAGCCCAGGGCACTCCGTGCCCTGGGCTGGTGATCACAGTGGGGTTGGATCAAGGGTTGGACTTGATGCTCTCGGAGGTCTTTTCCAACCCAATCCATTCTGTGATTCTGACTTAGGAGATGATTACACACAGTGACCCATTTGCCACCCTGACTGTGTGAGGGCCCTTCCTGGCAGCTGGTGGCACTTGATGTCGCTGTCCCTTGCCCAGGGTGTGGGGAGGGCGCAGGGAGGGCCCCCTGGGCGCTGCGGGCGCTGACGGGCGCTGTGGGTTTCAGGGCTGCGGAAGGTGATGGTGCGCGCGCACCGCCAGGCCTGGTGCTGGCAGGACGAGTGGTACGGGCTCACCATCGAGGACATCCGGCAGCTGGAGAGGGAGGCCCAGCTGATGCTGGCCCAGAAGATGGCCCAGTTCTGCGGTGAGAACGACCCCGAGCAGCAGCACAGCACCAAGGACGCTCCTGGGGACAAGGACGTGGATGCCAACACAGTTTCACCTGCGGATGCCGAGGATTCCGCTGCCAGCAGCGAGGCAGCCTCTGGGAGGTCCCTCACCAAGCAATGGTCAACCTCTTCCAAGTCCTCAAGGTCTTCAAAGAGAGGAGGTAACGTGACTTGCTCTTTTGACCTGCAGGGAGGGTGGGCTTTGGGGAGGTCACACCATGTCAGGCACCTTTGGGACAATGTCTATTTCTCCTGGGAGTGCTGTTAACTCAGAGCCCTTCTCTGCTGGTGTTGCAGGCTCAGTCTTCTCAGGGGCCCTGTTCTGGGTTTGGGAGTGTTTCTAGTCATCCCCCAACTGTGACTCAATGTCACGAGGCCAGTGTCAAAAGCAGAGAAATGATGAAAACACCCCAGAGGAGCAGGCAGGCAGGAGCTGGCTGGCACTGCTCAGTCTCACAAGAGTTCTTGCTACCCATGAGCCACCAGGCCCTTGAGTGGTGCTCCTTTCTGCATGTCAGCTTGTCTGCTGTGTCACAGCAGGTACCTGTGCTCCTTGGCCAGGGTCGTTGCCACCTCCTGTTCACTTCAGGGGGGTGTTTGGCTCTGTGAGGGCTGCACCGTGTCAGCCACTGAGGAGATTGAGGCAGGAACCCCAAAAGGTGGGTGGGGGCTGCTGCCTTCCACTGCTGCTGATGTGCAGGAGCTGTTTGGAGATGGAACCTCACCCTGGGATTAGATGGGCCCTTGGATCACATTTGTATTCCCTTTGAAACACCTTTCAGGAATCTTTCAGGATTTGGATGTGGATGCCCAGTAAGGACTCAGCTTGCGGTCCTGGGTTTTGTCCCTCCCCTCTCCCTTGGCAGTCCCCTTGTTTTGGTGTCCTAAACTCTTCCCTTCCTCAGCCTGTTCTGTGCAAAGGGGTGAGTCCCCTGTGAGTTACAGCCAGAAGGTTTAACCCTGGGCAGTTCCCTCTCCAGGCACAGCTGGTAGCAGGGTTAGAGCAGCTCTCACTGCAAGAGGGAAAAAACCCAAAATCTTGATTTTTCTGAGAACCCCAAGAGGCAGCATTTCCTCCAGTGATGGTGGAAGGGAACATTTGGGTAAGTGAAGCTTCTCCTCCTCTCCTGTGCACTCAATATTGTGGGTTGAGTCTCCATTTTTGTTTCCCACTCCATCCCTGGTTTCATCCGAGTGAGGGAGGGAGGAGCAATAGTTTTACCTTGCAATGACTCACTCCAGTGAGCCCCAGGGAAGAACCTACCAGATGCTCCATATATCACTGCATAAAGATAAAAATGCTGCCTGCTTTGCCTGCATCAGGATTTTATATTGGTGCCCCCTTCTCCATTATACCCTTTGTACAAACCCCCTCTTCCACTGCTGATAATCCACCAGGAGCTGGAGTTTTCTCAGCATTTCACTGGGAAGCTAGCATGAATTTCTTCTCAGCTGCAGAATGTCTCAGCTTTTACAAGAAAAAGTAATGAAAGAAATTAATTGTGATGTGCTGGGAAGTACGTCAGGCAGATATTTTAATCCTCCTCCATGCTGGCACCGTGTTACCATATGGAAGCAAGGAGGGCTGGCGCGACGTGCCGCCACCTCCAGCTGGAAAAATGCCTCTTCGCCCCAAGATCTCAGTCCTTTCTCTACCACCCCAGTGAGACCTTTGCCAGCAGGACCCTTGCCACCATTCCAGATGTTATTCCATGCTCTATTTTTAGCAGCTCTCATGCGAGTGCCTTGATGTCACTGGGCGTGAATGAGCTCTGCTGTGCCAGCCTCCTCCTCGCTGCTCCCCGAGGGGTGGGCGGTGGGTGCTGGGGGGGCTTCTGAGCTACAATTACATCATTCTGCACAGGGTCTCCCTCCTCTTCCCATCTGACAACCAGATAAAAAATTAGGAGAATTTTACTTATATATTTAACGCCGTTGGAGCGATAGTGGGAAAGGGCTCGTGCAGCTGTCACAGTCAGAGGAGCCTTTCAGCGTCTTGGATATGCTAAATGAGGATTTGTCAGTCTCCTCAGGTTTTTGGTGGCTGCTGCAAGTGCTTTGTGAGTGCTGTGTGACAGGCACAGGGGACAAACCCTCTGTCTCATGGCTCTCTGGACGGTGCTCCCTTCAGCAGGGACGAGTTCAGCCCCGAAGAGCTCAGGTTGGATCGTTGCTAAATTAGATCTGAAAAAAATGGAAGAAAAAAAGCTATAATGTGATTATATTTAGCACAGGGAACTCTGGAGGTGGAAGTGGAAGGGAGCAGGTAGGTGTGAGAACAGGAGACACAGCACTAAGAGCACTGTGGGGTTTCTCCTGGCTCCGTCAGGACGGTGCTCCCACAGCTCCCAGTGAAGTAGTTGGATAGCAGGTTGTTTAAATCATTCAAGTTTAAAGTTTAAACAGATCTCTAATCCAATTTGTGTGGAAGCAATTTCCTTCCAGAAAACAGATTATTTCTCTCCAGGCTGCTCTGCTTAGCTGCCCACCCAAAAGTTAGCAGAGCAGAGGCACGGTCTGTGTGCTGAGGAGAGGCACAGGCAGAGCTCCAATCAGCCTCCTGCCTTCCTAATTGCAAACTTTAAACCCCAGCCGGTTTTGCACGTCCCACTAACAATTATAAATAGCTGCCATTCCAAATAGCACAAGAGTGATCCAAGCAGCAGCTTGCTTTTAATGTAGCATCTTGCTGGCAGGTTCTACCAACAGTAAACAGCCAGGATCTGTAAAGCAGTGCACTGACATCACAGCAGCATCATCGGGGTTTGGGGGTTTAATATTGCAGCAGGGAATTTGCAGAGAGAGCACCCGATCCTTCCTCCGGCAAAGACCATGGTGGGAACTCTCCGTGTTGCCGCGGGTCTCATCGGGCTCTTTTGTGTTTTCCAGCAAGTCCCTCACGCCACAGTCTCTCCGAGTGGAGGATGCAGAGCATTGCCAGGGACTCAGATGACAGCTCAGATGATGAATTCTTTGATGCACATGGTACGTGGAGCCGAAATCGCCGCTGTCTCTTTGCTGGGGTGAGGGTGGGGGTGAGCAGGGCAGGAAGCCAGACCTGGGCTTGGGAGGCTTTGCCTTTAAACCTTGACACGGTGCAGGTTCTTCCAGCATCACCCAGCAGACTCTTTCATTTAATGCAGCAACATTCCCATTCTGGTCTGTTTGAAGGGATCCTGAACAGCCTTAGCCCTTGGAGCTGTGTTTTATTCTGTGCAAATGAGTGTGGGCAAAATCCACGGTGCTGACTGGGCTGTGGGTGTGTCCTAATGATTCACTGACTCATTGTTTTTCTAATTTGTTTTTTAATCAGTAAGAGGTAAGATTAATTGTCCTGTCTGGACCTGAAGAGATCCAAATTTGCCTTTATTAATTCCTTATTTTCACATTTCAAGAAATACGATAGCAGATACAACAAGGTACTTCAGGTGCCAAAATTAATCAGTGCTGATTCCAGAATCCTCAAAGTAATTTTGATTATCTCTATTAAGAGAAAGCTGTGTTTTTTTTTTTTAACTTCATGCCTCTGTGTTTGGAGAAGCTTTTGTTCCACTGCACTCTTGTTCTATATTGTACTTAATGCAAATTTGAGCGTGAAGGGCTGTGTCTCTCCTGACAACAGATGGGCTCTTCTCGCAGCTTGTCTGATCCAAGTGAGATGTGCAATATGTGCTGCTGAAGTTGGTGACCTTTCTGGGAGAGGCAGTTGTTAGAAGATGCCGCCCCAGTTTTGTAAAGCACAATTTCGCTGATGTTCAGCTAAAGTTCAGTCTCCAAAACCTGATGCTATTGTGTTCCAGAGGAGTTCTCCCATGGATCTCCAATTCTGGGATAGAAAGGGGCGTGTCAGTGTAGTGATGGCAGCTGAAATGGCCAGGACATGTGCAAGTCAAAGGATGAACGTGTGTCTCTTGCCTGGAAGGAGAAGGACCAACTCAGTCTAAGTGTTTCTATTTATTAACTTAGGTAGCAGTCACCCAAAGTATGTGAGGGATTTATTGTGGCAATCCAAGTTACCAGGAGTGAGTCACGGAAAGGCACCGGCGCCATCCACCCGCTTTTTGCCTCTTTGATTGCTGAGTAATGGAATTGAGATGGGGATGGCTCTGCCTGGGATCCAGGGCCCCAGGGAATCCCTGGCATGCTCCTAACGGGCCTGGGAAGGGGAGTTAACAGAAATGAGCCTCATGCACCTCTGTTGCAATACTGTAGGAGTCAAAAGAGCTCCTCTCCCACAACAGTGAGTCTCCTACGTCCCGTTTGTCCTCTGCAATCCACACAGTTGGGTTGAAAAGTCTGCCCAAATGCCGTGGGATTTTGGCTTGGGAGTCAAAGCTTGGGGTGTGCAGCTGGGCAGAGCCCTGTCCTTGGCAGGGACCTCTCAGTGCCCCTTGGGCTGCAGATGACCATTCCCAGCTCCATCTCTGAGAGCAGGGACGAAGCTCTGCTTGGAGCTCATCCTGCAGGGTCAGTGCCACAGGAACTGGCTCGGATCAGGATGTGAGTCACCCCAAAGGTCCCTGAAAGGGCTTCCCATGCCCACATTTCCTGGCAGTGCAGTGGGTGTGACCCAAGCACATTCCTTGTCTCCAGCTTCCCATCCATCCCCGTTCACCGGCACACTCTGGCAAAGATAGTGACAAATGCAGTAATATCAGGTATCTACTCTGTAATAAATGCTAATAATGGGAGTAATACCCTATTCAGGGATCACTTGAGCAGCAGTAAGGGCTGTAATTAAACCTCTCAAGGAATTAAGTTTAATATTTAGATGCAGTTGCTGCAGGAGCTTTGAGTGCAGTCGTCCCCTTAGTTCTCTGCCAGCACGTGTGTCCCACGCCTGTGCTTTCCTTGCTCTGGTCAGGTAACTCCACACTCCCTTGGGCAGGGAAATGGGGGGTTACTCTTGACTTTTTCCATAGCTGAAAAAGGAAATGGCATGCTGGTGCCAGATGTCCAGGTTGCTCTCTTTTTATGGTCAAAGTTGAAATAGAAACTCCTAAAAATAATCGGTCTTTGCCTGGATCTGCACTAAGTCCCCATCAGAGCATTTGTTTTTTAAGCTGTTACTCATCTTTTCAGCAAATCTGAGTATATTTCATAAGCTTCTTGTTTCCCATTGTGGGATTCTTCCAACTAATTATTTTCTTAGTAACTGTAGAGCAATAAGAGAGGGGAAATCCGAGGCTGGGACTCTGAAGATTACAGCTTTTAGATCTACAAGACATCTGCAATTACTGCTGTTATTACATTTATAACTCTTGATTAAATTTACAAGCCTGAAATTTTCAGGAAAGAAATACTAAGCCCAGAACAATAAATAAATTAGGAAGCACTTAACCTTCATAACAGTACAAGATACATCCTCAGTGGAAAAAAGGCAAAGAGAAAGGGGAGTATCTCCTTTGTATGACACTCTTGTTTTAATTACACTGCTGGGAACATAATATTTTGAGGACCTTTATTCTTTGTCAACTGCAATTGAACTGAGCCAGGGGATTGAGAAGACCCTGAGACAGGAGGGAAGTGGCAGATACACGTACTCAGTGTGATTAAACAAGTCTCATCTCCTGAGGAAATCAGCCTGGGAGTTCACATTTCCTTTCCTGCTCCTGCCTTTTTAGGTGTTTGGGCCCATTAACCACAGTGATCCTTTTCTCTGCTTCCCCCAGAGATACCCCAGAGCTCTAAGGGAAGATCTCATGGCAAACATTGCTTTGTCCTGTACTGGAGCATTCTGGCTGCTTTAGCACCATCAGAAAGAACAGCAAGGAAAAGGTCAAACTTGTTACCTGAGGTGGTAGCATTAAAAATCCCTGTCATTTTGTCCATGCTTTAGGAGTTTTGTTTGTTAGAAACAAGCAACTAAAACATTTGGTTTACTTTTCGGAAGGTGTTTTGGTTTCTGTATAACAAAAGCTGGTAAAGTGTTGTGGTTTATTATGACTTAAGCCATCCAAATGTTTATAGATCACATAGAGTTATGGGGCATTAGTTTTATTTAAAATTCTGTTCTGTGCTCTTGTCTGTGTACATATTTTTGTGTGTGTGACTCTCAAAAAATCTGTTTTTTAAAGAGGACTTGTCTGACAATGAGGAAATGTTCCCGAAAGAAATAACCAAATGGAGTTCCAATGATCTGATGGATAAAATTGAAACCCCCGAGTGCGATGATGTCCAGGGTAATTTTTTTTCAGTACAAACTGCATGTGGTATTTTACAGTATTTCCAGGCAATTGTTACAGCTGCCTTCTGAGCAAGGTAAAACTTGTTATCCTCATCTCACAAAAGCAGAGACAGAGCTTAAAAATGACTGCCCAGTGCTGCTGAGAAAGAATTGCTCAGTGGGAGCTGGGAGAGCTCTTGATTCTCTTTTATTTTCCTCGTTGGCTCCTTTTGTGACAGCCAGGATTCTCTCATATCATGATGAAATATTCCAGCTCTGTCTCAAATGACTTGAATTTTTCCTGGCTCTTCTTTTCTTTTGTTCTTGACTGTATCTGGTTTTATTTTCTGCTCGTCATTATGGGCTGGTGAAAGGAGGCTGGAGCTCCTCAGCCAGAGCCATTCATGTGGCAGCTCAGCAGAAGATGACACTGGTACAAAGTCAGCCTGTGTAGGCACAGGAACACATCAGATCTCTGCTCCCCAGCACAGTTCAAACAATTCCTTTTATTTTCCAACAAACCAATCATTTCTGACAATTGTGCAGGGATTTCCCATTGTTGCCATCCTTAATAAAGCAGCAATACTGGATGGCTGTAATGAGAGAAGAGCTCACTGATGTGCTCAGCTCTTACCAAGGTTGGGAAATAAATGACCCAGCACTGCCCAGGCTTGTCAGGTGGAAGGAGGCAAGAGGGAGGGAGAGGGCAATGTGGTGAAACAATGAAGGAGATGTGGGGCAGAAGAGGCTGAGAGGCATTGCAACAGACATTGTGGAAGGATGTCTGTGCCAAGAGCAGCGCTGACGTTTTACCCCCCTGTGCTTCCAGGTGACTTGTACCACGAGACCTCAGCAGAGTATCATGTTGGCTCCAGCGAGGAGAGGCTCAGCATCATCGAAGTGAGTGCTTGGGTTTCTTGGAATGAGGTCCTTGGTTGCTGGAATCTGTCTGTGTGGGGTCCATGGGTGCCTTTTCTGGGAGGGACTTTTGTCTCCGTGTGTTGTTGAGCTGCGCTGGCACTTAAGGTTTAAGGTACTGAAGGATCTTTTGTACATCATACAGCAAATTCTCTGTAGTTTACAGGCAGCAGCAAGTATCTAAAACTACTAACCCTGTGGGGATGAGAGCAGCCTGAGGCACTGCTGGGTAGAGCCATCCTGCTGGTGCTGGATGCTGGGAGGGGGAGAACAGGTTCCTGCAGCACCAAGGGACAGGGGACACCACTTGGCTGCAGCCCACAGTGTGAGGCTGCCCAGGGTCTTGTTTGGAAACCAGTGAGAGCACAGCCTGTGTCAGTGCTCTGGGTAAAGTAATAACTAACAGCACTGCCACCCAGCCCAGCTTTCCAGACTTGCATATTCAGGCTCCTGGAATTGGGTGTCCTGGTGAGACATCCCAGAGTGGCTCCACTTCTCCTGCCCATAAAGCCCCTGCCTGTCTGTGCTGCAGAGATGGGGTTGCTGCTTGCAGAGTGCCAAAGTTCTGTCTAAGTGGTCCATCAAAGACCATGATCATGGGTTTAGAATTACTCTGTGTGCCAGGCTCCAAGTTCATGGTGATTTGGCTTTTCCATAATAGACTGAGAGCTCCAGAGCTGTGGGGAGAGTGGGTGGCTGGGCTGGGATCGGCTCTGGCTCCCTCAGGATAAGCAAGTCACAGCCCTAAGATTCCTCTTGGAGCTCAGGGTAGTGTGGAGAACTTGTCTTCCTCAGAGGGCTGTGCAAACTCAACCCCCTCCTGTTTCTGCCTTCATTTTAGGAAAAGAACAGGCTTCAAAGGAGGATGAAAAAGACAGTTATTTGTAGTTGTTCACAAGCTGTCTGCTAAAATAGTATGAGTTTCCTATGCCACCATTGCAGTGATTTTCAGGCTAAGAGCTTCCCTCACCAAAAGGTGGTTCATATTCAAGGGCTTGGGTACCTTAAGAGACTCCAGATCTTACAAGGAAGTTCTAAATAGTCACCTCCACCCGTAAACTAATCAGCAGTTCCCACTCCCTTCAAGAGCAGAGGTTAATGAACCGAAAGAGAAAGGTGCCTCCAAATGACTGCTGATAAACTTCGGCATGCCCTGAGCCTGGTGACTCATGTTGGTTTCCAAATGAGCCCTTGAAACGTGTGTCTGGAAGCAGAAGAGGTGCTGGGATGGTGGGGGAGCTCCTCCCATGCCTCCAGCCAGGCAGAGGTCACTGTGCAGCCACTGGAAACTGCAGTCAGGTGAAGTTTAAAGAGCAGGCACTAATACAGTGGAATGGTGTGGAAGAATTAAAGGCCATTCTTATGCAGGAGGTCTGGAAAATCTTTATTACAGATTTGGATGTGAATTTTAGTCCTTCTGGTGGGCTGTGTATTAAGACGTGCTCTGACATTGGTAAGAATGAAAGCCCATGGTTAGGTTGCTAATGTGTGCCTGGGCTTGCTTTTCCTCCCACCAGCAGGGCTGTCAGGGACTCCATCACTGCTCAAAGCACAACAGGGGCCTAAGGATGCTGAAATGAGAAGAATTTGCCCAGTGGAAAATCCTGCTGCCCTCCATTCCTTCCCCACTCCCTCCCAATGGCTGTTTCTCTGCCTCAACAGGGGGTTGCTCAGGGTGTTCTCAGGTGTTGTCTCTGCAAGCACAGGGTCAGGCACAGGAGTGTTTGCACATCTCTGTGTGGGACAGAGGATTTGAGTCCATGTGGGAGCTGTGAACACTGAAAGCTGTGCTAGCAAATAGATATTAAAGAGAGTTACTGCTCTGTTGTGTGTCAAATGGATGCTCTTTTAGCTGCTCCTGGGGCATCAGGGTTGGGCTTCCAGCTGTTCTGGCAGGACATTTGATGATAACCCACTCTGGATACAGTTCCCTCCTTCCCCCAAACCACAGCCTGTTCAGGCAAGGAACTGGTTCAACACAGTAAATAAAATTGGCTGGACAGCCAAGTTAAAATCCTTCCCTGTGTTCAGGCAGCAGTTTCCCAGCCAGGTGTTGGCTGGTCCTTGGGTTATGGGTCATCAAGTTTTTTCAGTTCCTCTTTTGCATCAGTTTAAGCAAATCTGAAGTTTTATTTATAACTTCTGTTGTAGGCAAACATGTAATGACTGATCTTCCTACGACTTTTCTCAGTAACCTGCCACTTGCTGACCTGTTTGATCTCATTTGTTAATTTTACTGGATGTGTTTCCCTGCCAAGTGCTGCAGCTGAGCTCAGCACCCCACAGAAAGCAACACCCAGCCCTTAGATCTGGATTTTTCCACCCTAATGCACACAAGTCGTGTCTTTACTGCTGCCATGTTTCACCTGGACACAATTTTATGCAGGTTTTTTTTTAACTTCCAGCATTCCTTCTGCTTCAGGCAGGCAGTTGCACTGAGGCTGTGCATGGATTTGTGCATGGATATGTGTAGGATAAGAGACCTGGAAGGAGTACTCAGGTCCTGAGCTGTTGTATTCAGGTGTATCCAATGGTCTTGGCCATAAATTAAGCACAAATCAAACCTCTTTGCAAAATGAGCCTTTTCTCTGTGCTCTCTTCCATCCCCACTAGGATGAATCAGTGCAGCCATTAATGCAGCCAAGTAAAATCCATGTCCTCCTCCTGGTCCTCCATGGAGGGAACATCTTGGACTCAGGAAGTGGTGACCAGAGCTCCAAGCAGGGGGATGTGAACACCATCACCACAGTGTTTGACACAGTGATGAGGGTGCATTACCCAGCTGCTCTGGGCCACATTGCCATCAGGCTTGTCCCCTGCCCAGCCATCTGCTCCGAAGCCTTTTCCCTGGTGTCCAGGTAAGCTGATGCTTCTTTGTCATGGAGTGACACATCTCCAGTTTCACTCCAGGGTTTTTGAGGGTTTTATTTGTTTCCCTGGAATGTTCTGCACGTGTTCCTGAGAGCTCTGGCCATGCTTTGAGAATACACTTATTAATGTGGCAGCGAGGCATTCAATCTCGATTTCATACTTTGCTGCAGTGAGGACAGGAATCATGCAGCACAAGTTCTGAGATTGATTTATTCTAATTAATCCAATAAATACCAAAGATTTAATTCCTTGTCTCAGGGTTGTTCTGCCAGCGTAAGTATGTTGTCCTTGAAGATTTACATTTGATGGGAGGGAAAGATTTATTAAGCTGTCACCCCATTCACAGAGGAATAAATGGCCTTTCTGTCTTGAGGCTTTTGTTTTTTAATGAACCACAACGCTGACTGTACTGTCTGCAAATTGTTTCCCCCACTTTTTATGAGGCTGAGTATTTCCAATGTCTCTTGCCCTTTGCAGCCTCAGCCCATACAGTTATGATGAAGGCTGCCTGTCCAACAGCCAGGACCACATTCCCCTCGCTGCACTCCCTCTCTTGGCAACCTCCTCCCCTCAGTACCAAGAAGCAGTGGCCACAGTCATTGTCAGAGCCAACCAGGCCTACAGTGAGTTCATCAGATCCCAGGAGGGCACCTCATTCAATGGCCAGGTGAGCCAGGGGCTGCTTGTGGCCACAGGGAGGGGAACTGCAAGAGAAGCAATTTCTTTCTGAAACTCTCTTTGCCATTAATCTCTCAGGAGGGATGGAAACATGACAGTGCTGAGCTGCAATAAGAAAGTGTTGTGCTTTCCATTTCTTTCTTTCTGAGAGAGAGAGATTATTGCTTATGTTCTGTTTTGAACCTTTGGGATTCAAAGCAAAGTCTGTGTTCAGAAATGAAGCTACAAAGCTGTGAAGTTAATCAATTTTCAGCATGACACACCTCTCTGCACCAGGAACGCTGCCTTTGTTACTAAACATGGTGTCTTCTCCACTGCAAACCAAGGCTGTTTCAGCATTCCTGTCCTGAAGGGACCTTCAGCAGCTCGTGCTGGAGCTGTCACAGCACTGGGGTTACTTTCTGAGGCTGTGCAGCTGCTGCACTTCATGAAGGACCATGGCTGAGCCTCACACCTCTGAGCAAAGCGACTCTCCAGCCCCACAGGGGCACAGACATTGGACTGGCTGTCACATTGCTCTGCTCCAGTGGGATTTATCCACTTCCAAGCTTCTTCCCAGCCAGTGTTGTGCCAGGGACCCAGGCAGCTTCTCCTGCCCAGCGGTCTCAGTGCTTCCCTGTGCCTGCCTGCCCAGTACTCCTGGAGGCAGGACAGTGTTCCCCCTCGGGACACAAATGGGCAGAAGCACAGGGAGCCTTCCCTGAAAGAGCCTGGACATCTGGCAAGGGTGGGGGGCCAGCTTGGTTTCCTGAGGCTGGAGTTAGCCCTGGGATCAGAGCTCTGTTGCTCTCCCTTCACTCCAGTTGGCTTGTGGGGACAGCCAGGACACATCAGCTGTGTGAGATAATGGGAGTCTGCAGGCCCTGATGGATGTTCCTTGACTGGATAGTTTTCCTGCTGAGAGCACTGGGCATCCTGTTACTCCAGCTTGTGTAGGTGTAATCCAGCAGCCATTTACCTGCCAGCTTGTAACTGAAGTCAAGGGCTGCTTTTATTTCCTTTTATTTCTCCCTCTGCTTTTATTGCCTTCCTCAGGTCTGCCTGGTGGGGGACTGTGTTGGAGGAATCCTGGGGTTTGATGCCTTGTGCTACAGCAATCAGACCGTGTCTGAGAGCCAGAACAGCAGCCGGCGGGGAAGCGTTGTGAGTGTCCAGGTAATGCTGGCTCCTGGTGGCCACTGGGGACAGGTCTGGTGGCCACAGCCCCTCCATGGCTCCTGTCTTTAGTTGGGATCTTCTGCTGGGAAAACAAAGACTCGATTCCTTACCAATGGCAATGTGTGTGCATGTGTCACAATTTGGGTGTATCGGCCCTGAACGTGGGTATTTCATCCTCTGGTGGGAACAACACCCACACCCTTAGGAGGTGGTTTGTCCTGAGGTACCATGTTGTCCTCAACTGGACCTTGGGGTAGATGGGGGAGGGAGGGTGGAAGGAGAAGGTTGCAGTGTGAGTCTATTCCTGATTCAGCTGTTAGAGTGCCAAATCCATCTATTCCAAATCCCAGGATACCGACCTTCTGTCTCCTGGAATCACGGTGAACAACAGCTACTGTTCCAGTGGCTCTAACCTGGAAGGCAGCAGACACCTCAGCAGGAGCAACATTGACATTCCTCGGAGCAACGGAGAAGATCCAAAGAAGCAGCTGCCAAGGAAAAGGAGTGATTCATCAACCTATGAACTGGACACGATAAAGCAGCATCAGGCCTTTCTCTCAAGGTAAGATTGGAGATTTGGAAGGAACAGAACCGGTGATGTTCTGGAGCTGGGGGTGGTGCATCTGTGAAACCTGAGCGTGGCTCTGTCATCCTGCGATAAGCAAGGTGGAGGAAAGCATTTAATTTAGATTAGAGGGTTATTGATTTCAGAGGGTTGCATATGCAAAAAAAGAATTAACAGCTTTCTTGCTGAGTGGCACTGAGAGAATCCAGCCTCTTTACTGGCAGTCAGGGAGCTGCTTCTCTGCTGTGCAGCAAGTGTGGGATGGAGGTCATGAAGCAAATGCAGAAATCGTGCGAGCGAAGTCGGTGAAGCAGAACCAGAAATCCAGCGTTGGATTAATTTTAAAGCATCTCTGAAACCTGGGTATGAGTTATTCTGTCCCCTGCCAGGGCTGCTCTGTTGCACCAAGGACGTGTTTTAAATGTGCTGCTGGCTGGTGATGCCCCTGCTATCACATTCCTAAGCTTCTTCAAATGGACTTTCAGAAATGTATCCGTTAACACAACCGATGGAATTTTAATGGCAGCCTTTCCGTGGCCACCTCTCGCTCAGGGATTACTTCTCTAAGCCCAGAGGATTTTTCTGGCTGAATCATCTTCTTCAGCCTGTGGAACTGGGCACCCCAGACCTTTTCCTCCAGCAGGCCTGGAGGAGCTGCAATAAATATCCTCTTAATCCCTCTTCCCCCACATCCCAGGGTTTGGGGAGTAATGTCCCCTCACTGCAGACACTGCCTGCACTGCAGCTTTGTCTAAGGCTGCCCCTTTTGCCCTGTGCTGACCTGGAGGTTTCCCCTGCATTTTTCCCCCTCCTTCACTGCTTGGAATCATTGTTTCAGCCCAAGGGATTCCTGTTGTCCTGCCATGTCAGGGGCCTTTTGTAAATGATTTATGGGAGAGAGAAGGTATCAGAGTGAATGTTGTTGGTGCACAGAGATACAATATTCAGAAAGACAGCTGCATTTACTAAAACCACAATAAGCTTCCTGGCTGTTTCCAGCAGGTTAATGAGAGGCAATCAGGCTCTTGTTCTTCCCTTCTCAAACCAGCCTCCTGTATTACAGGAGGGAATATGAGTCGTGCAAAAATGTGCTCATTCTCCTCCTTGTTATTGACCTCAGGGGCACAGACTCAGTTAAGGGAAGCGAGCTGGCTCTTGATGCAGTTTTACACCTATTTTAGAATAAGTGCTGTGCCTGACACGGATAATGGATTGCACAGTTTTATTTTCCAAATAGCTTTGTGCTGGTCCTTCCTGTTCCATCTCTGAAGGATTGTGCCTGCTCCCAACATGAAGTACTTGTGGGTCCCTGGCAAGAGGTGTCACTATTCAGTGGGCTGATGGATTGGTGCATCTTTATAGAGTTTTAAACCTTTTTAAAAATCTCCTTTTAGAGCCTGAGTCTCTTCCCAGAGCTCAAGAGCAGGATTCCCTGAGGGAAAGGAGCAGGTTGAAGCTGCTGTATGAGCTCTCTCCCTGGTGCAGATGGGGGGGCTGGGGAGCAGGGATAGATCTCACCCCTCCTGCATGTCCCACCCCAGCCCTGGACCTTGTACTCTCAGCCATCCTTGCAGGGCAGCACCTCCACCAGCACAATGTTCCACTGGCCTCTGTCACCATGGAAGGATTTTTCCCATAGGAAAGCCAAGCCCTGATGTGATGTGGCTTTGGGCAGGAGATTGGCAGGACAGAGCCAAGTGTCCCTGATGGGCTGGGCAGACGGGCAGCCTGGCACACAGAGACCCTTCTGTCCGTGCCCGCTGCAGATTTCAGCCTGTGCCAAAGACACTCATTTTTATTCATGTATCAGACCTACCCACTTCTCTGGGATAATGCCCAGCAAGCCAGAGCAGCATCTGGAGATTACAATCACACATTTATTTTTAAATTCAGTCCTTCTGCGCAACTACATTATTTCTGGCTGTGCTGTACTTGTATTATTGTAAATGAGTTGATTTGCTTCTGAAATCCATAAGCTCTTGTTTAATTAATGCACACAGTACATCTGCTGCTTTTTAAAGGGAGAACAGGGCGCTGTAGGTTGTTTGGAGCATGGCAGATTCCCAGTTCCCCTTGGCTCTCATTTCTTTGGATTGCTGAAAAGACTGTCGAGTTCCCAGCAGAAGGAGAGGACTGTCCAAATTGCTGAGTGCTCTCATTCTTCCCTCCCTCATGAAGAGATGCTGTGGGTTGCTGGGTGGAATGTACCAAAACCCCCTTGTCCCCATCCTGCCATAACATAACACCTTGGCCATCAGGATGGTCTTTCCTTTACTGGAATTATTGGAATCCTGTTGCTGTGGCCTCGTCCTCTGCAGACCTGAATGTGTTTGAGGTGCCTTTGCATTCCTCACACGCAGCACTCACTGCGGTGCAGCCTCGTTAGTGACAACAATTCAGGCTCCAGCAAAGGTGGCTTGTTTTAGGCATGTTCCAGCTCCGTGCACCTCGGCCTTGTGATCCCAGGGAAGCTCCTTTGCATCCCAGGAACGGGAACATGCTCGTTTTTGCTGCCATGACCCACCATTCCTCTCACTTTTAACATCACTATTTTGCCTTCCTGTGCCACGTGTGTGTGCCAGAGGTGAGCCTGTGGTTCCCCTGTGGTTGGGCAGTGTCAGAGCTGTGCCAGTGCCTGCCTGTGGGCAGCTTGCACAGGAGCAGACAGCACTCCAGCATCCCTTGGGAATGGTGCTCAGCAGAGCTGGCTCTGGGATGGCACATTCCATAGCAGGGAAGCAAAGTCTGGGTGAAACCTGAGTTCCTTCCCCAAAATGTGGGTGTTTGCAGCTGCTCCTGCCGGGCTGGTTGTCCCAAGGATGGGTGTGAGAACCACCACTCTGCTGCTGGGGGAGGTGGGGAGGGAACAGCCCAGTCCTGGTGAGCTCAGCAGTGTTGGGGTGTCCCTGCCCTCAGGAGAGGCCTCGATGGGCAAGTGTTCCATGTGAGGACGTGGCAAGGGCTGGGCACCACCTGGGGCTTTGACTTGGGGCCACAGAGCTGACAGGACACCACTGGATTTGCATCATTGCTGACTCTGGGCCAGTTAACATTTTATCTAACCCAACTGTTGTGAAACCCATTTATCCTACATATTTCATGGAACCTGTTCTGATGTTTGTTGAAGTGTTTGCAAACACCCTGTGAAGGCACTGCTGCTACTCTGTCTTCAGCTCTCTGTTCAGGGTGGGTGCCATGGAAATCTGCACAACCTGGAGAGCAAAAGGAATTGCAGCTTAGGGCCTTTGGGTGGTAAGAGGAATCTCAGAGACCCTTCTGGGGTTTAGTTATTAGTTATTTGAACGTTATTGGTGTTCCACATCTGTCATTTCACATTCCCACATGGAGACTGCAAAGCAGCAACTCTCCCTAGTGTGGGGATGGATTCCCAGGATTTTCATCTAAGGGCTCCTGCTGCTTCTTCCTCAGTGTCCAAGGGAAAAGTGAATTTAAATCTGTGTTAAACCTGTGTATTGCCCAGCCTGCATCACACACAGTGGAATTTTGCAGCAAAGTGAGAGCAAGGTGGTGGAAGGAGCAGCCAGAAAGCACAGCAGCAACATGTGTCACAGAGTGAATCCCTGCAAACCTGCTTCTTCCCTGCTACTCTAGGAACTTTGGCTTGTTTGACTGTCCTAGCAGCAACCAAGGTTCACACTCCTCAAAGGAAAAACATTTTGAGGAGATAATGTGTAAATGAACCCACTGGAAGCTTGGACTTGTCCATCTCAGTGATGCCAGTGGAGTGGGTCACTGTGTGGTGACCAGCACAGCTCCTTCACTGGAGAGACAGAAATTGCATTCCCTGCCAGTCCCTAATCCAGGCTTTAATTATGAAAACACAGCATGAAGGAGATTGTGACTTTCTCTTCCATTCCTGTCCCAGTTTACATTCCAGTGTTCTGAGGAACGACCCCAGCTCCCGGCGGTCGAGCAGCTCCACGATGTTGGATGGAGGGAACATTGGGAAGTTTGAGTTTGAGATCAGCGACTTCTTCCTCTTTGGTTCTCCCTTGGGCCTGGTTCTTGCACTGCGAAAAACTGTCATTCCAGCTCTGGACAGTAAGTCCTGGTGCAAACTGCTGAGCTCCTTGGTGGGTGGGGTGGAAGCACCTCCTGCTGCAAATGCAGGATTTTGGTTAAATCCCAACATGTGTATACAATATTTATTGCTCTGTAGGGAGGCAGATCACTGTGTGCTCTGGCCGGTACTGATTGGACCATTTATTTGCAATGTGCTTCCAAACATTAAAAATACTGAGTCTATA
Organism: Hafferia zeledoni; assembly: GCA_035583235.1. Lineage (NCBI taxonomy): Eukaryota > Metazoa > Chordata > Aves > Passeriformes > Thamnophilidae > Hafferia > Hafferia zeledoni. The sequence continues at coordinate 11,894,393 of JAWWEV010000037.1, read as the reverse complement.
AATACTGGATAAACTGTCTCAGTTGACTGAACTGGGAGATGGAGGAGATGATAAATCCTTAGTGCTTTTTTTAACCCAACAGTTGTCCCTTTTGCAGACAAATATTTACAATATTCTAACTAATAATCTTTTGATACTTGAGGTCTTGTTTTCTTCTTCATCTTTTTAGTCTTTCAGCTCAGACCAGCTTGTCAGCAGGTCTATAACCTGTTCCACCCTGCAGACCCATCTGCTTCACGCCTTGAGCCTCTTCTGGAGAAGAAGTTCTACCTTCTGCCCCCCTTTAATATTCCTCGGTACCAGAGGTTCCCACTGGGTGATGGCAGTTCTGCTGTCTTGGGTAAGTCCCTCTGGATCCACATGAGCTGTTTAAAGGTTATATCCACATTTTATATGAAGTTATCAAAGCAATTGGGGATGATAAGAGAGAGAATTGGCTCTGTAGCATTATTAGCCTAGTTCCTGGTTTACCAGAAGAGGAGTTTCCTTCCAACAAAATCAGTGCCTTGTGTCCCAAATGCTCTTTGTCACACAAGGGCCTTCAGCTGCTGAGAGTCACAATGAGGTGACCTCTCTGTGAAGGTCCCTGGTTTCCACCCAACCTGGTGCTTGTGATTGGGACTGACTGAAACACGATTAACTTGGCAGAGTTTGAGACTTCAGTGCTTGGAGGGCCAGTCAGGACTGAAAGGCACCAAGAGAGTGGTGAGATGAGGAGTTGATTTCTTTGGTTCCACCCCATGTTTTGTCATAGGACAGGTTCCTGCAGATCAGTGGCCTGGTGACAGTGCCTTGCCCTTCCCACCTTGCCAGTGAGACACTTTGTCTTCTTGGGAAGCCCAGAATTGCTCTGCTGTCTGTGCCTCCTCACCTGCTCTGCCCCAGCTGCAGCAGTGAGAAAGTCCAAACCCCTTGTGTTCATGCCCTCCCTGACCATGCCCTGCCTCAGCTCCCATTGCATCAGTGCCCTGACAGTTGGTCTAGTGAGGTAAATTCTGTTCCCTGCCATCCTCCCCTCACTTCTGTGCCTGGACTCTCACAGTCTGTGCCATTGCAGTGCAGGCTCTCATTGCAAGGGGCTCCCAGGGAAGCTCAACACTGTGCAGAACTAAATCTGACCTTTTTACTTCACCTAAAGCTTTGGTTCCCTGCAGGGACAATTGCAGGAACAATTCACCATAATTTTTTTCCCTGGATAGAGGTTGTTAGTTCAAGGCTGATTAAATGAAATTAAATTGCAACTAAGAGTCACTGCTGTAAAACTAAGCATAAAACACACAAGAAATCCTGCCAGCAAACCAGAGGAGGAAAACAAAGCCACCAGCTAGAAGGACTGGGATTTGGTGGTTGTTTTTCCCCCAAGCTTGGTAGCATTCCATTTATTTAATATTTGAATCATGCAGGACTAAATGAAGAGGGCTCGTTATCCAGAGCTGAATAATTATGGTGGTAACTCTGCCTCATTTTAAAATTGAAAACCCCAAGCAGTGGTCTGTGGATCCGTGTCTTTAAAAGATTGTCATTGCTCAGTCTGGAGCTCTGCCTTGTTAAATGGGCACAAACTAAACCCCATGTTTAATAAAGTGAATAAAATACTTTCTGCAGGCCCCACTCACTTGTCAAATTTAGCAAAGATCTTGCAGCGACACTTGTTAAAAATGGATCCACCCACAGTTGCATTTGTACCCAGGCCAGTTCCAACAGCTCAGGGAATCTGTAGCAACTTGGAAAGCAATTTGCTTTTTGGGTGTATCCTGGGTATCAGCTGCAAGGGGGTGCCTAAAATAATTACACCTGAACATCTTACCTTGTTTCTCTTAAATAATAAATCCCCAAGCTCCTGTTCTTGCTGGAGCCAGAGGCAGAGGCCCCACTGCCACTAAACAACCTGGGTTCTGGTTATTGCTCTGTGCAGCAGGAGGGTTTTTGGTGAAGTGCTGTGTCTGCCTGAGCCTCTGAGCTGCCTCTGCTTGGAGAGACATGTGGTGTGCAGTGGAGAAGAGTTAAACAGCGATTACCTCAACTGAGAGGGGCAGAGCAATTGCAAAACCTTTCCAGGCTTGAGCCTTGCTATTTTAAGAGAGACTGCTCTGTCTTAATGAATAAAAGTGACAAAAAACCAACTTGAAATTCTTTTCCTGTAAGACAAAGCCTCTTCATTTGCTTATCATGAAGTAACAGGCTATTCCTTCCCATCAGAGTCCAAATTTCAGTGTGCTGTGCATGTTACCAGAAGGACTGGCCATGAGTCACCAAGGTTGGTGTTCAATGTAGGGCACTCCAGCAAAGTTAATTGCTGCCATAATTAAGCTGTGTGTTTTGTTGATCACATCAAATTCAGGTGCTCCATTACAATTAGTTCTGTACAAACCCTTCTGTAACACTGCTCAGGCACATCTTCTCATGCAGATACATTTTTTTTTAAAGTCCACAATTCAGAAAGCTTCCTAGGCTGGTTTTTTCCCCCCTCATTTTCCATCTGTACTAAATGCTGGTCCCTGTTCCATTTCAATGAATTTGCAGAGTAAAATCAGACTCACATCCCTGCATATTCCTGTGCCTTACACTGTGTAGGCTGTGAGTCTGATTCTCCCATTACACATCTTTTTCCCCCTCGTAGTAAAAAGATTTCTGTGGCTCTACTGGGTATTTATGGATTTGGCTCATTGGAGAGGCAGGTTAAGAGGACTCCCTTTTGTTGTTGAAATGCCATTGTTGTGTTCTCTGCTCCCAGTTAATCTCTGATGTGGGTCTGTTTGGAAAGTCACCCCTGTTTTGTTCCTTTTACTCTGGTTGAAGGTTGTCTGTTCATGGAAGACTCGTAGTTCAGTGCTGGGGTGTAACTGTTTGTACGTTTAACACTTTGTGGCCACATGTCTGTTGTTCTTTGTCCTTCTGTTATGTTTTTTTTTCCCCATCTGCTTCCAGTTGAGACAATCCAGAACAACCCCATCCTCCTCATGGAAAGCAGCCCTCTGGGTGCTCTCCAGCACCAGGACAGCTTCATGGAAACGAGTATCCCCGTTCCCGTCCTGAATTGGCAAGATGTGTCCAATAAAAGTGCTGGTTGTGCTGAGTGTGTGTAATCTGCACTTTCCTATTGTCTGTGGTGGTGTTGGGTTCTCGGGGTGCCTTTTGGAGATCACACTGTTGCCTCCTGGAGTTGAAATCCTCCTGCTGTGCCTCAGGCTGTGCCACATGAAATAAATCAGCACTTGGGATCACTCTTGGGGCTAGGAGAGCCCACGGGTTGGAATTACAGACTGTGCCACTCTGGTGTTGGTGCTGAAGGGGAACTGCTGGCCCTGCTGGCCTGGCACTCACATGGGCACATCCCCTGGGAAGGGCTTGTCAGCAGTGACCACACTGAACCAGCCCAGTTACTGCCTGTCTCACACCACATTCTGTCCCTTGGAGTATTTCGTGTCTGGACACTCCCTGTGGCTCTGCCAAACACAGCGACTGAGGCTTTCAGACCCCAGGATGGCTCTTCCTGTTGGCTTCTTTAAATTAATTTCTTGTCTTCTGCCTCAAAAGCAAAGTTGGGTGCCTTTGTTTTGCCTTCTCTTCCATCCCAAAAGCTGCATGGCCTCGTTTATTCTGGTTGTGGCTGGTGCTGCATCTGCAATTTTGATGAGACTTGACTTTGGTTTGGTTTTTTCTTCCCTGTGTGTCTCACTTGCCCCTTCTCATCCCTTTCTGGGTGTTTTGCATTGAGAGCTGGGTTTGCTGCTGTTGTCTTTAACAAGCTGATCCTTTGGGACATTATGTGGTCATACAGGATGGTGACACTTCTGGCCATCCCAGATTGTCTCTCCCTTTGTCTCTTGAAGGTGTAGATGATTTTTAGGGGTGCACTTGCCACGTTGCCTGTGCTGTGAGGTCTGTTACACAGCAGGGGAGAAGGATCTAGTACTATTAATTAATCACTTTGGAGGTCATTAATGAAATGCCATTTAGCTGTCAGCTGATCTTGCCTGTGGTCAGGACAGAGCTTTTAAAAGCATCCCTTGCCCATGGCAGGGGGTTAGAATGAAATGATCTTTGAGGTCCCTTCTACCCCAAACAGTTCTAGCATTCACTTATTCTCTGCTCTTTACCTTGTGTGTCAAGAGCACAGTGTGGCCAGGCAGGGCTTGGCTCAGCTGTGGCAAGTCCTGAATCCCAGTTCAGCCACTGGGACTGCAGGAAACTTCCAGAACCTTGAAAAAATACAGACAAAGTGCAGTCTGTTGGTCTTCATCTCAGGGCAGCAAGTGCAGAGTGCCCAGCACTGGGCAGTGCCAGCAGGTCTGGCCTCTGCTGAGCAGCTGGCTGGCTTTTCTATTTTTTATTGAACTGTACTTTTTTTGTTGTTTTGTTTTCAATATCTTTGTTGCTGCAGTGCAACAGCTCACCCTGCAAACGGTACAGATCAAAATCTGTCATCCAGGTACCCCAAGGACTTACCTGAGGGGATGGCCCTGGGCTGTTCATTAGTGGGAAACAGTGAGAACATTGACAAATGGGTCCATAAATGAAAGGGCACAGCACCAAAATGGGTATTAAAGATCCACAGATAGGCATAAAAAAAGTGATTTGGCTTCCTGTGTTATGGAAGTGCAGTTTAGTCCCAGGTCCTGGCACTGGTTGTGCTGTGTGGTTTGAGCAGCACCAGGTGCTCTGGTGGCAGGGAGGGTGCTCAGGGCACTGCCCCAGCCAGGTGTCCTTGTCCTCACTCTGATAAAATGTGCCCTGAGTCTCCCAGCACAAGGTGCACTTGAGCCAGTGCAGTAACCCAGGGCACCTCTGTCCTTGTGTAGTGACAGAGAAATAGCTAATCCTGATCAAAGTCTTGCTGCCTCTGAGCCTTCTGCCTTCACCCTGGGCTTGCCTGGAAACCCTCCCTGTGGTTGTCAGGACCTGAGCTGGGGCTGGGGCTGCCCCTCTGCAGCACGGGAGACTTCAGGTGGCTCCCTTGGGCATGGCAGCATCTGTGCCAGCCCTCCCTGGGCACCACAGTCCCCGAGGAACCCCCCTGGGTTCAAAATCACTGCACAAGGGGCTTGGTGCAAAGGATACACAGAGTTTGGAATTACATTGTTAGGTTTGGGGTTGTTTTCTGTGAGTCAGGTCCCAGGGTTTTCTGTGCAAGTCACAGTTTTGGAGTGGAGGCAGCTTGGCTGAGGGGGCAGTAATGAATAAACCAGGTTTTTCTCCACATTTCCTGCCCTGCCTGTTCCTGACCCTCATTTTTCTTAGAAAGTGTCATTTTTTAGGGACAGAGGGTGTGTAGCTTGGGAAAAGTGAGAAACACAAGAGCAGCCTGAGTGGGCTGGAGCACAGGAGCCCTGCTGTGGGTGACACTGAACCCAACAGTTCAGTGATGCCAAAACACTCCAGGCTTTTGTGGGAGTGAGAATTATTCCTCTGGTGACACTGGGATGGGGTTGGAAGGGCTGTTCAGTTTGGGTGTATTTCCTGCAAACTCAGGATATTCCAAAATACCTGCTCAGGCCCAGGAAAGTGAGACTGGCTAAAAAGAGCAAGCCCAAAATAGCAGTTTCTTCCTTTGTTCCCTTCCTGAGTTCTGCCCAGGCAGCACCACATTTGGCCCTGATGTTTCTCCTGTTGAGCTTTGCTGGAACATCCTTTGGTGTGTCTTCCAGCTGCTTCCTGATTCAAGCCACAGATGCTTCAGGTTAAGGGAGATGAAGAAGTTCAGGCTTCTCTAGGAGTTAAATCTGACCCTGGAATTTTTCCTAGCACAAAGCCAAACCTCTCCCTGCATCTGAGCAGGTTCAGGGAAACTGATGGTGGTCACCTCTATTGGGACACCTCTTGAGTGACACAAGTGCACGAGCACAGAAGGATCTCACAGACCAGAGAAAGGAGAGGGAGGGGTAACCAGGGAAGAGATGAGAGGCTTGTCCCAGGTCCTGCAGCAATGGGAATGAAACCCTTTACACCTGAGACCTCTGTGGGGTTCAGTGCAGCTCCTCCTCTCTGCTTGGATTGTCTCCTCTTGCTTGAGCTGGCTCTTTGTACAGTCAGAAACCATCAGTGGCCCTGTGGGACTGGCTGGGCTGTGGATGCTGCTCCCAGCCCTGACAGGCAGCAGCTGGAGGTGAAAAGAGGGGGAAAGTGCTGAGAAAGTGATGCTGCTAATGGCCTTTCAGGCCCAACGTGGGCAGCTCATCAGCAGGGCAGGCTCCAGCTGAGGCTCAGCTCCTGCAGACCACAAAGCTTTTCCACAGAGCAGCTTGTGGCCCCATTTTCCCTGCAGAGAACAGGACTCTGCTACCAACACTCAGCCACACATTTTCTGCTTCATACATTGCCTCTCCCTGGGCTACAGCAGGATCTGTCTGGGCACAGGCAATGCTGCTGCAAACTGAGAGATGGGAGGGACAAAAATCAGTAGCCCCAAACAAAAAAAGATGGATTTTAAAATAAACCAGTTGCCAAAACGATGCCCTGTGTCAGCTGCACACTGGGATTAAATCCAGGGATACCTCAGCTGGCTGGAATAGGTGGAGGGTGTTGGTGTGGGAGTGCTGATGCACTCCTGTTCCCCATGGCATCTCCTGTGCCCTGTCTGACACCTGGCAAGAAAGTTCAGGTGCTGCTCCTCAGGTGCAGCAGAGATGGGCAACCTTAAAACCTAAATAAACTGCTTTGCTTTTGCATGTTGCTGCCATTCTGGTGCTGCCTGCCATGAAGCACCTGGTGTTGGCATTACAAACCTCTGCAGTGCAGGAGCTTGAGATACCCATTTAATTTGGCCTTAATTGGGGTGGATGTTCTTACCCCTGTTACAGAGAGCACACTGAAATGCAGAGGTTTTAGTGTGACTTTTCAGCATCTCTGGGTTTGCCAGTCCTGAAAATTTGAGGTCCTTTTCCCTCCAATCCATATAGAAAGTCTGTGTGAGCATGGGTTTACACTCTCCTTTTCTGTATTTATGTACTAAGGGGTTAGGCCACACTTGGTAAACCTCAGGATGGGATCTGAACATCCAGACTTGTCCCAGAGCAGCTCTGTTTGCACAGACTGAGCTCCAGTGGGAGATGCAGGTGCTCAGCACCAGTCTCCTTTCAGCAGCTCTTCCTTCAGTTTAACAAGTGTTGGCTGTGTCCATTAGCAATAAAATACAGGTTCAAATTAATCCCTGCCAGGCATGAGGATGTTTTCTTGATATCTTTTTTTATTAATGTTTTTATCTCGGAGAAGTTCATTTAAATCTTAAGTATTTCAAGAAAACAAATACCCCCTTTCTAAGGTTGTTTTTTTGTTGTTCTCCTTACCTTGGTTATTTTGTCTCGATGTGAATATATAAAATTGTGTATATTCACATCTGTTTGTATGACACATGCTTGTTACTGCTGCTTGAATAAGTCTGCCTGGGTTTTTCTTTGGATCTGATTTTTGAGCTACTTGTTTTGCTTCTCTCAGTCAAAGACTGCTCCTCCAGCCACACGTCTCTGCCTGCTGTGCTGTTTGCTTTCTTTTCAACCCGGAGCTCCGATGATCCGTGGGGTTTTCCTTTTTTCATTCCAATCAGTTCTGAAAGGTTTTTGCACCTCCCAGCTTTGTTTGCTTCCTTCCTCCCCCCTCGAGCTCATCGTGCCCAGCCTCTGTCTGTCGGTCTAATATTTTGATTTCCCTGTTTCAACTTTGTAGCAGATGTTGTTCAGTCTCATGGTGCCGTCTTCGTGGAAAACGCGTCCCTGTCCACCCCCATTTCAGCCCCTCAGTTCAGGGGCTTCCGGAGAGCCAGTGAGATCAGCATTGCCAGCCAGGTCTCAGGAATGGCAGACAGTGTCACTGCTTCCAGCATAGCCAACAGTAAGTGCTCTGAGCCCCCGCTCTGCTCTCCGACCGAGCCACGCAGCTTCTGTCTGTCTGTCTGTCCGGGGCCGGGCTTCCCATTTGGCACCAAAACGCTGGAATTCCTCACCTTCACCTGGTTTGGCCACAGTCAGTGCCTTGTGTCACCACAGCCCTTGCCAGGCCAGGTGGTGGGGTTGATGCTCCTGCAGGCACCGCCGCCGCGTTCTGCGTGTTGGACCGATAAAAAATACAGGCATTGGTACTTCCAAGCAGCCTCTGGCTGTGGTGTGTGGGGAGGGTTGATCCAAAGGGATGTTCCTGTGCTGCTCTGTGGAGCTGGTCAGGATCACACTTCCAGCAGGTCCCTCCAGCGTGGCCCACAGCAGCAGGGATGAGCATGAGACCCTGAGATCAGCTCAGTTGGTTAAAACTTGGTTGTAATAATGCCAAGCTCATGGGTTCAATCCCTGTGTGGGCCATTGACTAAAGAGTTGGACTCGATGATCCTTGTGGGTCCTTCCAACTCAGAATAGTCTGGGATTCTGTGATTCTGCTTCTGTAACAGGGCAAGGACAGGTTTGTTCGGAATAGAACATTTAGTACTTTGCATTAGAAATTCAGTTCTCCTGTAGCCCACAGGGCAGCTCACAGTCAGCCAGTTATGACCCGTATCCCAGAGCTGAATGAGGAATAAAAGGGATTGTTTATTTGTTGTTTTTCCCCAAGACCTGTGTAACTTCCCAGCCAATACAGTGGAAAAGAACAGACTTTGTTAATGGTTCACCCCCTTCTTCCTTTCAGCTGAGGTGTGAGTTGAACACTCTGTGCCCTCAGGGACCTCTGATAATCCAGACTAAAAAAGGCTGGAAACTTAAATTAAAAAACAAAACAAAACAAACAAAGAACCCCATACAAAAAAATCTTCAACCCAAACTCTATTCCCAGAAGGTGGCTAAAATTTAGAGATACTCCATCCCTGGCACGGGCTGGGAATTACTCACGCCATAATTAATTGCTGAGGTTAATAATGCTCCCTGAGGCAGATGTGAGTTGCTGAAGGTCTGTGGGTGCTGCTCAGGGGTTCCTGTAGCCTCTTGCCCTGTTTGAGGCAACACTCAACAGCAACAATAATTACCTGGGCTCTGACAAATGAGGTTTTCCTTCCCAAAGCTCATCCAAGAGCTCCAGTGCATGTCCTTTCACTTCTGGTGAGACATCTTGCCAGGTGCTTGCTGAACAGGAATCTGCTTGGGAAGAAGCTGCTGGGGGTGAAGGTGGGTGTTTGGTGGTGCTTTGTGGTGGTGTTTTTGCTGGGCTGGTGCCCCAAGGCCACCGTGTCGCGACAGAGGGATCCTGTCGGAGCACAGCGCTCGCCTCTCCACTTTCCCTGTGCTCTCCCTCCTCGTGCAGCTTCTGCTTTGTGTAATTTATCCCTCCACACGTTTCACAGCTGTCAGAACCTGTTTGGGAGAGCAGGAAGGAGGGCTGTGGCCACAGCATGGGCTGCAGGTGCTCCCTGTCCCCACAGCTGTCACAGCCCCTGCCCCGACACGTGCCTGGAGCTCGGCTGGCTCTGCCTTTGCAGCTCTTGCTCTCCACCTCATCAGTGGGGTGGGAATGTTGAGGGTTGGATGCAATCCATGTTTGTCCCCAGGGAGAGCTGGAGGAAATCCAGAGGGGCACCACAAAACCAACTCTCCCTCCTGGGAGCCTCCCTTGGGTGCAGCTTTCCTTGTACTGTGAATTTCTGGAGGATGAACTCAGTGTGTGCCATAATAATAAGTGTGATTTCTGCTTTTTTTGTTTTTTGTTCATATTTTATTTCTCCTTTTAGAAACCAAACACCACTTTAATCATTGCAGAGGGTTTAGCCTTCTGTCCCAACTTGCCCTCCCTCACAAATCCCCCACCCAAACCTCGTTCAAGAGGCGTAGGCAGCACAAACATGAAATCCCTGCCAAGGGAAGGAAGCTCAAAGGGGCTGCAGGCCGTGCTCTTCGGATACCCGACCTGGACATCAAGACAGGTATTCTAGAGAGACCCACCTCCTCTCTGAGGTCAACCTCCTGTCTGATTCCTTAGTCACAGAACTTCACAGCAAATCTCTGCACTCTCACTGAGGCACTTGCAATTTCTGATTGCATTTTAACAAGTATTTCTGTCACTTTGCTCCAAAGATCCATCATAACACGCCTAACACCTTGGCAGGAGCAGGAGTTCTGGGCAGAGCTGTGGGGACAATGCTTCTGCCTCACCACTTCTGAGCATGGAAGACTCAATCCTGTCTGCTTCCTACAGAGAATCTGAAATTACCCACGCTGGGGACTTGCATGGAACCAGAAGGTTGGGACATGACCAGGAGCTGTCAGTTTGGAGGACAGGGAGTCAGAAATGGCTGCGAGGAGGTGCCTCCTGTGTGCTCTGGGAAAGCCATGTTGGTCTGTCAAATGTTCCTGCTCCTTCCCATGGCTCTTCAGAAAAGCAGGGACCACCAGGGTGAGGGTGGCCTGGGCCAGGGGGATGTGCTGGTGCCACATCCCACTGCAGGTCACTGTGGTGAGAGCTTTGTGCAGGTCTCTGGAAGGAGCTGGTGGATCCATCTTTTCCATTCATCATCCGTGCTCATCAGGAGCCAGATCTACCATAACACCAGGGGGGTGTTGGGTCTTACCTTCACCCTGGCACCTTCCCTGGAATTCCTTAAAAAGGGAACATTGTCACAGAGGAAAACAAAGCTTGAGGAAGCCCTTGTCAAAGCCCCAGCTTGCATCCTGCATGCAGACACAGCTCTTTCTGCTGCTCTCTTGAGCTGATCCATCTTCTCTTTCCTTGGCTGCTTTTCCAGGCCGGAGCGCGCGGGTGTTGAGGGCTCCTCAGAGCTGGGAAAGCAGCCCATGGCTCTGGGGACTGAGCCTTTGGGCTGAGAGCTGCTCATTTCCAGGGATTCAGACAGGATGTGTGCATGGGCAGAGTTTGGGGCTCAGCTGAGGCATGGGGGGTCCCAAAGGTGAAGTGTGGTTGTTGGACACGTGTGTGAGAGTTGGTGCTCCCCAAGGGAGAAACTCCTCTGTGGTGTTTGTAACCCCAGTGCTCCCAGGTACTTGTCTGGTTGTCCCCCACAGAGGCTGGGCTGGATAATTCAGTTGCCTGCAATGTGGTAGCCCAGGAGGGCAACAAGGACTTGTTGGGGACTACCAGTCCCATCAGCATGTGCCATAAACCTTGTGGTGCCTTTTAGCATCTCACATGGATTCCCAGTATTCAGATCCCCCATAGTGTGGCCAATACCTGGATGCTGTTCCTTGGTGAAAGCTAAAGGAGTTGGAAGCAGGGCTGGAGATGGCCTGGGCATGTCCTGTAGTGGACAAACCACACACGTCCTTCCTCCCACAGCTCCAGGGAGATGCATTTCTGTCTTAGTTTTAGCACGTGGATTCCCAGGCTCATGGCACACAGGCCTTGGACCCCTTCCCCGAGGTGTAGACTAATGGCCCATTAACCCCTGCCCTCCAGTGCCTTCCTGTTTGCTGAAATAAAGGAGAGTGTGCTGTGCCTGTGTGTGCTCCTGCCTTGGTGTGCCAGACACCGAGCCCGGGCTGCCCGTTCCTCTTGCAGTGTGACCGTGCAGGGACCAGCCTCGGGTGCAGCTGGAGCGAGGGGCCAGAGCCCTGAGGTCCTGTTTGTGATGGAGACCGTGGGTGATGGGAACCCCCTTGGTCTGAACGAGTGTTTTGCTTCCAGTTGCTGCCAAGTGGTGGGGAACCAAACGGATCGACTACGCCCTGTACTGCCCCGACGCCCTGACGGCTTTCCCGACCGTGGCCCTGCCTCACCTCTTCCATGCCAGCTACTGGGAGTCCACAGATGTTGTCTCCTTCCTGCTCAGACAGGTAGGGTTGTCCTCCCTCCCCCAATCTCCCTTGAGCTGAAAAATATTCTGGGCTCTTTGGGTTTTTTCTGTTCCACCTTTCGTAACACCTGTTGATTTGTAGAGATGGACGAATGGCCTTTGCACCCACAGATCCATTTTCTTGCTCTTCTTCCACACCTGTGGTGTTGGTGGAGCTGCACACATGCAAAGTTCATGGATGTGCTGCCCCAGCTGGTTGGTTTGGGTCTGGGTTTTACCATCAGAGCAGGTTTCAGATGGGGCTCCCCAGGGATCCATGGAAAGAGCCCAGGGCGATTTCCCATGAGATGACAGAGTGGCAAAGGTGACTTGGCCTTGTTTCTTTATCTGTGCTCTGTGTGGGCAAAGTTGGAGCTCAAGACTGAAAGGGAAACTTCTCAAAGTACAAATTAAAATACAGTAAAACCAAAGGAGAAGTTTTACATTAATTTAACACAAATTGATAGGTGGAATTCAGGTCCTCATTTTGCTTTGCTAAGTTATTGTGGTTTCCTCCAGGAACTCATTAGGATTTAGTCCTCATTCCTGCAGCACAAAGCAGTTCTGGAGCCAGGAAAATGGGAATTGCTGGAGTCTGACACCTCAAATTTTATCAACCTGCATTTGGCCTGAGATTCAAATTTACTGTTTAAAATGTATTTCTTTCCCTAGAATAAGTATTTTCCCTTCAGTTCCTTGGGGATGAGGGGGAGTTATTTGCCTTACAAAGTACAAACTCCCCAGGGAACGATACTTAGAGTGTGGAGCTGGAAAAACCAAAACTCAGAGCAACTCTGTGGATTGTGTTGCCCACTTGAGCCCTGGGTTTGCTTTGTGTGAGCTTAGCTGTTAAACCCTCCCTGCTCTCCTCCAGCCTCCTCTGCTGCAGCTCTCAATTATTTATGATTCTGTTGGCAAACTTTCTTTCGGTGTCATCCTCCAAATAGTGTGGGAACCGTAAACAACAGAGATATCAGTGCTGGTGGCAGCAGCACCAATCCAGGGAGACCATTTCTTCCTGGCTGTGCCCAGCCCAGGGAGGTGTCTCTGTGCTTGCACAGACCTTGCTGGATGGTCCCACGTCAAACTCAGCCTAACAGGGCTGAAAAGAAGAGAGAACTGTAATTGTGCATGAGGGGGAACAGGCACGACAGTCTCGTACACAAACTGCTCCACTCAGGGAGCAGCCAATGACTCAGGATTCAGCCTGAGTCTGGGTTTGTAGCACAGTGTGGTGCTTCAGACCTTGTGGCTTGAGTACCTGGAGGTACCTCTCCATCCATTCCTAGGGTTGGCACCCCCTTCCCAGTGCCTGTCTCTGCTCACTTGTCTCTGCCCTGAGACCAGGGGGTTTCTCATTCCTTGTCTTCTCGCTGTCCTTCCTGAGCCCCCAGCACTGCTTCCCCTAATAAGGACTTGTTTCTAAGTGGCCTTGGACAGTCACCTCTGGGCAAAATGTAAAAAGAAGCTGTTGAATAGTTTTAGCCTCCAAAGATTAAATCTTGTTAAAACAAGCCCAAATAGAACTCAAAATAGATTCATGATTTAAATAATTTTCAGTAAAACTTGTTATGTTGTTTACATTGGATTTCCATGAACTCCCTCCCCAGCAGGCTCATCCTCCCTGGGGTCCTTTTTCCATTTGTCTGGATGAAAACCAGCTTCAGCTGTGCAAAGGGAGCTGGCCTGTGTCAGCTGAGCTCAGCTGGAGAGCTGCTGACCTCACAAAATATGTTGGAGACCTTGTAAAAGAGCCCACATTTAAGAGACTTCTTAATTCTTGCTCACTGAGGACTAATACCAGTTTTGGAGTTCTGTGTACAGAGTCACCTCCCAGTCCTACATCAGTCCTTGAGGTGTCCCCTCACCTTTGGGTGTTATTCTTCCTTTTTCCTTCTAGAGCTCAAGAGCAACCTAGGTAGGATTTAACTCTCCTCCCTCCAGTTTCTGCTTCCCATCCCTGCCTGTGTTCTGGTGACGGGCAGGAATTACCCCAAAAGCTGCTGATGGGCATCACCTTGGCCCCTCTCTGGTCCTTGTGCTGGCACAAAGTCCTGGAGCTCTGTCAGCCTTGGAGATCAGGCCAGGATGGACAGACCCCCTGAGCTCTTGCCCTGCAGGTGGCCAAGCCAGACCCCCATGTGCCCCCCCCGGGGTCAGATCCGTGAGGGAGCAAAAGCCGTGGGACAAGAGCAGTCTGGGGTGGGTTTCAGTAGGAATAAAAAATGAGCTGAAGGAACAGCACGTGGCTGGTCAGAGCAGCTGGTGCTGGGTCTGTTACGGAGTGGGAAAAGGTTCCAAGGAGGAGACCAGTCCCTTGCAGACTGTGGGAAAGGACTAAAGAATCCCTGGAGGAAGGGCAGGTATTTAAGTGCAGAGCTTGTCCTGCTGCGTTTGAGTCAGTTTTGTACCTCCCAACAATCTAAAAATCCTGCATCCCAGCCAGGATTAAGTCTGTGTTGGCCACAGGATTTGCTGGTTCAGAAGAGGCCACTTGTCGTGTAAAACCTGAAAGTTTGCCCAGTCAGGGACCTCTGTCCAGGCATTGCCCTCCCCCAGCGCTGGCACGGGAGATGCAGAACAGCACAGGCAGGAGGAGGGGGTCAGCCTCCAGCCCCCATCACCAGTGGTGGTGCCTCAGTGGGATTTGTCCTCCTGCAGGTGATGAGACACGAGAACTCGAGTGTTCTGGAGCTGGATGGGAAGGAGGTGTCCGTGTTCACCCCCTCCAAGCCCCGCGAGAAGTGGCTCCGCAAGAGGACGCACGTGAAGCTCCGGGTGAGGGGGTTTGGGGCTGCCACGTGGAGGGAGGGGACAGTTTGGGCTGCACAGATGGCTCTGTGGGCATGGCATGGACAGAGGGGGACGTTGCATTGCTGGTCTGTATTAGTGATCACGTCCAGTTTGGGTAGTTGTAAAAGAGCAACCCAAAAGTTCTGTACCAGCAAAGTCTCCTCTTGGCCTTGAGTGTGTAAAACACTCACAAAAACTTGAGTCTCTTGGCTGTGGGTCAGAGAAGGAGCCGGAACAGAACATCTTTCCAAGTCCCATAATACCAGTTCTCTGCTCCATAAATGCCCTTCGCTCCCAGTAAAGTCTCCAGTTCCTGAGAAGGCCGTTCTGTGCTAGAACTGAGACAATGTCAGCAGATTTCTCTGGCAGCTGTTTGTGTTTCCTCTTGATTCTAAAGCCTAAGAGTTAACAGTATCAGAATTGCACGTGGAGCCTGCCATGGACATTGGCTCTCCAGCCACGTGCCCTGCAGTGCACCCCTCGAGGCAGGGCACGGAGCCTCACCTCTGCCACAGGTCACATTCTTTCCCAGAGCCGAGGCTGGAGTGGAGCAATGACACAGAGAAACCCACGCTCCGGTCTGTCCAGTTATATTTGGCATTTCCCTGCGAGGCTCTCCATCACTGAGGGCTTTTTTCTTTATTTTTCTTTCTCCTCTTTCCCTCTTGCCTCGTGCAGAACGTCACGGCCAACCACAGGATAAACGACACCATCGCTAACGAAGATGGGCCCCAGACCTTAACTGGGAGGTTTATGTACGGCCCCTTAGACATGGTCACCCTCACGGGAGAGAAGGTACCGTGTGTGCTGTGGGGGTTGTGCACCATGTGGGGGACAGGGACAGTGCTGGTCAGTGCTCTCCTGGTCCCCAGTGGGGTTTGCTGCCCTTGTGTCTTGGCCAGGTTGCCCTGCTCAGACCTGTGGGTGCCTCCCACCAGGAACAGCATTTGTTACGGGATTCTTCACCACTAGGGCCAGGTTTTGTTCCAGCCCCCTGATGTTGGGCTGCCTCTCAGCTCAAATCCTTGAAATGCAGAGGGTGGGAGCAGGACCCAGCCCTGCTGCCCTCCAAAGGGGCGTGGGTGGGATGTCCTCATGCTTGGCCTGTTCTTCTCTGTGTCTCTAATGCTGTGGGTGACCCAGCCTTGCTGCCTCCCCAGGTGGACATTCACATCATGACCCAGCCACCCTCGGGAGAGTGGGTTTACTTTGACACAGAGATCAGCAACAGCAGTGGCAGAATTTCCTACGTCATCCCCGAGAACCGGCGCCTGGGCATCGGCGTGTACCCCGTCAAGATGGTGGTCAGGTGAGGGATCCTGGGCTTTGCAGGAGGAACACAAGAGGAGTTTGACTGCATGGTCTCTCCTTCTGGGGCAGCTCTGTTGTTGGGTGGGATCTGAGCCTGGTTTGCCAGCAACAGGGGCAAAGCCACTTGTACTCTGCAGCTGTAAGAGGAAGATCCACATTTTATTCTGGCTCCTGGATCACCACCAGCACAGGAGTGGAGCTCCCACTGCAGGAGCAGGTCTTCTGCACCACAGGGTATGGCCTCATGGTCATCTGTAAAACTGCACCACTGAGCATATTTTAAAGACCATAAACTTGTCCTTGAGGGACAGAACTTTGTGCTCGTGATGATTCACAGCCCAGGGGCTCCAGCTCAGCTCCAGTTGCTGGTTTTGAGCTCTGGGAGGAGGAGGAGGGGAGGATCTTCTCAGTGGTGAACCCAGAAGTGGTTTTCTGGGGTTACTTCTTTGAGTCACTGATGGCAAGGCTCCATCCCAACTTTAACACAGAGACCCTCACTCAATGCCTGTACCCAAGGGTGGCATCACTGTTGGAGCCTTTGGGCCAGGTTTGGGTGCTGCTTTCGGCTCATGGTGCTCTGCAGGACTTGGTGATGCCTTCTGACTGTCTCCCTGTCTCTGACTACCCCCATCCCTTTCCCCAGGGGTGACCACACATTTGCAGACAGCTACATCACGGTGCTGCCCAAGGGGACGGAGTTCGTGGTGTTCAGCATCGACGGCTCCTTCGCAGCCAGCGTGTCCATCATGGGCAGCGACCCCAAAGTCCGGGCTGGAGCCGTGGATGTTGTAAGGTCAGGGCAGGGGCTGGGCAGTCTGTTTGGCACCAGCATTGCTCAGGGTCTGCAGTCCATTGACTTGTGGCTTTCCTCCCAGGCACTGGCAAGACCTCGGCTACCTCATTATCTACGTCACAGGCCGCCCTGACATGCAGAAGCAGAGGGTGGTGGCATGGTTAGCACAGCACAACTTCCCCCATGGCATCGTGTCCTTCTGCGATGGGCTCGTTCACGACCCGCTGCGGCACAAGGCCAACTTCCTGAGGTCCCTCATCACGGACGTAAGCCTGGGAACGCTGAAATGGGATCGTGGCACGAGTTTAGGTTGCTCCTTGTCCAATTGCTCCTGTCAGCAGCAGCCTCTTGGCAGCAATGGGAGCTGCAGAGGAAGATTAATCTGTTAATTTTATTTTCATCCTTTTATTGCTCTACAAAAATGTCTGTGCTGTTAAATTGTCGCCTCTGCTCTGCGACTGCAGCCTCTGTTCCATTAGGACTTTGGTGCTGGGCAGAGCCTCCCTTTTCCACATGTGCACGTTTTGTCACCTGTTTGGTTTGGTTTGGTTTTTGGTTGTCTGTGGTGCACCCAGCAGGTCTGAGAGGGGATGGAGTTGCTGCAGAAATGGCCTTGGACCACACAGCCTTGATGGGAGACTCCACAGAGATCTTCTGAGTGTCTGACTCTTGAGAGGTCTTAACATCATTTAGCCAAGAGGCTCAGAAAAGCTTCAGATAAAACAACATTTTCTGTGGCTGGCAAATGTGCCTTGATGAGCCTGTCCTTAACCCTCCTGGGCTCTTGTTTCAGCCTGAGTCCCATGGTAGGAGCAGCTGGGTCTCACTTGGTGCCTGCTCTCCCTTGTCCTCCAGAGGAACCAGTTTGGGACCAGGGTCAGAAATTCCATCTCCCTGGCCTTTGGCTCCAGGCACAAAGCTGGCTGGTCTGTGGTGGCACCAGTGTCCACACCTCCCCTGTCAGCTCCTGCTCCAGCCCCACCAATGAAGGGTTGGCCGTGAGCTGCTCTCTGCTTGGAGTGGAGGCAGATTTATCCCTGAGAAACAGGTCACAGCAGTGGCTGTGGGAGGGGAACATTCCTGACTAATGATTCCTGCACAGGAGGGTTGCAGCTCCTCTCCCACAGTGACAACAGGCAGCAAAGTGTGTGGCATCCCTTGCCCCCTGCAGACCTCAAGGCAAGGCTGTGGATCAGCAAGTGGAGATCTGCTCTTGTCTCACTGTTACTCCTCTTGTTCTGGCCTGTAAACATCCCCAGCTCACTAATTAGCGCCTTGCTCGGTGGTTCATTATCCAGCTGGGAACTTACATAAGTTCCAGTGACCTGAGATTGCCACAGATGCTCTTGGAAGCCCAAAGCCCTGCCTGTTGAGCAGCACGGGGTGTCTGTGTGTTCTGACTGTGTGTTGCTTTCTCTCCCTGCAGCTCCACATGAGGATCCACGCGGCGTATGGATCCACGAAGGACATCTCCGTGTACAGTTCCATCAGCCTCCCGCCCACACACATCTACATTGTTGGCCGACCCACCAAGAAGCTGCAGAGCCAGTGTCAGGTAGGAGGGTGCTTGTCTGAGCCCAAGGGCCTCCTGTGGGAGGGAGATGGGAATTTGGTCATCTCAAGAATGGTGGCTGAGCTGGTGTTGGCCAAGAGAACGGGAACTGTCCCATGTAGCAAGACCACATCAGTCTGAGAGAACCAGGCACAGCAAACGTGTTTGGTGGCCAGTGGCTGTCTGGGATACATGTCCCCTCCCTCTAATTCTGCCCTCGCCCCTCTGACCCCACAGTTCATCACGGAGGGTTACGCCGCCCACCTGGCGCAGCTGGAGTACAACCACCGCGCGCGCCCCGCCAAGAACACCACGCGCATGGCGCTGCGCAAGGGCAGCTTCGGCCTGCCCAGCCAGGCCGAGTTCCTGCGCAAGAGGAACCACCTGCTCCGAACCATCTCCTCCCAGCCCTCGGCCGGCGGCCACCGCCCCGAGCGCACCCAGAGCCAGTCGGACAGCGACAAGGACAGGGACAGGGAGCGCAGCCAGCGGAGCATGAGCATCGCCACGGGCTGCTGGGGCCGGAGCGCGGCGTCCCGGCTGGAGTCTGGCCTCTTGGGGCAGAAGTAGCCAGGCCAGATCCAGGATTGTCAGCTGCAGCCACCGAAGGAGAAAACAAAAGGAAAGAGGGCCAGGGCCGGCGTTTCGGGCTGGAAGGGTAAACATGGTGCTACTCCAATAACATCGCGGTGTTCTGGGAAGAGCTGGGATGTTTCCCACGGAGAATGTGCGGGCCTTGCAGCAAGAGCGTCGGGTTTGTGCGGCGTCAGCCCAAGGAGCAGCTGGAAATCGGGGGGGGACACATCTCCAGGTGGAGATCAGGCTCCCTCCTGCCTCCTTCTCTTATCCAGGTTCAGTGACTGTAAATATGTGCCTCCTCGCCTCGTTAGCCATCGCTCCGATCTGCCGGCCGAGCGCTGTCCTCAGAGCCACACCATGGGCGGGAGGCTGAGGAAGCCTGTCCTGGGCAGTGCCAGGAGTCAGACTGGGCGCTCTGCTGGCACGGGCAGAGTTCGGTGACACGGCACCCCGAGCCAGGGATCGATGGTGGGCTGTGCCAGGCAGAGCGGCCCAGAGCTTCACCCATACAAAGAGCCCCGAGTGCAGCCACTTTCCCCAGGAGCTGGTGCAGTGCAGAGCTCAAGCTTTATCGATGCTGTTGGCAGAGGCAGAATGTTGGCAGAGTGGTGCCCAAGACAGCGGGGTCGTTGTTATTACTGTTATTTTTTAAAGAGACCTTTTAGAAGCCAATGGAATTTATTGTGTTGACCTATTAAAAGAGGAATACAAGCTATTTTGTTTGAGCTGTTACAAACCTCAGACACTTAATTTGCTGTTAAAACTCTCCAAATAGTCTCACTATATATTATTTCCGACAGTAACCACCGTATATTTGGAAGCAGCTGAAGGCACTCAGCTAGATTGCATTGCAGTTCTTCTCATCCAAATGCAGGGTCTGACTCTTTCAACACCCACCTCTGAGACATTTTCTTCTTCCCAGGTTCTCTCCAAGTTCAGTAGCAGCTTTCATGGGAACTAGACTTGCTTTTACCTGTAGTTACTGAACTGTAAAACCTTATTGTTTTTTTGCACTGATGATTTTTAGAATGGAAACCTGTTACCATCTCATGTAGCTACACCAGTGTTTGTAGTGCATGACAATGAAATATTGCTAAGCCAGGGTGTGTGTGTATATCTATACATACACGCACACACACATATATATATGTACATATTTAAGAAAACGATCTGTGCAGAAGTTTTTCCAGCAGTAAGGAGACTGTAAGGAAGTGTGCCAACAATGTCAGGCAACCTTAAGAAAAGGCCATATCTTAATTTTCCCGGTGTGTTTCTCAGTGGATGTGCCTGAGGTGATGGTTTTGTGCTGCTGGAGCGAGTGGGTGGGTGCGTGGCAGAGGGCAGCTGGCACCCAGTGGCACTGAGAGAGGGACAGAGAACAGTGCCTAGCGCCAGGGCTTGCCAAAAAGCCCATTAGTCCTGTCCCTCCTGGGGCCAGCCAAGGTTCCCTCCTTGCACACACCTCCTGGGGTGGAGGGGCATCCACACTGGGGGTCCTGAGGTGCCCATCCCCAGACTCCAGTTGGCCTCTTTACGTGGAGATTTTCTAGTCCTACCGAGCTCCCTGACTACGTGTAACCCCTGCTTCTCCCCACCACACCTCCCTCTCTTTATACCACTTTCTACTTACAGAGTTCTTATTTATAACAGAGAATTTTTTAGACTGGCTGCTTCATTTTATTACCTGTTTGAGTAAGAAGTGCAGGACGGCCGCACTGAGATACACAGCACTGTGAACACTGCTCTGCTCACTGGCTCTGGGCCACGGTAGGCAAATCCAACTCATCCGACACCCAAGGTCGATCTCACGTGTCCGTGGAGGGTCTGAGGGAGGCAAGAGGAGGGGCAGTGCTGCTCAGACCCGACTGCCGCCCGCCCAGGGCGTCTCCCACGTCTTGCAGCCCGACTGCAAAATGTTTAACCACTTCTCTTTGATAATTACCCAATTACAGAATGTACCTGATGATTTTGTTACTGAAAACTGACTTCCCTTTCTGCTGACTCAGCCTGGCGCTCTCTGAATGTACATCCAGAGCTCACTGGGTTCGAAAACAACGTGAAGTGTCCCAGCTTTTTGCTAGTTGAATGTTCTATCAAACAGATGCCATCTGAGTAGGAAGCCAAGCCACAATCCATTCTGTGAAGTCACTAAACCAGATCACTAAATAATTTCTGCAAATTTGGATATGGCCTTTGCAAAACTCACCTCTCCTCCAAGTCCACAACCAAGGCATGATCTGTACATTTTCCAGTGTTGATGAGATGTTCACATTTTCTTATGTGTAGATAGTGTAAAACAGAGGCGAATGTAAATGTTCAACATAGAAAGTGGATATATAAAATTGAAAGTTATTTATTTATGTAGAGGAAAAAATAATGTCTGGGGGGACTGGAACCTTCAGGGTTTATTAATATTTTAAAAATGTAGCTTTTTTTGTTTCAGGCATTATGTACAAAGCAATTATTTTATGGACCAAGTCTAATGTAACTGTCAATGAATGCAGAAGTGCAATATGATACTCACCTCTCCATCACTTCATGTTTTAAACAGCTACCACTCAGTTAGCCTGACAATCATAACACCTCCGTCCTCATCCTTTGAGCTTCTTGAACCTTGCCCGGGTCCTTTCCCTGGCCCCCCATCTGTTGCCATTGTATGGATCCAACACGGAGAAGCAATTGTAGAGCAGGACCTTTATTGCTGCAATAATACCAGAGGAGGTGGGTGTAGTTACCAGGAAAAATGCCACTAAGTTTTTATTTCACCAGTTCAGTCCATGCCTGTCTCCATCGCTCTGTCCTCAGCCGCCCCCATCTGGCACTCATCCCTCTGAAGCAAAGATCAACGTGCTACTCACTCACAGAACAATAGCAATAGTTCAACTCTGTGTTTATAACCTGTTTGTTCCGAGCTGTTTTGGAGAGCAATGCATGTGACCCGATGCCTTTCCACGTGTATGGAAGAGGATCCGTTCGGATGCGGTGAGGGAAAAGATGAATGTATATTCCATCCTTACTAAAGGGGCACTGTCAGGTTAAAGACCTAATTTACCTTTGTTACTAATCACTTGTCTGCTTTGAAATGAAAGAGTCTGAAGTTTCTCGTGTTCCTCCCTCGGCCGTTGTCTGGGCCGCCCCCGGCACAGCCCCACGTCCTGTTCTGTACACAGCACAACACAGCCTGCACCACAGGCTGCCTCGGGCTTTGGGGATGGGTTTTCGTTTCCATGGGAATCAAACTCTGCTGCAGAGCTCACATTTTTTATAAAAAGCAGCTTTTTCTATTCCTGCACTCTTGGGCCAGACTTTCTACCTGACGCTGTCCCTTTAAAGTCTTTTAAACCCCGTCAGAGGAGCCCGTGCGTTCCCTCCGAGCTGTTTTCCTGGGTTTGCTCAGATCACTCGAGGCAGACGAGGCGAAATTCTCATACCAAAAACCGTTTACAGTGTGGGATCGTGAGCAGTAACGAGCCAAAGGGTCACCACCACCCTCCCACCCGCCCAGCAGCCACTGTGCTTGCTGTAGCAGCCCCTTCTTCAGGTATCGCCACTGTTTGCTGCATTTCCTATTAGTTCTAGAAGCCTTACGGTCCCCTCCCTCTGCCTGTTGATACCCTCGACTGTCAATTTTATATTTCAACGATGTTAGTTATATTTTATTTATAAAAAATGGCTTTAGGGGTAGCAGCCCTGCCTGGGGAACCACCGGAGGGGATGCCCGAGGGGACGCCCCTGTGTGTACAGTCACCGTGCTTGTGTGTGGCAAACCTTCTGTACAACTTCCTTCTCCTCCTTGCTGTTAGTGCATCGTTCCAATGCCTGGTGTGCTTCGTGTACAGTATCATTGTGAGTTACACAGATTAAAGAAATGGGAAGGCTCTTCTCTGTCTGCTTTTTTTGGTGGGGGGAGATTCTAGAAACAGACAAGTCACAAAACCCTGAGGCGTGAGCAGGTGTCAGTTTAATGGGGCTACAGCAAAGAACATGGAAACCCTCTGTGCAGATCAGTCCTGCAAGGACCTGTTAGTCCTTCAACTCATTTGTCCATTTGTTTTTTACAGTTTGTAGATGTATGGACTTTGCAGTGTGTGAAAGGCTTCTCTGTTTGCCTCAGTCAGTCCAGAGCCCCAGCACTGCCCAGGGCCTGCGCTGTGGGGAAGGGACAGGACTTGCATGCAGGAGCACAGACAGCAAGGCAAAGCCACCCCTGCTCAGCTCCCAGTGCAGCGTGACAGGTCAGTGCTCCCCAGTGCCACCCGAGGAGAGGAAGGCTGAGAAAAGCCCTGGGGCACAGTGGAGGGTGGCACTGAAGGGTGCAGGGCAGAGCTGCAGCCTGAGCAGAGCCACAGCACCATGGCTGCTCCTCTCTGAGTGGGGCTGGTGAGTGTGCAGGGCCCATGAGCCAGATCTAGCAAGGAAGGAGCCACGAGCAGCCCCTGAAGGGAAAAAGCAGCAGCCAGTTGTGTATTTTGTGGCCTTGCTACACACCCTGTCCTGGCCACAGCGTTGGTTCCTGCCAACCAAAGCCCAGAGCTGAGGGGCAGCAGCACTTTGAGGTACTCAGCACCCATCCCCTGGGTGCTGTTGAGCTCCTCCAGCATGCAATTCATGCATCAGGGCACGGAGGGCTCAGGTGCATTACAGCCACACTGGCCTCAGAGGCAGAGGGAGAAGCTGTGAGGTGGGAGATGAACCACTAAAGTCGCTCTCCTTCCCAGTCAGTAACTTACAGAGCAGCTGCAAAGTGCCCCTGGAGAACATCTGGACACGGCGCTGTCAGTGTGGTCCAGAGACAGAGGCTGCCACCTGGGTGGGCTCCTGGCCAGGCTGGTGCCTGCACTCTCACTGCAGCATTCCTGTCCTCACCTGGAAGGCCAGCCCGTCCCCACGCGTGGCTTGCTGCAAAGGGAGGGACACAGGTGCTCAGAGCATCATCCGAGGATGGAGGCCCACCAGGACCACCCGTGGTGAAGAGACACCATCTCTGGGTACAGCAGCTCCCTTGTTATGCCCAGTTCCCATTACCTTGTTAATCTCCTTGTGTCTCTCCTTGCTGACGATTTCTTCCAGGACTTCTCCATCTCCCTTAATGAGCCTGGAAGACAAGCACAGCCCCACGAGCCATGAGAGCTACTGGCAAGTTCCTGCAGCTGCAGAAGGTGCTGACCCCTACCCCACCCAAGCTCCCAGCTCCCTCAGCCCAGGACCAGGTGCTGGGCTGATGCACCTCTAGGAAAGACCAGTGATGACCTACCCTGACACTGCATTATGTGACCATTTTTTGGCTGTGTCAAGCTTTAAACAGCACAGCAGGCTTTTCCATTGCTCCCATGGGATTAATGTCACCACACTGCAGCAAGGACAGGTGCAGTCCCCTGGGAAATCATGATCCAGCCAGCCCTGCCCCAGGCTGTGGGCACTGCCTGCTGTGTGCAGTCACACTGACACGAGAAAACAATAACAGCATCTCCTTTCACCCCAAAATCTGCAGGTTTCACTATCAACAGCAGTGCGCCAATCCCTGCAAAACCTCTTCCTTGACAGAGTTCAGGTGTGGTCCTGGCTGCCCCAGGAAACTGCAGAGCCATCCAGGAGCAGGAGCCAGTTTGGGCCTGAGATGCAGCCAGGCTGAGGAGCAGCTTGGTGTGCAAATTCCAAGCAGTGTTGGAGGCCACTCACACCTCCAAACATGAACAGAAGTTTAATTGTCTTCATTACATGCCTTACAGGGAACCGACCTTTGTTCCACACCTCCCTGAGCCCTGCAGGCTGCCTTCTATTTTAAGACTGGACTTGTCATACCCAATTCTCTTCAGCATGATGTTTTCTGCTGGCTGAGAAGATGCACTTTATTAAAAACTGGGTCATTTCTATTTGGCAGCTAAATGAACTTGGGTCTGTTGTCTGTAACCCCACGGGGCACACGCTCCCTCCTCACTTGCACATGATGCTTTGGAGCTGCAAGGTGAGTGGATGGAGCAGTGGGACTGTGGGACACAGCCCAGGATCCCTTGTGTGGAGCCCCAGCACAATCTGGTGTCATCGTGTCACTTTCTGGGTAAGTTACACCAGATCTGATGGGAAGGGACCTGTCAGGGGTCAGCTCAGGCCTCTGCTGCTGAAGGGGACCTGGGTCCACACACAGCACTGCAGTGCCATGGACAGGCATCCTCCAGGACTCCAACCCACACAGCAGTGGTGGGAATGGACAACCCACCCTCCTTTTCCCCAGGGATCATACCTGGTTCTCCCCGTTTCAGGGTCCACGACTCTCCTTATGACACTCTGCCTCGCGTCCCACTCTTCCTTTGTCATTGGCTTCATAGCCTGGATTCGGGATTTCTGCTCATCTGTCAGAACTGGAACACACGGCTCAGTCAGAGCCAACTCCAGGCCCAGCCCTCACACATCCCACACCACATTCCTGGTGTGCTCAGGGTCCAGTGAACCACACAAAGGAAGGGCCACTTCACATCCCACAGGCAGGATCAGTTCTGCCAGGATGTTCCTGTTATCTGTGTCCTTCCATCTCTGTTCCCCACTCACACCTACAAACTACACTTGAACATTTCACAAATGATCCTCTGAGTGTGACTTGAAGGCAGCCATGGTATGCAGGAGGGAGGAGAGCCTGGGGCTGCTCCCTGTACACAGCCCTGCTTCCCTCAGACACCTCACCAGGGTCCCGGGATGGGACCAGCATGACTCCCGTGTGCACAGGGTTCTGGGAAGGAAATACCATCATTTACCTGGCCCAGAGTCCTCCCCTGATTCCTTCTGCCACTGCTCCAGCGAGGGGCCAGGCACCTCTTCTCCCTTGGCTTTCTCCTCCTTAGCCTTTTCCTTTGCCTTCTTTTTTGATTTCTTTTTTAATTTCTTCTTCTTCTTCTTTTTCTTTTTGTCCTTCTGTTTCACTCGCTTTTTTTTGCCATGTTGACTCTTCTTCTCTTTGGAGTCGCCATCACTGGAGTCGTCAGAAGAGGAGTTGGACGAGGAGGAAGATGAGGAAGAGCTGGTGGATGAAGATGCTGTCTCAGAGGAAGAGGTACCAGCCTTCCTCTTCTTTTTGTCCTTTTCTTTCTTCTTCTTTCCTGGAATACATCAGCAGAGGGTGAGTGGAGCAGCTCTGGCCCTGCAGCAGGCAGGGATGTTGGGGATCCCCCTCCCAGCCTGGTTCCCCTCTTGCCTGGGAGACCCTCCCATGCCAACCCCTTTAACACATGACAGTGTGTGGTGCTGCAGAGCCAGATCAGCATTGTCAGAACAAGACCAAAACAGGCAGGACAAGGTGATACACATCCATTTAACTAAACCCAGGGACCCTCCCCTCCCATCTGGGCCCCTCTGTGCCCCCACCCCAGGGTCACAGGCCTTCCCCACCTTCCCTGGCTGCTGCCAAGCTCGACTGGTGTCCATGAGAGCCAGAGTTCCTCCTCCCTGGAGAGCTGCTGCCCTGCTGGGAATCCTTGCTGCTTTTCCTCCTTTTCTTCTCCTTCCTCTCCTGCCTGCTCCGAGAGCCGCTCTTGCTCCTGCTCCGCGATCGCTTCCGAGACTGGCTGTGGGCCATGGCCAGCCTGGAGGGGACAGGGACATCAGTGTCACGGGGGCACCAACCCCCAAATCCCCCTCTGAGCCAACCAGCCCTGCTCCTGACAAATCCCCTCCCTGCTCACGCTGAGCTCCCACTTGGAGAGATGGATCAGGCAGCCCTTGGCCCCTCAGACAACCATTCCCAAGCAGGTTTTCCACGAGGAAAACCCTCCCACTGGCTCTTCCCCACACTTTTCCTGCTTGTCCGTAGGGAATGGGGCTGATCCCTGCCGTGGGCAGGCACTGAGGGGGCTGAGGCTGGAGTTTGCAGGCCGTGCTGTGCCCCACAGTGCCCCCACAGTGCCCCCATGGCACTGGGAGCGTTGGGAAGATGCTGCAGCAGGGAAAGGCTCCAGGAAGGTGCAATGGA
>JAWWEV010000037.1:11830787-11863164 GCA_035583235.1 Hafferia zeledoni | reverse complement strand
ATGTCAGTGAGAGCACAGGACCCACAGGCTTCACTTTGTGCTCAGGCTGCTCAAAGGGCTGGAACCATTCCCTGGAACCAGCTCTGGGATGGATTTGCTGTTTTTCATGTTAGTCCCTCACTTCCAGGCTTACCCATCCAGTCAGGAGGTCTGGCACTGATTTAAATGCCAGATGTAATGCCAAGGAAATGTTTTGAGTCTGGAGGGAGGGTGATGAATCCAGGACTCATCACAGGCAGGCTGGAAGGATGCTCAAGGTCAGTTAGGGCATGTGGGATTCACTCATCTGGTGCCAACCTCCTGGGAATAGCAGGTCTGAGCTGCCTCTCAGGGTAGAGCCCTAAAGGTCTGTGTGAGGGGCTCAGAACTGATATAGAAGCTGAGATTAAGAGAGCAGGAGAAGGCTGTGTCTGGAAATCATGCCGTGGACAAATCCAGGAGCTCTGCACAGACACATTTGTGTGTTTCTTTTTGTCTTGAGAAAAGGAGGCAACTTTTTCTCTTCCCCTCTACATTTTGTCAGCATTTCTGGTAGGGAAAGAGCTTCACAGCTGCCTCCAGGGAAGCTTAAAACACAGATATTTTTAAAAGACTGAAATCTAGACTGAAATTATTTCAGCCCAGACTTAACCCACAGAGACTGTCTGAAATGGCAAGGCACTTAGGGAGGGAAAACCAAGCTCCCCAGGCTGAGAGTGTTCTTTCAGCAGGCTCCCTGGTGAGGTGGTGGTACAACTAAAACTCCAGCCCTGCTGCAGCTGGAGCCCTCTGGTGAGACATCAGCAGGCTGGGATGGAGAGGCAGAAAACAGTGTCTGCTCCAGAGCAGAACTGCTGCACAGCACTGCTCCTCCAGAGACCCTCATCAGGCAGAGAATAACATCCTGTTTGTCTCAGCCTGTGTCAAATCTGAGCTATTAAAGACAGGCCTAGGGACCAGCTGTCACCAGGGAAGCTGCAGTGCCACACAGGGAGGGCTGTGTGACTGAGGTGTTGTTTCTTTTACCTGAGAAGGACTCAAGGTAGCCCAGGAGGCCCTGGAGATGAGCTCCCGGCGATGAGCAGTATCCCACAATTTCCAGGAAATCTGGGGCCAGGAAGGACTCCTGGTGTCAAGGGAAGGATGGAAAAAACACACAGAAACACAATTAGCCTGCACAGCCTTTTACAGCCCCAGAGAGGAATGGACTTCCAGGGAGACACAGGGAAATGTGCAGTCTCAAAGGAGTAGGGCTGATAGTCACACTGGGGTTACTTCTGTGGCAGGAACTGCAGGACGTTACTGCGGTTTTCCTGCTGGTTTAGGTAAGTTGCTGCTTGCTCTGGTCTGGGGGTTTCTAAGTATAACTGGCCAGATTTATTACAGGCATGACAGGAAAGAGCCTGACTCACAGTGTGGATTCATAACAAGTAAGTGCAATGTCATTCCTAGTGGATTTTAGCCTCTTGTTGTGGAATCAGCACAACAGGGAGACTGGGCTCTGCTTTGAGCACTTCCCCACACTGATGGTAACAAACAACAGCACAACTGATTACCAGAGGGTCACTGTAAGTCTGTGTGACCTTGTGTTTTCCTGCTGATCTCTCACAATTACCCAGCTGGGAAGTCCTGGGTCTGGCAAACATGAGGAAATTCAAAGCAGCCCATAAAGGTTGTTCTCTGTGGCTGTTCATTAGACCTGACCGAGCCTGTTTGCTGCAATGATGCTTCATGTTTAAATAACTAATGGTATTCCAAGTCCAGTACCAGGTGCTGGAGCAGCTTCCATATGGAATGACCCTTTCCTGGCTGTAAACAGGTGGAATCTTGCCTGGAGAACAGGCTGTGCTGTCAAAGTTTTAAATTCAGTTTTAATATGCTCCACACTGGTTTTAATTCAGTTCTGCTTCAGCATTGCACAATCCCAAGGAGAAGAGGGAGAAATAAACTGACAAAATAAACTCTCAGGTAATTCCTTGGGTGCCAAAGAGACTCCAGACACACTGAGTACCTGCAGAGTGTACACCTCTGGGTGTTTTGGTTTGTAGCACCTGGAGATGATGGCTCTGCGCTCCACTGACTGATGGATTAACTCTTTTCTTCTCTGCACTTCTGCCTCAATCTGCAATTAAACAATAGGGAATATTTGTTAGAAAATCAAAAGGCACAACAAAAACAATTTCAGGAATTTGCTCATTGTTTTAAACCAGTTATTTTTGTTTCAGGCACCTCTGGGAAGCAGCATCAGTGCTTTGCTCATCTGTAGTCAAGACAAGTCCAATAAATATCTGAAAAGCCAAATGCCTGAGAGACACTGGAGAGACTTTCTCTTTACAGATGGCTTAAAAAATGACTGAAGTCTTTCTGAGGAAGTGTCAAGTGGAACTGTGAGGTTTCAGCCCTTTCAGGCATCCTGACACCTCCTGAATCGCCAGCAGATGCTTTTAAGAGTCTTGGCTTGTGTTCTGACAATATAAGCATTGTCCAAAAGAAAGACACTTGCTGGGAGGGAGACAAGTCTTGTCATGAAGGGATTATTGCTAAGTGTGGTGGAGACAGGCTAATCTGTCCTTGCAGAGCAAACAGCTGCTTTAGCAGCTGATTCAGGCAGCTCTTCCTGCTTAATTCCCCCTCATGAGATTAATTTATAACATTCCTCACTAAAGAAGGAAGGAGGGTGTGACCAGCTCCCCTCCTGACCCCTGGTTTGCATCACTGACACATTTTATGGAGAGAGCAGCCATTCTCTAGTCACATATTCATTCCCTTTCCCTCATTATCAGGCCCTGAAGGTCTTGGGAACCAAGCAGACAAACCAGATTCCTTCTCCTCCCTCCCAGCATCAAGGCCAATCACTCCCTTCCCTGCTGGCCTTGAAGGTCCCAATCCCCTGGTCAGTTGGTGACCTTGGCACAGAACAGGGGACTGTAACAGCCCCAGCCCTGCCTATAAAACCAAGCAGTTACAAGTCCTGAGTGGAAAACTTGGACTGGAACAGCTGCTGGACAGTGAGAGCCGTGACCTCCCAGAGCCAGGGACACCTCCATCACCTCTGAGAGTCCAGTGAGTAAATCCTATTGTTTCATATGAATTCTGAGTCTGCATTATGTTTACATTGATACAGCAAACCTTGTATTAAGATCTGAGCAGATCTGCAGTCCTGGTGATTAGGAAGTTATTAGGATCTAGGTGATTATAAACTGCAACTAAAGTTAGGATCTAGAAATCCTGACAGAGGTTGTGTTATAAATTCTGCTTGTGCTGCATTGATTCTGCCTGCAGAAATCCTGGGCTGTCCTACTCATAAATTCTGTGCTATATGAATCATAATATCCTGTTAATAAAGCTGTAATTATAAGTATGATTTACTGCCATCATCACTCTGCCAAGAAGCCCTAAAGGAACCTGCATGTCCTCAGGGTGAAATCAGAGCTGGTTGTGTGACAGGTCTGTCCCCGGCTCAGGAAAAGGCAGAGATTCCTCAATAAGGGGTGTCCTGGGCGAGTGTGACCCTCAACTGAGCTCTGCAGGACCCCTGGGTGATCCCATCTCAAGGCAGCCTTTACAGTAATTGGCAAAAGGAAAGACAAACTGGAAAGGGGCTGGGAGCCAGCTGGCTAAATCCAGCACACAGGCCACTGGGACAAAGTGTTGGGTGACAGGGTTTAATTCCAGGGTGTTGGCTGTATAAACACCTCCTGCCAGCCTCCAGCCCTGGATCAGGGAGCCCGGGGAGAACTCCTCCCTCTGGCCTCTGCCCAGCACCAGGGTTAACCCAGCCAAGGTGCCAGGCAGCTGTTCTGTCAGGGCTTGTGGCTTCAGCAAGTCCCAAACTCCCTTTGGGGTTGGTGGAAATGCTACAGGTGAGAGGACCCCTGAGGGTGTCCCTGAGGTCTGGGGGGGTCCCATCTGCTCCCCCCAGGACCTCAAGTGTTCCATCCAGCACTGGGGCCCAGCACAGGAAGGACATGGAGCTGTTGGGGAAGTCCAGAGGAGGCACAAGATGATCAGAGGATGGAGCAGCTCTGCTGGGAGGGAAGGCTGGGAGAGCTGGGATTGTTCAGCCTGGAGAAGAGAAGCTTTGGGGCAACCTCATTGTGGCCTTCCAGTGCCTGAAAGGGACTTAAAGAAAAGTAGGGCCAAGACTATTTACAAGAGGATGCAGTGACAGGACAAGGGGAATGGATTCAAGTTGAAAGAGCATAGATTTAGATCAGATTTTAGAAGAAATTCCCTCCTGTGAGGCCCTGGCACAGAGAAGCTGTGGCTGTCCCATCCCTGGGAGTGTCCAAGGCCAAGTTGGACAGGGCTTGGAGCACCCTGGGCTGGTGGGAGATGTCCCTGCCCATGACAGAGAGTGGAACTCGATGATCCCTTCCAACCCAAACCATCCTTTGCTTCAGTCCCCCTCCCAACAGGTGTGAGGGGGGTCCCAGCGCTCACCTCCCTCACCACAGCCTGGAACTGCTCCTCGCTCCGGCAGCCGCGCTCCTGCAGCGCCTGCAACACAGGGGACGGTCACGGCCACCGGGGCAGGGCCACCAACCCACCCCCGGTACGGCCCGAGCCCCACCGGGCAGGGCCGCCCGCGCAGCCCGGCCGTGACCCCGCAGTACCCGGCCGTGGTCCCGGCGGAGCTGCCGCTGGTCCCGGTAGCGCACGTGGAGGCCGCAGCGCCGCACGAAGATGTTGTCTGTGAAGAAGCAGGCGCAGGCCAGGAACGGCGGAGCCGCGGACATGTTTCCCGCCGGCCTGGGCAGGCTCCGCTTCCTCTCGCGCCAGGGCGCGTCGGCAAATTCCCAGCCGCGGCCAAAAACGGGCAGAGGCCAAATTCGCCCGGTTTTACCCCAATTTTGCGATTTCTTTCGGTTGTTTTTCTTGCGCTGCCCGTGACGTCACGGCGGGCGGGGCTGTGCCGCCACCGCTCGGCCCTCCCTGCGGGCCGGGCCCGCTCGGGCTGTTCGCGGACGGTCCCTGACAGTGCCCGGTCCGGCCCGGCTCGGGGGCGCGCGCGGGGGCGCGCCCGGCGGGGTCAGCGCGGCCCCTGCCCCAGCCCGGCCCCTCTCCCGGCCCCCAGCCCGGCCCCAGCCCGGCCATGGACGCGGCGCTGCCCGAGGCCGAGCGGGAGGTGGTGGTGGCGGCCGAGCCCTGCGGCCACGGCAGCAAGTTCGAGGACATCTACCGGCTGCTGGCCGAGGGCTGCTTCCCGCCCAGCTTCTGCTCCATCAAGAGGAAGAACCTCAAGCGCTACGCCCAGAAGTTCGTCGTGGACGGTGCGGACCCGCGGCGGGGGCGGCTCGGCCGTGGGGATGGGGCCGGGGTTGCCGCGGGAGGATGTGCCGGGCCCGCGGCTGGGCAGGGGATGCGGCTCCTGGTTAGCCCTGGGAGGCAGCATCGCTGTCACCATCGCTGTCACCATCGCTGTCACCATCGCTGCCCCTCCCCTGCCAGCCCTGTGCTGGGCACCGCTCTTGGGGCGCAGAGAGAGGGATTGTGTCACCCCAGGGCTCCGCGGGGACCGCAGTAGGTTCACTGTAGCAGAGGGTTTCGAGCTGTCCTGGGTATAGCAGAAAACCTCCCTGGGTTTATTTAAGGTGATTCCGGTTCAGCAGCTTCTCCAGGGGCGCTACAGGAGCTCCCAGGGCAGCAGCTCCCCGGGTTGTGTCTCTCCCTTGTTTCCCGCTGTGGAAAATGAGGCTTTTCCTGGGGCTGGGCAGCTGGAGTGGCTTTGAGAGGGGGTGTTGGACACAAACCTCCCGTGCCCGCAGGCGGCTGCCTCTACTACGTGGGCCCCAAGAAGGAGGAGAAGCGGGAGGTGATCGTGGATCCCGAGCGGAGACGGCAGGTCTTCCTGGAAAGCCATTTCACCGAAATCGGGAACCACCTGGGCCAGAAAAAAACCGTGCACCGGATCCAGAGCCGGTACTACTGGCTGGGGATTGTGAAGGATGTTGTGGACTGGGTGAGTTGAGAGCACTGACCGTGGCGGTGACACCGGCGCTGGCAGCAGTCCCAAGTAAGCAGAGCCTGGTGCAGGGGTGATGTCATCTCTAGTGCCTGTTGCTTTGAAGCTCTGCAGGTGAATCTTGGAACGCCTCGAGGCAGCTGGATAGTTTGGATGTCTTTTCCTGAGCGTCAGGAAGCGTGTGCAGCTCTCCCTTCTCCTCCTGCAGGGCAGTTCTGGCCAGTGTGGGAATGTGGGGTTCTTTCAGACAAGTTGCTGAGTCCAGCTCTGGATTGCTCCCAAAGCTGCCCAACTCCCTAAACTGTGTAAGGGGAGGATCTCAGTGTTTCCACTGTCTCTCCTCAGCTGCTTGGCCTCCCCTGCTCTGTTGCTGGAGGTTCTCTGCAGCAGTGTGGTTTGGAGAAGTGTGGGTGCATTGCATGGTCTGAGCTCCTCTGGCATCCTTGGGCTGATGGTTTATCTAGCCAGCACGAGGAGGTTAAAATACAATAAATATTCACCTGGAAACAGGGTGAGAAATAGCTTAGCTGTAGGCCACATTGAGAAAATTGGTTGTTGTGTCAGAGAAAGCTCCCGGTGAGTTTTGGGAGAGGTGAGATGTGTCAGCCTGTTGTGTTTTGTCCCTGTGCCTCACTGTTTTGATTGGGTAGAAGGAAGCTGCTCAGCCCTGTTCCCTGTCTCACCCCTTCATAACCTGTGCAGTCTGACAGAATCCATCAGCATATTCCCAACCCTCTGATCTGCCTTTTCCCTCTCCAGATCAAAATGTGTGAGACGTGCCAGAATGCCGAGCACAACAAGAACGTGTCGCGGAAAGCACGGCCCGTCAGGGTGGAATCCCCCTGGGAGGTGCTGGGATTAGACATCCACGGTGAGTGTGTGTGGCTGACAGGCTCTCCAGGGCTCCAGGAGCGTGGCAGACCTGCTGCCACACACGCCCAGTGAGAGCTGCCTGTGGGGAGGTGCCAAGGAGGCCACACAGCCTTGCACGGTGCAACCTGATCTGTGTGCTTGGCTCGGCTCCCTCTGCACCCACAGTGGGAGCTGGGGGAGTGAGTTACTTCCCAGAGCTGAAGCTCTGATGGATGTATTTTTGCTGA
Organism: Hafferia zeledoni; assembly: GCA_035583235.1. NCBI lineage: Eukaryota > Metazoa > Chordata > Aves > Passeriformes > Thamnophilidae > Hafferia > Hafferia zeledoni. The sequence continues at coordinate 11,856,120 of JAWWEV010000037.1, read as the reverse complement.
CAAAGGTCACCCAAATGTTCTGGCCAAGTGACATTGCAGAAGGGAGTTGTGGTCATTTTTGCAGCAGCAGTTCTGCTGGGCTGGGTTTTTGGCTTTGCCCATTTGGGGAATATTATGGCATCACATGGATTTTTTGGTGGTTGTTCACGCAGGGCCTTTTCCTGAGACGAGCCAGAGCAACACACACGTCCTCCTTGTGACTGACTACTTCACTAAGTGGGTGGAGGCTGCTCCTCTGCAGAAGAAAGATCCTTTATCTGTGGCTAAAGCCCTGGCTACCATCTTTTACAGGTGGGGTCCTCTGTTGCTGGTTGCAGTGAGATGGGGAGTGTTGAGTGTTGAGATATGTGTTGAAAAAATACCCATTGTCCTCAAGATGTTTCCTCAGGAGAGCAGGAACTCTCCCCTCTACAGCAGAGACCAGGCAGTGCCTCTCAGTTGCTCTTTATAAAGTCCTTGGGAAGAGCCTCTTCTCCTCTTGTTACAGAGAGGGGAGAGAGAGGCATAAGTGGCTCTCCAAGCAGCCTCGAGGCCAAGACAGCTGTGCCCCAGTTCTCTGCAGGAGCTTTAAAGCCATTCCCTCATCCCTTCTGGAAAGTGTTCATTTTGCACTCACACAGCTCATGGCACCGCGTGACATTGTCCTTATGGAAGACTCGTGGGGCCAGTGGAGATTTGCATTCAGAGCAGGAAAGTTCCCTTGTTTCTCCTGCTGCTGTATCATTCAAAAGCAAACAGGCTTGGCTGGTTTGGAGAAGATGGAGCCAGCAGACCTCTCTCTGTTGGTGGGGGGTGAGGTCACACCAGTCTCGTGAGCACCAGCCCCACGGGAGGGTCTCTGTCCCTTTTGTATCCCATTTTCATCCATTCTCTGGCTCTGCCTCAGATGAAGGAATAAAACCATTTTTGTGTCTCTTCTTCAGGTTTGGCGCGTCCAAGAACATTTACACCACTCAGAGCTGGGACTTCTGTGAGGAGGTGGGTCAGGTGCTGGGTGGTTCAGGGGGAAGCCACGTGACCTTCAGCAGGTGTTTGGGCAGCAGGTCCTGAAGGCAGAGTTGCAATGTGCCATGTAGTGGGAGTGAGGAGCTGATGCTGCCTTATCCCTGCCCCAGCGCTGTTGGGAGTGGGAGGTGATTGGCCAGTGCTGTCACCCTGGCAGGGATTTAAGGTCGTGGTTCTGTGGTGCAAGTCCTCCAGCCTCTCTGCTCAAGAGGAAAGGTCCTGTGAGACCATGTGCATGAAATTCCTGCCCTACCCTGCCATTAACCCAGCTTCCCAGTGCTGTGGAAAGCTTCAGGCGTAGAAATAGTCATTGCAAAACGTTTTCTCAGGCTCTAACTGTTCTGGAGAGCTGTTTGTGCTGCACAGCATCCCCTGGCACGGGGAGGGGGACAGTGCCAGGCCCATGCCCATGCTGTGGGGGCTGCTGACGTGCCGTGTTCTCTGGCGGGCCTGGCCCTGTCCTTGCAGGTCAGCCGGCACCTGTGCGAGCGCTGGAACATCTCACAGGTCCTCACCCCTGCAGACCCTGCTGACAGCCTGGATGACCCCAGTGCTGAGGTGCTCAGGTCCTCCATCTGCAACGTGGTGAACGAGAAGCCCAGCGAGTGGGATGCCCACCTGGACCCTGTGCTCTTCCATTTCCGCACCTCGGTCAACTCCGCCACCAAGTACAGCCCCTTCTTCCTCATGTTCAACAGATACGTGTGCCTGTCCTCTGAGGTAACTGCTGGGCCAGGGGAGTCTGGCAGGAGGTTTGTCACTGGTTCCGAAGTAACACCCGAATCTGTACCTTACAGGTGGATTTTGTCAAGGACTCTAAAGAGCAGGGGGCTGGCTCTGGCAAAGCCAATGGCCTCCCACCATTCACAGCCACCGTGCAGGAGCAGCAGAACGTGGTGAAAGAAATTGTAAGTCTTCTGATGCCTTGAAATCATTTTGAAGCTGAGCCCAAGCCTGGTTTGAGAGGAGAGGTGGCAGGTGACACCTTGATGTGGTCCAAGGGAAGCAGGAGCAGAGCTGGACCCTCTGAGGAGCCACCACAGGGATGCTGGTGTTGGTGTTGCTCAGAGGAGAGTGATGAAAGATGAGGGACTGGCTTACCCCATCAGGCTGGTGAGAGCTGTGTCCCAGCTCTCTGCCTTGTAATCTGCACCTCAAATTGGCTCAGAGTGTCCCTCCTCAGGCAAGGGACAAGAAGCCTTCAGGGACATGCTATGTAATTACAAAAATTAAAAGAAACTCTGCCCAAAATGGGAGGATGTCAAGGCTACCATGAGGACAAGTGGCTCAGTGGGCAGGTAGGAACAAGGGAACAAGGTCAGAATTCACTTCCTGTGCTGGGTGATCTTGGGCAACTCATTTAGTCTCTTTTGTTTCTTGGTTTCCTAACTTGAAAAATTACCTCAGTGTCTGCTGTAAAGGGCTTAGTGAACTGTGTGCCAAAAAATCAGACAGGGCTCAAGGACTTTGTTTGCTCAGTCAGTTCTTGCACTCAGGCAGGATTATGTGGTTCTCTCTGGTCTCACCTGGACAGGTAAATATTCTTGTCAGGGAATAACAGTCCTGGGAGCTGAACATGTGGGATCTATTCCCAGCTGATCCCTTTGGCAGCTTGGCTCCCTTGTTGTGAAATGGAGATGAACCTCGTGGCACAGGGCAGGAAGAGCTCTGTCCTGTCTGTGGGGGCACTTCTGGTGTGTGGGGTCAGTGAGTCTGAGCTGCAGGCAGGATGGAGTGGGGCTGGAACTAACAGGAGGTGATACAGCTTCCCGTGGCTCTGTGGCTCTTCTGCCCTCTACTGATGGAGAACTATCGGCTCCCTGAGCACATCCATGGGATTGCAGCTGTTTAGTAACGTAAGGTCTCCTGCTGGTTTGGGGTTGGTGAGAGCAAGGCTGGAAAGCCCTTCCTTAGACTCTCCCTTGCCGCTGGGTGTATCCAAAACAGGCAAAGCCTCAGCTTGCCCAGCTGAGCTCTGCACTGACACTCAGTCACTCTGAGCTTCCCTCCAGTGAGGAGGGACTGTGGGAGCTGCGTCTGTTTAGTCAGAGACTCAGGACTGAGGGGATCTCATCAATCCACACAAATACCTCGAAGGGTTGTCAAGAGGATAGTGCCAGACTTTTTCAATGGTGCCCAAGGATGTGCAGCAGTGACCATAAACTAAAACACAAGAAGTTCCACCTCATGTGAGGAAGAACTTCTTTCCATGGAGGGTGGCAGAGCACTTGAACTGCCCAGGTTGATCATGGAGTCTCCCCCTCTGGAGACATCCCAGGCCCACCCGGACATGAACCTGTGTCACCTGCTCCAGGTGACTCTTCCTTGGCAGGGGTTGGACTGGATCTCCAGAGGTCCCTTCCAGCCCTAACGACTCGGTGAGTCTGTTCTTCACCGAGCTGTGAGAGACAGAGTTGAGCTGATTTTGGGTGACACCTCAAAGCCCAACCCACGCAATCCTCTTTCCAGGTGATTGCCAACATGACCACGGCCTACAACCGGGAGCGGAAGAGCATGAAGAGGAAAAGTCGGGGCCTGCCCTCTCTTGCCTTCAAAGTGGAGGACAACGTGTTCGGGGGCAGCGCTGCCAGCTCCCTGAAAAAGCTGAAGAAGGGCCAGTTTGTGTCGTTCCAGATCGAGACGGTCCTGCCCCCTGAGCAGAGCATGTCCAGTGGGAAGAAAACCAGTTAGTCCTGGGGGCTCCTTGGGGGTCCTGCGGCACTGGGGACAGCGCGGACTGTCCCCAGGTTTGTGGCCCAGCTGCCTGGGAGTGCAGGGTGCAGATGTGCCTGCTCTGTCCTGGGAGAAAGGAAGGGGAAGGTTCAGACAAGGGTGTCTGACCGGTCCCTTCCCAAGGTCTGCCCTTGGGCCATCCCTCTGGCCGAGGGAGGTGGCACCATCCTCATTTAGGTGTGGCAGGGACTCGGTCCTGCCAAAGGGCTCCACCTTGATTGTGGCTTGGAAGTCGCCCTTTGGGAGTAGTTGTACCAAAGCCTGAGAGTGATCTGGGTGCACATGGGAAGAGAATCAAACCAGACCTGGCTTAGCCATGGATAGTATTTCCTAGGGCTTTAAAGTGTCATCCCCACTATCAGCCTGAGCCAGAGGAGTCACTCCAGGTCTGACTGTGTTCCCAGTGGAGGTGGGAAGGGCTTGAAGTGAGCTTTTTTTTTTGTTTTAAGCACTTATTAACAGAAATAAAACCAACAATAGAACAGGATATTTTTATTTTTGGTTATCCAGGTAGAGAAAAATGAATTTTTCCTTCATAACCTCACTATGCTGTTCTCTCCAGAAATGGAGTGAACTCCAGGAATCCTGAAGTCTGTTCCTGTGCTAGTGAAGGTTATAGGGGTGTTTTTAAGCCCAGCACTTCAAAACCGCAGGGGAAGTTTGGGATAATGACACCACCCTGCCTCTCTGTCACCTGTATAGCCCCCCGGGGTGCAGAAGTGCTGCCTGGGGAAGAGCCTGAGCACTTCCACCCCTTCAGAGCTGGAGTGGGAAATGAAGGGGGGAAATAATTTACAAGCTGGATTTCTTGAAACTGGATCCTTCTGTGTTAGGGGTTGATTAAACCCCTGTTGAGCCCCTATTTAAGGGTTAATTAAAGCCCTGATAAGCCTCTGTTTAGGGGTTAATTAAACCCCTGTCGAGCCCCTATTTAAGTATTAATTTAAAATATGATCTTAAGCCCTTGCCCTGGTTGTTTTTAAAGCCAGGCCACGTGTTGTATTTTCCCTCTCTGCTGCAGAAATTAGTAAAACCAATAAAATCATATAAAAAATTTAAAATATATTTTGTGGAGGAGAAAAAACCTTCTAAGGCAGGAAGAATTCTGGGGTAGCCTTTGCTGGCCGGGACAGGGTTTTCCGGGGCCGGGCGGTCGCGGGAGGGACCCCCCAAGCCCCCAGTTTGGGGGTCCCTGTCCCCGGTGGGGCCGTGGGCGGGGCCGGGACGCGCCGCAGGAGGGGCGTGGCTTTGTGGGCGTGGTCACAGTTGAGCCACGCCCCCCGCCGACCTTGTTCCCGGGACGCGCCGCCGGGGCTGATCCCGCTGATCCCTCCGGTCCCGCCGATCCCGCCGCCGGTAAGACCCGTCCGGGCGCGACGGGGCTGAGCTGCCCGTGCACTCTCAAGGGGGGAGCCGCGTGTGCGTGTCCGTGGGATGGCGGGCACGGCCCTTCTCGGGAATGTTCGCCGTCTGCCCCGCGGGAGCATCTCCTGCGGGGGGAACACGGGATGCGGCCGGGAACCTTGGGCGGCTCCAGCTCGGGATCTTGGGACGCGGCTGCGGGTGGTGTGGAGCTGCGGTGGCCGCCTCCTCCTCTCCCTCCTCCTCCTCCTCCTGCTGCTCCTCCTGCTCCAGCGGGCCGGCTCCGCGCCGCTTTGCAGCGGATGGCAGCAGCGAGCACCCTGGGAAGCGTGTCCTGCTCCTCCCTGGCATCGCTGCTCCGCTTCGCCTCCATCCCTCCTTCCCCACGCCCGTGATGCTCCAAACTGCAGCCTCTGCCCCGCTTTCCTCCACTTTTTAGCTTTTCATCTCTCTTGCCCTTCCGCCAGGCCCCTCCGGGCCAGGGGCGGTGCCCGTGCGGTGCCAAGGGCTGCCCTTCTCGCCGAGGTTTGGTTTTGGGGGGCTGCGGTCGCGCAGGGCGGAGCATGGCCGGCACATGGCATCCCTCGTACCGCGCCTTCCGCACTGTGCACCGTCATGAGCTGCTTACCCAGCACAAATCTGAGGATCAGGTACCTCCCTCGTGCCAACGCGTGGCACCTCTGGGCATGGCAGCGGAGCAGGTGAGCAGCTCCCTCGGCTGAGAGCAGGTCGAGCTCTTCGCCTTTCCCCGTGCCCGTTCGGATCCTGCCCCACCGTTGCTGCTGTTAACAGTTCCCCCCGGGCGGCAGCGTCCCCGCAGCCTCCCTCTCCCACAGGATGCAGCTTGTGGAATTCCAACCCCTTTTTAATTTCCTCTTGGGATTTTTGTTGTGTCACTGAACTGCACCCTGACTGCGCAGCGGGTTTAGTTACCCTGAATTAATATCCGAGAGGGCTGGTGACTGTACGGTATGACGAGCTGCTCTACCTGTGGTTTATTCTGGTTTTGATGAGGGGGATCCATTACAAAGCTGGGCTGCACTTCCTTCTGCTTTCCTACGCTTTTGATTGCTCGGTTTCAGCTTTATCCTGGGAAAGGCGGGGAGGGACTCTGGGATCATGAATATCCAAGTTTAACACCTACACGGCTCCGTAGCGCAGGACACGTGGGTTGCACAGATGTCAGGGCAGCACCAACTGCTGGGGACCGCCCTGCTGGCGCTGCAGCCACCACAGCGAGGGGGCAAAGATTCCCACTGAGATGTGCCGATTTCTGCTTTGGGATTCAGGAGGGGTGAAGGCATCCGTGGGGGAAGTTTGTCTTGGTTTGTACTGCTCACTTCATGAAATACTTCGGAGTGTCTGCAGCAGGGGAAGGGAAGAAGAAGCAGATAGTGGTGTCTGGGGTCAGGATGGGCTGGTGAGGAGCTGGTGTGGTTGTCCCTTCCTCCTGCTACCCTTTCCTTGCCACCTTCCTGGGGTGACTGACAACCCCATTCCCCTCTTCTCTCTCTGCAGCAGAGGCTGACATGCCCATGTCCTTCCTGTGCTAGGGGTGCCCCCCCAGCCCGGTGCCAAGGATGCGCGCCTGGAAGGCAGTGGCCAGCACGCTGGCGCTCAGCGGGGCCGACGTGGTGGTCACCACCCTGCTCTACACCCATGGCCAGGGCGGCCGAAATGTCCTGCAGGACCTGCGGCACTTCAACATCTTCAACTCGCTGCTGGACATCTGGGGGGGCTGCCTGTACCGCAGCTGTGTGCTCCTGGGGGCCGCCATCGGGGTGGCCACCAACACTGCCTATGGCCCCCGGCGCCTCAAGGCATCGCGGACCTTCATCGCCGTCGTCTGCCTCCTCATGGGCATCTACATGATGGTGAAGCTGCTGCTCTACTCGGAGGTGCGGAAGACCATCAGGGACCCCTGGTTCTGGGGGCTCTTTGCCTGGACCTACGTGGCGCTGGCGGCCACCTTCGGGCTGTGGCAGCTGCTGGCCTGTGTCACCTCCTCCCGCGAGGCGCTGGGGCCTGGCTCCGAGTCCCGGGCAGAGGTGGAGGAGAGCTGTGATGGGGGCGTCCCAAGGGACAAGAGGGAGGAGGCAGCCGGTCCCACCATCCATAAGCTGCTGTCCTACACCAAGCCTGATGCCTTCTTCCTGGGCGTCGCCTCCTTCTTCCTCCTCGTGGCCGCACTGGGTGAGTGAAGGGACCCAGGCGTGGCCACAGTGTGCTCCCATCCTCTCCAGAAGGGAAGGAGTCATGGTGGTGGGGCTTGGAAACGGCCCAGGGTTGCTTTTTCAGGGGTGTTGGTGGCACGTGGTGCATAAACTGCATAAAAAATGCAATGGGGCAAAAAAAGGCAATAGGGGATAAAATACACTGGGGGTGCAACATCCCCACGTGCCATTAAGGGCTGCACCTCCTGAGAAGTCTCACATGATGACTGATCTCTCCGTGGTGGGGATGGGGTTCTGCAGCTGGGAACACAGGTCCTGTGCCAATCCTGTGCAGTGAGGCTGAACCTCCATATCTTGTGTTTGTCTGGCAGGAGAGACATTCCTGCCCTACTACACGGGGCTGGCCATCGATGGCATCGTGGTGCAGAAGAGCATGGACCGCTTCTCCACGGCAGTGCTGGTCATGTCGCTGCTCGCCATCGGAAGGTAATAGCAGGGGCTGCTTCTGGCCCTGAGGAGGAGAAGGAGGAATAATTTGGGGTTTTCCCATGGGATTTCATGGTGGTTGTGGGCACAGGTTGCTGCCAGACCCCAGGGGTGCACTTTGGTTTCTCTGCACTGTCAGGGTGCAGAAAGGCTGTGGTGACAGTCACAAGGCCTTTGTGTAGCCCTTCCTGTCTGTCTGCTGGTGGTGGGAGAGCAGGAACAGGCAGAGAGAACAGGAAATCTGTTCCCTGGGATAAGGATAGAAGACCCTTCCAAATGATTTTGCTATGAGGAGATTAAGGGGTTTTCACTTAAGAAAGCTTTGCTGCCCAGAAGAGGCATCTTTCCCCAGGGACAGTTTTGGATGTTTTCTCCTCCTGCATTCCAGAGAAATTCTCTCTGGTATGACAAAAAGATAAGTTTTTGCAGACATATGAAGGCCCCACAGAGAGGAGTCTGGGGATAATAAAAGCCCTGAGAAGAACAGGGGACATGTCTTTCCCCAGGGCCCAGTGTTGGAAACACCATTAAGATTAATGTTCTGTAAGTCTCATGTTCTCAGCTTTGGACATAAATTCTCCTACAATCCCTCTGCTGCCTGGCACTTCAGGGGTACCTGCATGTTGTCTCACTTCACACCAGGGAATGCTGTCCCACAGCACTGAGTTCCCCAAAGCTTGTCCCTCCCAGGGTTAGGACCCGCCATCACTGTGCTGGTGGCACCCAGGAGAGGTGTGGGCTGGTTTAGCTGCTGCTTCCCCCAGTGGTGCCCACAGAGCGCTGCCCAAGCCCTTGGCATGGGGGTGGTTGTGTTGCTGAGCGCGGTGTCGTGTCCATTGGTCTATAACGTTTCTTATCTGCAATTAGCTCATTTGCCGCAGGTATCCGGGGCGGCGTTTTCACACTCATCTTTGCAAGGCTCAACATCCGCCTTCGCAACTGCCTCTTCAGGTCGCTGGTGTCTCAGGAGATGAGTTTCTTTGATGAGAATCGCACAGGTTGGTTCCTGTCCCCACTGGATTTGCTCTGACCCCTCTAGCCCATCCTGGAATTTTCCCCTTGGCTTGCCCTGCCCGCACGCCGCAGATCGTGGGCAGCCAGGGGCAGCACTCAAGTGCTCGTGTTCAGGGATAGAGGCAGCAGGCCCTTCCCTTTGGTTGCTTCCCACTGTGGCATAGCCCAGCTCCCTGGGGATGTCCCATTGCCACCAATCAGCCTGATACCCAGCAGTCCCTGGGACTGATGTGCTCATCTTCAGTCACCTCCAAAACACCTCCTTTCCTCCTCCTGTACCTCAGTCAGTGCCTGCTGATCGGCTGCTCTCCAGCTGTGCTCCAGGCACCAAAAACCTCAGATACGTGAAGCTTGCTGAGTGCGCTTGTTTCTTTCCCTGCTCATAGTTCAGTCCTGTCCCACTCTGTCCTGTTCCCGGGCTGGACCACTCTGGAGTGGTCCCAGCCCACTGGAACTTTCACACATTTAATTTTGTCTTGGTGGTGTTTTTAGTTTTGAGGCTGTTGCTGTATTTAGCAGTGGCTGCACAGTGCCTTGGTAGCTGAGGACAGCAGAGATGTTATTGTAAGTGGGATATGAGTAACCCTGGACTAACCCAAAAGCACAGGAATTCAGCTGGACTCAAAACAGGCCAAGTATTAGGAACCCACCTGGCTGTAACACTCAGCTCCACCAAAGGGCACCACCAGAGCTTCACCCCTTGGTTGCTGAACACATGCCCTTGAGTCCTCTGGGTCAGCTCCAGGCTGCAGGACACATGGCTAAACCCAGACAGTGTCTCCAAAGCCCCCTTGTGGTCTGCAGGGTGCCCCGGCTGGTCCTGCCCACATGGCAGGATGACCTGTTCCCCATCTGCCTGCCCACAGGGTGCCCTCCAGCGCAGGGTGTTGCCACAGTCCCCTTGGCTGTCCTGCAGCCATCCTTGGTGACCCAGAGATGTGCCTTCAGGTGCTTTTCTCGCCCCTTGTGCATGCAGCAATTCCAGCTCCTCTGTTCTGCTTCGCATCCACGGTGGTGGAGAGTCGCTCCCCTTCCGTGCCACCCTTCAGACCCCTGGCGAGGGCTGGTTGAATGGGGAGCTCCTTCTGGCTCTTGGCACAGGACATGGGACCTGCTGTGATGATGTGTCCCCTCTTTCCCCTCTCCCCAACCCCTCATCGCTGCAGGGGATGTCATCTCCCGCCTGACGTCGGACACGACCATCGTGAGCGACCTGGTGTCGCAGAACATCAACATCTTCCTGCGCAACGTGGTGAAGGCCACGGGGGTGATCTTCTTCATGTTCAGCCTCTCCTGGAAGCTCTCGCTTGTCACCTTCATGGGCTTCCCCATCATCATGCTGGTGTCAGATGTCTATGGGAAGTACTACCAGGTAGGCAGGAGCAGCTGGCATTGCCATGATGGGTCCACAGTGCCGGGTTGTTCCCACCATGAGGCCATCATGGGGGAATTATGGGTGGATTTGGAGCTGGTGGGAGTGATGCTGGAGTGCTTTGTTGCCGGCAGTGGGGGCAGGAAGGCAGCATTAAGCCTGTGTGGGCAGACAGGGATAGTCTGGGCTCTTATATTGCTTCATGCTCAGGAGTGGAAGTGTCTCAGGTCTGACAGGAGAGATGGCTTGGCTGTGGGATGTCCTGTATGCACCTGCCTGTCCTCATGCAATCTCTCCCTTTGGAGTGACTTGGTGAGGGTTAAACACAATGCTGGGCTACCTCCCTCTGCCTGGGGCTGGTGTGGGCCAAGGACTGTCCTCCTTGGACAATGCCCCATCCCACGGACTGTGCGAGTCCTGCACTGCTGCTCCCTGTGTCAGCTGTCAGTGCTTCCCGCTGTGCCAGGACACAGCGTGCACAGGTACTGCCAAAGCAGAGTCCTCGGGTACTGCCTCACCCAGCCATGGCCCCTCCCATGGGTCAGACACTCATGGGAGGAGTGGAGCTGCCCTTGGTCTTCACACCTGTCCTTGACTTGAAACTCCTGGAAGAGTTCCCGGGACAGGTCCCTTCAGGACACTGGGAGCAGCAGCTCTGCCACAGGCTTCCCAAGTGGCCATGGACATGGCACTTCACCTCCCACAGCCCAGACCCCTGGGGAGAGTACAATGAATCTGCTGTCTTCCTGACACAGCATCCCGGGCAGTCGTGAAATGTAGGATATATCCCAGTGCTCAGCCTTCTTGCCCTTGGCCTTGGAAAACGCCTTATTTTCCTGAGCCTAGCAGAGCCTGGGGCAAGCAGGTAGATGTGCCACGGGCATCCTGGCACCTGCTGAGCCCTCTCTGCCTCCCCCTGCCACCTGCAGAAGCTCTCCAAGGACGTGCAGAGCGCCCTGGCCAAGGCCAACAACACTGCTGAGGAGACCATCTCTGCCATGAAAACCGTCCGCAGTTTCGCCAACGAGGAGATGGAGGCGAACGTGTACTGGCAGAAGCTGCAGCAGGTTTACAAGCTCAACAAGAGAGAGGCCTTGGCTTACACCTACTATGTCTGGTCCAGCGGGGTAGGTGTTCCCTGCACGGGGCTTGGGAGGGGCAGGGGAGTTGCTTCAGATCCCAAAATGCACATGGCAGGTGCATGTGGTTCTCCTCCGCTTCCAGGGAACTTTGCAGAGTGAGCAACCCTCTGTCTCTTCATTGTTATAATTTCCACCCATCAAAAAGTACATCCCTTTCTGCCTTGGGGCAGCGTTGTGTCATCCCACCGACCTGCCTGTTTTCTCCTGCAAATAGGAACAGAATTGATAAGTGCTCAAGGTCGTGGCCAAGCCCGTGACTCGGTGGTGCTGCAGTGCGTTCCTGTGCCAGCTCATCCCTGGGCTCCGGCTGGGAGCAGCCGCCACGCTGGTTGAGCTCCTGCTCAGGAGTGGAGCTTCTCTGCGTGTGGGTGGTGGCAGGGGGAGGCTGCTGGGCTTGCCTTTGAGCTTTTTTTTTTTTGGTTTCCCTGCAAAATGCTTTTTCACCATTCAAGACCAGATGGTTTGGGGCTTCTCCTGCATTGGCTGATAACTAAGGGTGTGCAGAACCCTCGTGTGAGGCTGTCCTCAGTCTGCACGTTCAAGAATGGAAGGAGTCTCTTGGTGATGTGTTTGGGAGTTATGGTGCTCTCATGCAGCTATGGGAGATTTTATGGCTTCCCAAGTCTGCAAGCAAAATGGGAGCATTATTAGCATTGTTTCTGGGCTCCCAGGTGAAGCTGGAGGATGAACTGGGTCAGCACAGATCCTGAGGAGGCTAAGAAGGCAAAAACCCTCAAAAACTGCTCCTGCAGGGCTCATGTAGAAAGAAGCTGATGGATTTAGCACAGCCCTGGTAGAGTCTTTCTTGGAGGGAACACAGGATCCTAAGGTCAGATCACAGAGAAAGGAATTTTTCCCCCCAGTATTTTTACCTGTGTGAATTTCCAGCCTGTTCCGCAAATGTCACTCAGGGCACCAGGGCATTGCTGCTTTTTGGAGCACCCCGGCAGTGTGGAACAAAACCAGCTGAATAAAAGCAGGGGCTGGTATTTGTCATACCAGAGCTCATCTGTCTCCCTTCTAGAGTAGGTGGTGCTTCCCACACTGATTTCAGATAAGAGTGGAGGTTATCCTTCAGAGACTTGTACACACAAGGAGGATATTCTGCATTAACTCTTGGCTTGATTTTGTGTTCTAAATTAAAATGTGTCATATAACAGAAGGTTTATTTTAGCAGTGAGGTGACTGCATGCCTTGGACAGTGTGAGTGTAGATTATTGTGCTTGAGGACCTCAGTCCAAGAGAGAAGTTCATGAGATGCTCTGTTATTTCAGATAAATTCTCCCTCCTTGGCTGTTGTCCCTCTGGCCTTCTGTTTTGTGGAAAGGTGCCAGCCCAGCTCCCTAAATCAGCCCATGCACTTGAGTTGTTTTTCCCTTCTCATATCTGTGCTCACTGCTTAGGGCTGTCAGCTGTGCTGTCAGGGATCCTCAGCTCAGGGCTCAAAGAACAAATGTCACCATGTGAACTGGGGGCTGTTCTGTGAGCAATTACACACACACCAAAATACCAGTTGTCCTTGCTGATCTGGGGGTGTTTTCTTGCTTTCAGCTGACTCTCCTGGTGGTCCAGGTCAGCATCCTTTACTATGGTGGGCACCTGGTAATCTCAGGGCAAATGACAAGTGGAAACCTGATATCCTTCATCATTTATGAGTTTGTCTTGGGAGACTGCATGGAGGTGAGTCTGTGTCATCACAGAATCATGGAATGGTTTGGGTTGGAAGGGACCCTAAAGCTCATCTAGTCCAAACCCTGCCATGGGCAGGGACATCTCCCACTGTCCCAAGTTGCTCCAAGCCCCATCCAACCTGGCCTGGGACACTTTCAGGGATGGGGCAGCCACAGTTTCTCTGGGCAACCTGTGCCAGTCCTCACCACCCTCTGGGCTACCCCATGTCCAGCTGATGTTTGTGTCCCAGAAGGTCCCAGGGCATTTTCAGGTGTAGATCCAGACCTGTGACACATTTCCCTGGTGCTGTGGCACCACCAGAGGGGGGATTCTCCCCTTTGCTCCCCATTCTCCTCCTGCTGTAGCCTCACAACCTTAATGTTCCTGAAGCCGCTTGTCCCCCAAAAAGGCAGTTGGGCCCAGAGGGGCCAGGCTGGCCCTGCTGAAGGGCAGAGTCCTGGCTGCCTCCCAAGCATATTTTCTGGCATGAAGGATGCAGGGATTACAAAGCTGCCTGTTAAATTTCAGGCTTCATTAAAAACTTAATTATATTACTTTTTTTTTTCTGTCCTTGGAATAGGCTGCAAGCTGCTGTGTTGGCAGAGCATTAGCAAGATGGGATTGTGGGTGGGATGGCAGAGCCCACCCAGGGCTGCTTTCCCCTTGCAGAGGCGTAAGCTTGGCTAATCCAGGCAGGAATGATCCAGTCAAGGTTTCCTCGCAGCCAAGCGTGGTTTGGGTGGTGCCTCAGCCTCTGTGCAGGGGCAGAGCAGAGCTGGAGGCAGCTTACCGAGCTCTCACCATCTGCTTAGATGACTTCAGGCTCTGGTGGTGCTCCCAGGCTGTGGTTTTGGTGTGGATTTCATTTGGTTTGGGTTTGTTTTGCCTCCTCCTGATGAGAGGGGCACTCACAGTACAAATTGTTCTGTAGCTCTGGGTTTAATATTGAAAAAACCCAATGTGGGGTCTATTCCAGGAAAGCCAGTGTCAGCATGCAGCAGTTGCAGTTGGGAGAGTGTGATGATAAATCCCTTAGCACCATTTTCCAGCCTTATCAGATGCCAAACAGTTGTCTGGAAGGGCCCAGCCTGGAGCTGCATTTCAGACATGTGTGCTGAGGAAGGAGCTGGTTCTCCCTGAGAGCTGGTCCATGAAATGTTCAGCCCTTGGACTGGGGAGCTGCTGGTCTTGAGCAAAGAGAGAGAAGGGAAGGGTTTTTTGGAAGATTGGGTCATGTATGTCTGGGCAAATGTCTTCTCTTCCCAACCTATGTGTTTCCTTCTGTTTCCCTCTGAGTCTGCCCATGCACAAAACTCCTTAGAAGCCCTGGGTTGTCCATATATCCCCTCCATACCCTGCAGAGGGGAAAGAGTGCTCTTTCCCTATGTCTGATGACTGTAGTCAGTGTGAGGTGATAAAAAACTTGGGAATTCTTCCACCTTTCTCCTTACCAGTAGCACTGATTGAATTCTCCACCGCATGGGAGGGTCTCACTGTTGGCTCTCCCCTCGCAGTCCATCGGCTCCGTGTACAGTGGGCTCATGCAGGGCGTGGGAGCTGCCGAGAAGGTGTTTGAGTTCATCGACCGCAAGCCCACCATGGTGCACGACGGGTCCCTGGCCCCAGACCACGTGGATGGGAAGGTGGAGTTCAGGAACGTGACGTTTTCCTACCGCACTCGCTCTGCGACGCAGGTTCTCCAGGTGGGCACTGCACACTGCTTCTCCCCCATGGCAGTGGCTGATCCCAGCCCAGGGGAAGCATCAGCTGCCTGATGGAGATACATCAAGGCAGGCTCAGCACATGCTGGAAAACAGATTAAAAGGAGCAGCGGGTGTTTAGGGCCGGCCTTCCTTAGAGGGAATGAGATTTATCAATAAAGCCCTTGTTCCCTTCTCAGGCATTAAACATGTCAGCATGGTACAGGCTCTGTGCCAAGCTGCCTCGGACTGTTTCCGTGGGAGAGGGGCTGGAATCATGGGAAGGGGGAGGCAGCAAGGAGGTTAGTTTGCTTTGCAGTTTTTAGAGGACCTGCCACATCAGCAGGCAAACTTGACGCAATTTGGAGGCTTTTTGCTTCCTCACAGCCAGGAGAAATGGCTAATGTGGCACATCACCAAGGCAGGGGGTCACCGTGGCCAGATTCTGGCTGCTTTTCTAGTGTAGGGCCCAACCTGCTGCCCCAGGAGCCTGGCAAAAGCCCAGGCCTGAGCAGACTCTCCCATCCACATTGCAGGATGTGTCCTTCACGCTGCACCCCGGCAAAGTGACAGCACTGGTGGGTCCTTCGGGGAGCGGCAAGAGCTCCTGTGTCAACATCCTGGAGAACTTCTACCCTCTGCAAGATGGGCAGGTGCTGCTGGACGGGCGTCCCATTAACATGTACGATCACAAGTACCTGCACTCCGTGGTACGAGCGACTGATACGTGTCTTTCAGCTACGCCCGCGCTCAGAGGGGATGGATGGATGGATGGATGGATGGATGGATGGATGGATGGATGGATGGATGGATGGATGGATGGATGGCAGTGTTGCATGTTGCTTTGGATCTGATCTGGCAACTTCTGAAATGTCCAGAAAGCTGGAGGCTGGAGGTGGCCCAGGAAGTGAATTTGGATAATTTGTGGGGGTGGGAGTGAAAGGGATGGAGAGTTTCATGGGGAGGGGGAAGCCTTCCAAAAACAGAACAAAAAAAACGTGGTTGGTTTTGTATTTTTTGGCTGATGCAGTAGAAATATGTTTTTGGTTGTTGGATTAATTATCATCTAAATTGGGTTTGGAAAAAGAGTTTTGCATTCCTCCAGCACTTTCTACCTTTAAGATCTTAGAGTAATTCTCAGCTAATGGGGAGTTAAACCTCTCAGGATCCTGGCAGCAGCTGGAGCACCAGAGGGGCTGGCTGATTTGCCTTGGAGAGGGTCCGGGCCCCTCAGCTCTGGTCTGTGTGTCAGCACAGATGAGCCTTCATCTCTGCAAGTAACTGGCTCCTTTGTTTGCCCTGAGAGCAAATGGCCTCACCAGTCAGCAGGAAAACCTGAAAACAATTGATCAGAGACAGGCTGGAAAGCCAAAGTCAGTGTGACTAATTTACATTCCCTGCCCGTAGAGAGGGAAAATCAAAAGACAAGCTAATCTTTCAGCTTGGAAGGCCTGGTGTGGTGTGAGGGCATGGGTAGAAGTCAATTAAAATATGACTGTGTCCCCCTGGATCTTTTCCTGCCCAGTTCTGAGCAATAGTTTGAGGGTTTGATTTATTCCAGTATCCAGAGTTTGCTAAAGGAGACTGAATGTGAGAGTGAGCTGCAATGGCTGGAAGGCAGGACAGGGAAACTGTTGCTAAGCAATTAAGGAATTGCAGGAGTTATGTCCCCAACTTTCTAATCTAAAAGATGCAAGAGGGCTCATTCACATGGCCCAAAAGGGATTACTGGCATTGAACAGAAAATCAGCAAGAGCCTGGGAGAGGGTCTCTCCAACCTGACTTGTCCCAGCAACTGGTTTTTCCATTTTGGAAAGAGCAAACAGTGACAGGAAGGACAGGTCTGGAGCAAAAACACAACGGGGTCTTGGAGGGGGAAGCCCATCCCAGATATCAATTTACCACCATGGCATCAGGTTTCTTTCCTGCCAAATGGCTTCCCAGCAGGTGATGCAAACTGGGCACCCCATGGTTAGCTGGAAGCTCCCACTGAGGCACTTCTGTGTCAGGTTAATGGCGCTTCTCTACCTTTACCTCAGTCCTTACTCCACAGGAAGCGATGCTGCTGATCCGAGATGCCGTGCGGGGCGTCTCCCGCTCCTGACGCTGCGTTCTTGCCTGCCTTTCCACAGATCTCCCTGGTGAGTCAGGAGCCCGTGCTCTTCGCCCGCTCCATTGCTGACAATATTTCCTATGGCTTGAGCTCGGCCTCCTTCGAGTCGGTGGTTCAGGCCGCCCAGAAGGCCAACGCACACACCTTCATCACAGAGCTGCAGGATGGCTACCACACAGGTACGGGATCACCCCGGCACAGCACCATCCTGCTCTGCCTGGCAGCTGAACTGGGGGTTTGTTCTGACCCCTTCTTCTCTCCCTTGACCCAACAGAGGCAGGTGAGAAAGGGGCTCAGCTCTCAGGTGGCCAGAAGCAGAGAGTGGCAATTGCCAGGGCCTTGATCCGAGCCCCTCCCATCCTCATCCTGGACGAAGCCACGAGCGCGCTGGATGCAGAGAGCGAACACGCGGTGAGTGGGTGACTGGGGTGTTTGGGCCAAAAAGATGATTTGGGTTTGGAGGAAAGACTGTAGCTTTGATTTCCACCCTGTGGACAAGCTTAATCTTGACAATGGTTGAGTAAGATGCTAATTCCTTGGCAGGAATTTGCTTCCAACACTGCTGTAGCCACTGAGAAGGGAATAATCCCACGCTCACAGCAGTCAGTGCCTGGCAAACCTGGTGAGACAAGATTCTCTGCTGATTTTTTCAATGTGGAAAGTGTTAGTTGGCATACAGTGTCTCTGGGCATGCTTTTAGGACAGGATACAGAGAAAGACCCTAAAAAATGGAGCTACAGCAAGGAGAGTAGGACTCCCTGAGCTCAAATCCCAACTGAGGCACCAAGGAAGCCACACTTGCAGGAAAGGCCCTGAGCTTCCTATGAACAGAGCTGGTTTATCCAGCTGGAATGTGACAACCAAATAGCTCTACCAGGAGCCTCATCACTGGTGTAATGACACGAGGGAAAGCCTGGTCAAGGCTGGGGTTTGAGGATGTGTCTCCCAGTCCTGGAAGACAAGTGCTGTTGGGTAGGGCAGTGTGAGAATCTGACCTTGGAGCAGCTCACAAGTCCTCTGTCACACGTGTGGTTTTGGCTACCAGGGGTGTCAATGTGACATGTGCTCAGTGACCACCTGCCTGCCTTTAGACCTCACTGCTATTGTCTCTTGATTGGAAAAAAACTATCTTACCTTCATGCACTCAGGAAATACCCCACTTTCCTGCATGCAGCTGCATTTACCAGGTATCAGCTTCCTGCAGTCCATGTCAACACCATGTGGCCTCCTAATCTGTGGCCGAGTTCTGACAAGGACCCAGCTGGCAGGATCAGACAGGTGTGCACACCACACCTGGCTGCACCAGAGCTGGGGTGGATGTGCTGGTAGTGCTGCAGGGAGCCTTGTGTCCCCTGGCCAGAGGTTTCTGAGCACAGCCCACAAGGCTGCGGCTCTCCCTGCCGAGACAGAGCCAGCTCTGCTCAGGCACTGCCGCCTTTTCTCCCCGCAGATCCAGCAGGCGATTTACGGCGACTTGCAGAACCACACGGTGCTTGTCATCGCTCACAGGCTGAGCACTGTGGAGAGGGCACACAACATCATTGTGCTGGACAAGGGCCGCGTGGTGCAGCAGGGCTCGCACAAGGAGCTCATGGAAGAAGGAGGCCTTTATTCCAAGCTGGTCCAGAGACAGATCCTGGGGCTGGAGGGGGGCGGCACGGACAGTGGCCAGCCTGCAGCCCGGGGCGATGCGGCCAAGGGGCCCGGAGGGCTGGAGGAGGAGTTCAGGATAGACCATTCCCTGCCGGCCGTGGCACAGGACGATTACAACAGCACGGCCCACAAGTGAGGGGCCGGCGGCTCGGACGCTCCCTGGACGCTGAGACGGAGGCAGGTGGTGCCCTGCAGGACACACCGTGCCCTCACCCCGCGTGTCACACACACACACACCCCACCACCCCCCACACCCCATAGAGCTTCCTGCAGCACAGTCCGTGCCAGCTGGGAAAACAGGGAAAACCCGAGGGAGTGGGGTCTTCAGCAATTCTCAGCGTTTCTACTGGGTTTCTTTTCTTACTACCAGTATTTCCTCTCGACTGGGCCTTTTCTCCCATTGATATGCATGTGTAACTGCTATTAACTGTGCTGGATGTTAAATGCATGTGTGGAGGGGAAGGTTGGAAACCCCTTCAGGAATTTCAGGGGATGGCTTTTGTGGCTGGATAGAAAAGCAGTGTCTGTAAAACAAGGTCCTGCTCCCGCCATCAGTCCATGGGGCTAATCCAAAGTTGGCTGAAGTCTGTAGGGAGGTCCCCTTGGCTTTGGCAGAAACTGGATCACTCATGGAGCTGAATGCCAGGAGAGTTTTGCACTGAGTGCCTGCAGGGTCAGGCTCCCAACCATTGCTGCTGAGCTTGTATCATGTATTATCCATCCTTGCTGGGACATGCCAGGGGACAGGGAGGCAGATGTTACTTTCACTCCTGGTGCTTGGTGGGTGTTTGCTTTTAAGGATGAAATGTTTTGCCGTAACTGGGTTAGTTTTGGGGGCTTGAGGTTTTTTGGTTTGATTTGTTTGTTGGTTTTTTTAAGGTATTTGTGTGCCCTGTGTGATGTCTATTTGGCTCCAGCATCCACTGAAAATTGGTCTGTTATTTCAGAATTTTTTTTTTTAACTCACAACCCCGGTGCTGGTTTGAGAAAAACACTACTAAAGATAGGCATAAAACACTAAAAGATAGCACTTTATAAATCCCACCAAAGCTTTGTTCAGCTTCAGGCTGTGCTAGCGACTTCACTGCATGGGAAATCTGTACAGTCACTTTCCTTGAAGTCCAACTTCAGCTGCCTGAACTTTATAATGTATTTCTTTGACTATAATTTATTTTAGTATGAGGGATAGAAAGAAATGTGTTGCTCCTAGCCCTCTGGGGTACTGGCTCTGGCTTTGTAGTGTTGTCCTGCTATAGGCTGGTGAAAAATCCTATGCAGCCAGGCAGATGCTGTTGGAAAAAAATAGCTTTTCTAGGGGAACACTGACTTCAGACTCCGCATAGTTAAGAAATTCTCTCAAGCACTTTAGCTCTCATGTTTTCTGATACTTGAATGCTGCTGCATTTTCCTTTTCATCGGGTTTGCGTTTTTGTTATTGGCAATGTTTTGTTTTCATTTAGTGATGTTTTACAAACTCTAAGTTTAGTGTCCTTGAGGAGGGATGCTCAAAAAATAAAATACTACCTCTGCCACTCGACGTCGAGCTGCTGTGGTTGGGGGTGTGTTTTGCATTCTGGGTTTTCAAGGTGATGTTCGTCTGAGACCACGGCTGGATGCAGGAACACTCCACACCTGTTCTGGCTCCCTTGCAGGGAATGACAAGAGGAACCTACAGAGAACGAGATATGTAAAAGACTTGAGCATCTGATAATGGCTGTGAGCCCAGCAGTTGGTATAACCCGTTGAATAACTCGTTTCATCCCACCCAGATCCCCTTCGGAGTCAGTCTCACATGGAAGGACAGGCAGTCCAACCCATTCTCTGAGCACAGCCCTGCGTGACTGGAATCTTTTCAGCTGCTTGCTTTTGTGATATGATAAAAATCTGTGCCTCAGAAGAAGAACAAGATCTCTTTTTGTCTTCCCTCCCTCCACTTAGGAAACTCAGAACTCTTCAATTCACCCCTTCATTAAATGGCCAAGTGTTCCTGCCTGATGAAAGTTTGCATTGTGGGTATGAGGAGCTTGGGGGTTCCACGCAGTGCTGGCAGGCAAGTGATTAAGTGATTCATTCTGCATTTTTATCAGTACCTGGGAGCAGAATGCGGCCACCAGTTCGTAGAAGTGAAATTAATTTCTGCTTAATTGAAAAAGTGGGGAAAAAACAAATTGGGTTACCTGGGAACCAGGGAAACCAACTCACTCTGGGAAGTGCTGGTTGGACAAGGCTCATTAGTACATGAGATGCCAGGAAAGAGGATTTGATTGTATCCTTGTGTCCCTCCCAGGCAATGCTGCAAAAAAGGGAACTGGAGGATACAATCAGATGAGTTTTATTGCAAAGACTACAGTGAATTTCAGGAAGGGAACCCTGCTTCCCAAGCCTGTTGTGATGATAATCCCAGCATTGTATTCCCAGCTCAGGTCCAAACAGCAACAACTGAAATGACACATTGGAAACAGCAGATTGTCTCTGCTGTGGCACCAGTCCAAGCTGATAACAGGGCCTGACTTTGTTCATTGCCACAGGTGCTGAATTCTTTCTTCTGCATCCAGATAACCCAAGGCTACTTCTCCTTTGAGCCTCTCATCTGGTGGCACGAACAGGTCCTTTTTTTTTGTGCTGTTGGCTTGTGACAAGTGGATCTGCCTGTGTGCTAAAGCCAGGAAGGTTTTCTTATGGCTTGGAAGATGGGTGGGAGCTCCACACCCCACGGGGGATGCAGCAGTACTAACCTAATGCAGATATTTCTGCTGGCCCAGTACAAACCCTGTGACTGTAGAGAAAATCCTGCTTTTTCTAAATCATTCCGACTCTGACTTCTTTTTGAAGTGTAAATCGGGGTCAGAGATGCCCATTAGCAAGTCTGAGCCTGGCAGGGAAGATGTGCTTCAGCCAGTGCAGCAGTGGGGAGTGCTCCAGTGCTGGAACACGAGCTGCTTCCTGGAGCTGCCCAGTCCCTTGGGCCTGGCTGCCTGTGGGCAGTCTGTGCTTCAGGCTCTCCTCCTGGAAACACGGCCCTGTTCCCTCTGAAGGCCCGAACTGCAGTACTTTGTGGCTGTGGCTTTGCCCAGAGTTGACATTTATGGAGGAACATGAACAAAACCAGTCCAAGAGCTTCTCAGTTAGAGTGATGGAGATAAAAAGATTCTCCTCAAAGGGATAAGTCTTCACAGGGAACTCAGAGGGGCTCCTCTGAAACCTTGACCCGGGGGCATGGCTTGAAGGTTGTCATGGCAGAACTGGAAGCAATTAAGCATTTGAAAGCACAGCTGATGGACAAAGGTTGACTGTACATTCCATGGCAGGGTGTTTTCCTCACTATTAATAAGCTCTAACCATTCCTTGTAATAGGTATAACCACAGCTTTATTTGATTTAAACATCGGAGAACTCCATCCAAGATTAATTTCAAGAGCAGATCCTGCAGCCTTAGTGATTCCCCAGGGATATGTATTTACCTTTGCACAGACAGGGGCTGTGGCTGACTGACCCAGTAAATGAGAACACAGGGATGGAAAAACACAGCTGTGTTATTCCAACAACTTGTCTCCTGGCACACCAACCTCTGCCTCAATAAGCAACTGTGTGTTGCAGGGGCTGTGCTTTCTAGGCCTTCAGCATGTCTGGAAATACCACAAGCAAACAGACAGAGTGTTTCTAGCTCAGGTTCACAGATGAGTCTTAGTCTGGGGAGGAAAAATAGTATCTGCCTTTTCTACTCCAGCTTCACAGTGAGCTTAAGGCAAGGGAAATATGTGCAGGTACATCCACCTGCTCCTGCCACCTGTGGCTCCCTGACAGGAAGGAGCACAAACACTTGGCTCCTGCTCTCTCAGACAGCAGATCTGGCAAACAGGATGGCTGTTTCTCTCCCAGGATGCTGAATATGCAGGTAATTTCCACGTGTGAAGGAATGTGGATTGTGAAATACAAACAGAAGTATGGGCTGTCATAGAGAAGGAAGTTAAATTGCAAATAAGCCTGAAAACTTATCTCTACATTAAGCAACCAGACTAATAGGGGTTAATATACACCAAAGATTAGATTTGCAAATTGAATGTGTACGTAACCAACCAGTTTTTCCAGGAAAAGAAAATAAGTTGTGAAGGTGACTTGCAAAATATGTCTAAATCTAATAAATATGCATGAGTACAGTCCTACTGACCATAAATGGATATGAGGTAACAGAAGGAAATCAAGATCAAATTTAAATAGGAAAAAAATCTAACATCTTATTTAAATTATTCTGGATGCAGGTTCTCCCCAAAACTAAAGCCTGAGTCCTTATTCACCATGACATGGTTTTCACTGTAATCTTCCCAAGTCTTTTATTCAATTTCTCCTGTGATGAGAAATCCTGACTTCTGTACTTTGCCTGCTTACAATTTTAATGTTCTTGAATGCTGTCACCCTTCAAAAGAATTTCAGCAAAGGCAAATAGGAACCAGGGCTGGGGAGATGATAAATCTCAGCCTGCAGCACTGCAATATTTGATAATCCCTCTAGTCCAAAATCCTGGTTTATCTGCAATCCTTCATATTCTGTCCAAGTGATGTGCTGTCACAAAACCTTTATGTTTCATGAGGACTGGGGAATGGAAAGGCACCCTCCTATCTGTCCAAGTAGAAAATATAATTATACAAAAGCAGCTGAACTCTATCTTGGTTCAACCTTAGCTGCTTTTCTGGACACCTGGAGAACACAACCACATGCAGGTGCTGATTAAAGTCCTTGAAAGCAGACCAGGTGTTTAATGTAGACTCCTCTCCAAATTACCTACACAGGGAGAATTGGGATTTTCAATGTATGTTGTACTTGAGCAGAAATGAGTTGTGTTCTCCCTGTGCATTTTGGGAGGATTTTGTTGTTCTGCATTATGGAGCTTCTACTTTAACAGAGATTAGCACTGGTTAATTCAAATAATCCACTCCTTGATGTCTGGGGCAGTGAACTTCCACCAAGCCCATGCAACATAAGCAAAAATGAGTTACAGAAAAGCTCCTTAGGTGACCCAAACCACCTTTGCCAACAGCACATTGACAGTACAGCTGTTATCACACTGTAGTGCCCTTCGCCAGAGACTCACTCACAGCACCTCTGGGAATTACTCAATGTGAACTTTTCCTCTCAACCCTTACCTGGGACTGAGTTATTATTCCACTTTTTAAGCAAAAGGCACCATGGTTGAGAGAAGCTGAGAACTCCACTCAGGATCACTCAGCAAGGCAGTGGTAAAACTAGACTTACAACATGAAGCTGAGACAGACTCTTCTAAACCACACTTCCCCAAACCATTTATTTACCTATGGTATGAAGTTCAAATCTCCAATGTTCTTGGGAAGAAAGGGCTTCTTCTAATCCCTCAATTAATTCTTGTGTGTGTGTGTGTGTATCTAACCCTGTGTTTGCATGTACAGGTTTACAGTAGGTTCAACACAAGGCTGTAACTCTGCCTGTTTGATGGGCATGTGCAGATATGGGGTGTGTGGTATCACGTTGGCAGGGCGACTATCTTTTGGTTTTAAATAACCAGGTCGGGCTGCAGTGACTGTGCAAAGCCATGTGCCTGCCAGGGGGCACAGCTGCTGACTCACCTGGAGCACAGCACAGCAGGCAGGTGTGCTGAGGGGATGAGTGGACACATGCCCGGATCTCTAATCACCTCTCCCCACCCTCAGCAAGCTCAGCTCAGCTTCCTGCTGCGCAAACCCCGTGCTCGTACCTCCTTCTGGGTGCAGGGAGCAGCCAGGAGGCCTCAAGGCTTCCTCTAGCAGGGTCACCTTGTTGGCCGCTGTTACCTGGGGATAATAATGACAAAGAGGAGGGTTGAGAGGCGCGGGGAGCCAAGTTTAGTTATAGGACAAAAGAAGAGCCATAAAGCTGTCACATCATCACTGCGTCCTGCCAGGAACTGCTGGGCCACTTCCTGAATGTGCCTGCAGCATCATCGTATCCGTGACGGATTCAGTCACTGGATGGGTTTGTTTTCAAGTTAGATCAAGATATCCACTGCAAAGAGGGCTATTCCCTCCCCTCTTCCCTCCTGTGCTCATTCTGGCTTGTCCCACTCACGGAAATGAGCACACCCACACCCACACAGGTACAAAAGCAGGCCAGGCAGGGGGTGCCCGCCACTGATGCACACAACTTAGGCACTGTTAACACAATTAATTGTTTCCAGGCATAATTGTCTTTATCAGCCCTGCTAACAGCAGTAGTAATTGGGGAGCTGCTGCTGCTCCTCAGGGTTACCACACAGTGCCTACTGCAGAGCTGGTGACTTGGCTGATATAAATCAGAAGAACAAAATGTGTGGTGTTTTAATTGATGCAGGTTTTGCTACATTACATTTCAAAAGCATTTAAATTCACCATCTTTGACTGTTTATTTGTTGACCTTCGCTCTTGAAGAAGAATAGTGCTTAACGTAGACAAAACAACCCAGCACCAAAGCTTGGTAATTTAAGACTTTTAGCTCTTTTTAACCTAAATGGGTATTCAGCCTAGGCTTGAGAACAATGATGCAATCACTCTTTTGAGATTTACTCCAGCCAAGCCCCAACTTGGTAAGGAAATGCGAGTTAAACGATTCTACTGATTTTCCTTCCGAATTCACAGCTGTGGAGGTTTAAACAAAAGGAGTGGCTGCAACACTTAAAGGCAGGAGCGCTGGGGCTGCTGTGTCTGGGGGGGCTGTGAAGGCTCTCGGGGCTCAGCTCAGCCAGGCAGGACACAGGACAGGGCCCAAGGAATCCCAGCGACCCAGCCGGTCCCCAGGCTGGCCCATGGCCACCATCCTCGAGGGCTGTGCCTGGTCCTGTGCCCCTCAATCCAGAAGGGCACTGAGGGGCTGGAGCGTGTGCAGGGAAGGGAACGGAGCTGGGAAGGGGCTGGAGCAGCAGGAGCG
>JAWWEV010000037.1:11792888-11825059 GCA_035583235.1 Hafferia zeledoni | reverse complement strand
GAACACCCGGGGCAGGAGCAGCTCCCTGGTGGTCACCCGGGGCAGGAGCAGCTCCCTGGGGAACACCCGGGGCAGGAGCAGCTCCCTGGTGGTCACCCGGGGCAGGAGCAGCTCCCTGGGGAACACCCGGGGCAGGAGCAGCTCCCTGGTGGTCACCCGGGGCAGGAGCAGCTCCCTGGGGAACACCCGGGGCAGGAACAGCTCCCTGCTAACACACATTTCTGCCACCCGGCCCTTCTGACAACAAAATCACTTCTGTTGGGTTTATTCTTTCCTTGGCTTTTGTTTGGGCTGTGGCAGGCTGTGAATGGATGCTGAAAGCTGCTTTGTGCTGCACTGATAATTTAATGGACTGCTCAGGCTGTACTGTGGCTTTGACCATTGGATGATTTTGCAACTGTTTGATTTTTGTTTGGTTTTAAATTAGTCATCATTTTTCCAAGTTTTGCAAGTTTTTCTGCAGTGCTCTTCAGGCAAACTTTGCAGTGTTTACTTTCTGATTCCTTGAATTCCCAAGTGCAGGGCAACAGTTGCTGGAAAGTTTCTTACACAGACCTGAACCTCAGTGCCCGAGATTATTCTGGTTTGTGAAACTGTGACTCTGTTGCTGTGGGTTTATATCTGTTCAGTTTGCTGAGAAATAGAACTCACTTGTTGCACAGGCTTCAAAATTCTTTGTGATGTGAAGTATTTAAATGCTCTGAACAGGTGGATGAGGCTCCAGCAGCTCCTCCTTTAGTTTCATTCAACATCAGTCCTAAGTTTACTTTGTGTTTGAGGAACTGGTTCTTCTCCTGGGGTAAGATTCGAGTTTCTCATCTCTTCAAGTGTCCTTTATTACAAGAAATTTGACAGAGACTAATACTGGAAGTGAAGACCAGGAGTGACACTTGAATTTATTTTTAAATGTCAGTTGTGGTTTTGTTCATCTCCTGTTAAAAAAATGTGCCCTTCTTAGAAGGGTTATAATGGGAAAAAAAGATGAGTTATTAAGTCCTGTGTGATTTCAGGCACTATAACTTAAAGTGCAATTGCAAATAACTTCTTTTAGTTTTGAACAAGTATTTTTTAAGGCTTTTGCTGAAGTTTAGACTAGTCTATAATTACTGGATATCAGATGCAAAGGACAGGATGTCACTCTGCCTTAGATGGAGTCAGATACTTCATGTCAGACTGATATTTATTAATTTTTATAAATTTGAAATTATTTAAAAGTAAAGTTATCCAGCAGATCATTATAGAACATAAGGCATTTGCATCCTGTTGTCCTCCCTAGTCCTGGTGAGAGACATTCTGGTACTTGAGGCAGGAGACACCATCAGGTCTCCTCTTTTCCTCCTTTTCCTCTTTCCTGTGTATGATTTCAGTGAAAACTTCCCTTCCCTGGGATTTGTTTCCTTGGAGGGTTTATAGGTTTGTGTCCACTGTTTTTTTTTTTTTCTCTGCTCAGTAAATTTTCATCATTTTCATCCTGAAAGAGAGATCAAAGTTCCCTCATTAACCCACAGTGAGTCTGCACCTTTGAGATGAGAACATCAGCATTGCAAGCAGTGAAAAGAGAACCAGCAGAGCAAACTGGACTCACTGGGAGGAAATGGTGAACTTCAGCCCTCTGAAAACAACAGTCTTAACAGGACTGGATCACAGGAGAATAAACAAATGGAAACCAGTTTAATTTCAGTTATTTTGCATTGGATTCAAAAATAAGAAGAGAGGATTTTCTTTTTATTCTTGAACATGACCATAGGGCTTGATGCTTCCTTAGGCTTGGTATGAGAACCTTGAGAAGGCCAAACAACATTGAAAGTATAATTTCTGATTTTCACAATTTGGGATGGAATTTTGATTGGTGCAGAATTTAGGACTCAACATTGTCCTTGACTTGATGTTTTTAAAAGTGGTTTGGCAGGAACAAGGTGAAAGAGGGTAAAACTTTGGTATCTGAACAGCAGTATCTGGGAACAGAAGTGTGTTTAAGTAACACTGAGCCAGTTTTGAATTTAGCAAGTTAAAGTAGTGTATAAATATTTCAAAAGGAAGTAAATGCTTTCAAAGAGAGTTGCTATGCTTGGAAAAACACTGGAATTTTGATCCTGTCCTTTTCTGGGGCTTACAAACAGCTCATTTGGGTTTCCTCTTTTCCTGTTTCTGAGGTGTGTCTCTGTATCCACCCAGGAGTGTGGGAGGAGAAAGCCCCTCGTGTTTGCACTGACTGCAGTGCAGTGTCTGTAAGTGGGATCTGTTGGAGCTAAACAGGGAAAACACAGGCTGGAAGGGGCATATTGGTGGGGGAGGTCACAAAAAAGGTACCAAAGTTTTGTTGAATTTGAAGGCAGCTTAATGGAATTGGTCTGTTGTGCCATGGGAAGACTATTCCACTTGTCTGTTCAGGCTGAAAATCTGAAATCAGATCCCTTGGTTGGGTTTTGGGCTTTTCCCTTTTTATGTCTGAATATTTTAATGAATCAAATGTGACACCCAGGACAGGCTTCCCCAAACACTCAGCATTCCCAAAGCTCCTGAAGGATAAAATCCTGTGGATGTGTTGAGTGTGAGCAAAGTGGAATTTGACTGAATCTTGGGTTTGTGCAAATTGTCATTTGTTCTTTAGGAATCGTGTCTTTAGGCTGGGAAATGTTAAGCAGAAGGAATAAACTGGAAAAAAAAAGAAGCTTTGGGCATTAATCCAGGGTTGGTTCAACACAGTTGGGGAAGAATATTCTGGAGAAGGAACAGTGATGATGCAGTCCTTGGGTTTTTGCATGTTACCAAGATAAGGATGGCATTGCTGCACTCATTGCATCCCACTGCTGGAATTCCACTGTTGCTTTATCTGTCACTGTCCATCAGTTGCAGATCCAAGACCACAGCACTAATTTTTACTTTTGTTGTTTATTTAAAAGTTTTCAATTTTTTTATATTGACTTGCTAAATAATCTCACTGTTGCTTCACACACTTTTAATTTTTTTTTTTTAAATTTATTTCCAGGCCCAGAATGTTCAGCACAGCAAGGACATGACTCTTGCCAGCAACCGCAGCCTGGCAGAAGACAACCTCTTGTACCAGCCAAAGTTGGAGGCTCTGAAATCAAATTTGACTGAAAAATACCAAGAGCTGCAAGTTCTTTTTGAAGCATACCAGATAAAGAAAACAAAACTAGGTAAGACTTGCTGTTGACAATTATGATTTGCTGTTTTCTAAGTGAATGTAAATGCGTTGCCTGTTTGTTGTTTGGTTCTTGGTGTCTCGTTTTTAGCTGTGTGAATTAGGGTACAAAGTGAAATGTCACCCTGGTGCAGTTCTGAACTAGATCACAGCTGTGATGATTTATTAAAGTGTCTGTTCCACCTGGTGATAGATACTGTGGGTTACCTACCTGCTCTTGACCTGCTCTGAATCTAAATGATCAGATTCATTTACCTTGCTAAAAAGCAAAACACAAGTTGAATTTTCAGGGACTATTCATAAATCAAACAGAATATTGCATTGACCTTTCAGTTCATACTGAATCATGAGGTATTGCACATCTGACTCTGCACTTGCTGAAGTGCTTTAGCTTTCAATATTATTAATGTATCATTGTAATTAGATTTCAGCTTTTAGCACAGTATTCTTGCTGTATTTCTGACCGTAGAACGCCCTGTCTTGGACAAGGAGTGTGCCCTCTGTGCCTCAGAGATTGCTGTGCTTGCTGGGGCTGTAGTTGGGAGTCACTTCAGAGCCAGCTGTCATGTTCTGTTCTTTCCATGCCATTACAGACAGACAATCCAGCAATGCTTCCCTGGAGACCCTGCTGGCCCTGCTGCAGACTGAGGGGGCAAAGATTGAGGAAGACACAGAGGTAATGACAGAACCCCCCAGTTCTGCCCCTCACACCCCTGGCAGAACCTCCCAGTGCCCGTTGCTGCAGTGCAGAGTTCAATGTGCACACTAAGGGATGCTTTCAAGAGTATGGTCTGGGCTTTGTTTGGAACTTCAGTGAGCACCCATTTGGTTTCAGCAATTTATTTTTTTTAATAAAATAATTTTTTACTCTAACATCTTTGAAGTTCGAGAGAGAAATGCTCCTTTTTAGAAAAGAAAGCCAAACCCTCTTAGTTCCTTGGCCTTGCCTTCAAACTTGAGAGTGTATAAAAGTGGAATCCTTTTTTAATGGTTTTTTCCTGGTGTATGTATGACTTCATTAGAGATGTCAGTTAGAGGCCTGATAAAATACTGTGCCTGAACTGATTTTTCTGCAGCATTTCTGATGAAACATTCCCTTAGGATTTCAGCAGGGCTGTCCAGGTGTCAGTGGTCACCACGTGCTGTGATAGCCATGCTTGAAGGGTGGTCCAGCTTCAGAATAATGAGGGTGTTTGGCTTTGCTGATTTGCCTGCAGGCATTTTCTATAACTATATCATAGAGAAAAATCTGCTTATTAGCCTTGAGTTGTGATCACAAAAAGACATCCCAGGACAAGCTGGATTTTGTGTTATATGTTTGTTCATCTCTCAATTATTAAAACATCATTTACTCAAAGCCACAAGTAAGGGTGAGTATTAAGCCTGACTTAGCAATAATCTGCCTCTGTGTGCTGTCTCTCAGAGTTCTCAGTGTTTCTGTTGGCCTTGAAGCAGCACTGAGCTGTAATTCAGCTTAGCTGGCAATCTGGAAAGCTGCTGGCCTTGGTTCCTCCCCATCTCTGATGATCAGGGGATGCTCAGAGCGAGACTCAGATGTTTTTACTGCTGTTATTTCAGTACAAATTTATGCAAAAATGATATTTAACTCCCAGTGCTTCTGAGTAATAACGAACTCAGAGTTCTGCTCAGAACTCTTGGTATGCCAGTCATCTTCCATATGCCAGCTGGAAAATCACCGGCAAAACGCTATTTTGGGGATGTGAGCCATTTAGATTCTGTTGCAGGGCGCTGTTTCCTGAGGGACTGTTCTCTCTTTGACAGAACATGGCAGAAAAATTCCTTGATGGCGAAATCCCACTGGATTCCTTCATCGACGAGTACCAGAGCAAGCGCAAACTGGCTCACCTGCGCCGGGTGAAGATCGAGAAGCTGCAGGAGATGGTGCTGAAGGGACAGAGACTGGCTCAGGCTCAGCCACCGGCACAGCCCAGGGTGCCCGAGGCAGCGCCAGCCCCTCCAGATGGTTACAGGGCGGATGCCAACGCCGCTGCCTCGGTGGTGCCACGCCGGGTCCCGCCACCGCCGCCCCCCGCGCTGCCCGCCGGACGCTTCCCCACGCCCTTCACCGCAGCCACGGGCTCGGGAGCGGCTCTTCCTTACCCAGGTGCTCCGTACCCTCCTCTCCCGCCTCGCCCCGGAGACCTCCCACCCGCCAGTCAGGTGCCACAGCCGGGATACCCATCCCAGTTTGGACCTCAGTACCCCCCAGTCCTTCCCCAGAGACCACCCCGTGTCCCGCCACATCCTGGCTTTATCCTGCAGTAAATGTCCCGCTGCGCCCGACTGACTTCTTGTATTGGTGCTTCTCGTTCCTTTCTCCCCCATCAGAGACTGGCTGGAGCAATGGGAAGCCTCTGTTCTTTGCACAAAGGAGTACAAAGGCCGAGCTGTGGCACAGAGGTTTGCAATTGCTTTGGTGAATGTGATCCTGTTTGTTTTCAAAGGTCAGTGATGACGAGGTTTTCCTGGGAAGGTGAGAGGGTCTGAGTTTTAGGAGTCCATCAAATCAGGAAACCGCGGGCAGTCGATTTTGGGATGTTACCAGTCGAGTCACGCTCTGAATTCTTTAGTGATGGTAGATCAGCATCCTCTTCTGCTCTGCTGTGTCCCATCACAGCTGGATGTGAGTGTGGCAGACTGGGAGCTGTTTGTGTCTCTAAGGAATTCTCTGTCAGAGCCAGTGTTTGGGTAGGAACAACCATATCCACCGGGCAAGGGGCACTGGAGCCCCTGGGCATCCTTTTGCATTCAGGGCCAGGTGCACAACATTTTCAGAGCTCACTGAGCTGAAACTCTTGTCAGGACATGTTGGCTGTTTTTTAGACAGGGAAAGCAACAAGAGTTTCGTTTCTGCATTTCAGTTGTTACCTTAGAGTTCTTGTAATCAAAGTAGGCACTCCTTCCACTCCTGAACAGCTCAGTACCCTCAAAGTCCTGGTCTCTTGAAACGAAACTAAACTGTTTGTAGAGCCAGTTTAGAGTTTTATAGTCACTTTACCAGGCAGTTTTGTTTCCTTGCCTATTACAACTTTTTATTACAGTTGTTTTTTTCTCCTTTTCCACACCTTGGATACACAAGTGATTTTTTTACACAGGTGCTTCGCTTTTGATATCATGTGATTCCAGGAATCTAGGCAGGGTATTTTCTTAATCAAATACTGGATTTTCACATGTTATTGCCCACTTGAAGATTCACAATTTCATCTTATCCCTTAACTCTGTCTCTCGCTTGGCAGAACTATTTTTAACTTCCCCTGTCCTTTAGTTCTGCAGTTTGGGGCATGTGTGTCCATCTGGAATTTGCAGTTAAGGTTCCTCTGCAAGCAGGCAAAACAGAAGAGCTTTTTGAATTCCATGGTGGCTGTTTGCATTTTACAGAATCTGTTCTTCACTTATGCCATTGGAGGCATTTTAGGGCAGCTCAGATTTCACTCTCAATGTGACTCTTGAAGCCGAAGGTGCAGACATGTTGCTGGTATTTTAATCCAGCACTGGGGGAGGCAAATCTTAACACTTGTTGTTTGCACAGAATGTGTCTGTGAATTTGTTACCAATCAGTCCAGAATCTGTCATAGCCCCTGGTTATTTCAGAGCATTTTGGTACCACTGTCCTGGAATGCACTACATTGTTTGAAAGTTTGTACTACAAACAACATCAGTCAGAATAGAATATTTATTTTCCTCCTTTATATAAGGCCCTGAACTGTCCCTTAATCATTTCCTCTGGAGTGTGGTGCTTAGCAAATACTAATCTGAAATTAAGCTCATAACAGGAAGCTCTCAATTCTGAAAATATGGTCATTTGGCTTGTTTTGCCTTCTGAAGACAAAGGGCAGAAGGTTGGGCAGAGGTTTTGGCACCTGCACCAACTCCCCAGCCTGAGTCTGGCAAGTTTTGATAGATGGGGGATTTTGTGAAGCAACGTGCATTGGATTTGTTTGCAAAGTGTGTTTTTTCTGTAATCTAGTGATGGTACAGGATATGTTTTTTTTCCAAATAGTGTAATATCTTTTCTTGGTATTATTTTCTCACTGAAGCTTTGTGTGAGCATGGTTAATTATGACTCGTTTCAAAGCAGTTTTGCTGTGCTTTTAGTGCTGGTATTTGGATGGCAGCTGTTGTATCTGGATCCTAAACACAAGTCTGCTGTAAAAATGGTTTGTGTCCTGGAAAGAATTCAAGTGGATTGGAGCTACCAGGGTGGTGACTGAGTACAGAAATTCATACTTTGAGCCTGCTACACAGAAACACTCTCCAATCAGTTTTACTAAGGTTTAATAAAAACAACCAGGTATATTTTACACTTATCAGGTGCCAACTTTTTTTCTGAGGGTTGAAAATCCTCAGAAGTGATGGGGGTGATAGATAAGTGTATTGTGAATTTGCACTGTGTTTTGTGTATTGAACTTTACTGGTATTAGTAGTCCAAAAATATTTTTACTACTTGTTAAATCTTCTGTCTTTTGGTAACTTTTGTGATAACAATGACCTTTCAGGGATACTTTACCTAAAAACAAACTCTTGTGCACACTAAATACAGACAAAGCTAATGCAATTTTTCTGTCTGGAAGCAAAACAATGCATTATTGCATATGCATGTGGCTGATGTGCCTTAGGATCACTTTGTGATTGTAATTCTAGGAAATTAGCATTTTTATCATTTGAATGGCCATTGCTTAACTCTGATTTAAGGGCTCTTCAAGAGCACTGACTTTTACAGAAAACTCACCCTCAGACTTCAGAAAAAAACCAGCTGTATCTGCTATTTGTGAGCTGAGAGTTGCCTTCACCTGGGTAAGTTTGAACGTAGCTGATGGAAGTGCTGTGGTGTCTCAGTTATTGCAGCCTCATAACTGAAGTCCAGCTGCTCATGGAAAACGTTTTGCCATTAATTCGTGTGTGTGTGTGCACACAAACTGTAAATATTTACTTGACTGCTGGTGGTGTTTAAGGGGAAAGGAGAAAAATGTCAGTGGAAAGCTGTTTAAATCCTTTCAGCAACAAACCTGAGGAAACACTAACCTGGATGTGTTGGGCAAGAGCTGTGTCAGTGCTGTCAACCTGTTGCCCTTCAACAGTTTCTCCTGTTCTGTTATAGCTAATAAATAAACTCTGTTCTGGGTAGGATGTTTAGAATTGTACTAATTTGCACTGTTTATAAGATAGTGAGATTAAAATGCCATAGGCAAGCTGAGACTTGAGAGGGGGTGGCTCAGGATGCTTGCCAAAAAAAAAAAATACATACATATATATATACATATATATATATATATGTATATATAAAATGAGGAGTTTTGATGTCTGCTACAAATAGCATATACTTCCCCAGAGCAATTGGAGTGGAGCAAAGTCCTCTCCAACAATGTGTAACACGGCTTTAGAATGTTGGTAGCATTGGAAATGCTCTCTCTGGGTGGCATTTTACTCCTGCCAGTCCTTTGTTTTGTGAGTTTTGACTAAATTCACGTGGTGGGTGATCAGCACTGAGCAGTCCTTACCCATGGGTGGGTTTCAGGGCACTCAGTGCTGTCTCCTGAGAGGGTGAGTCAGTTGTTCAGCACAGCTGATCCAGACAGGTCACCTCTGATCCCAGAGGGACAACAGACAGCAGGAGCTCTCATGGAATGCCAGGAGGCACCTGGGCACAGGTTGGTCATGGCTTTGGTGCCCCAACTTCCACAACCTCAGTCTTAACCTCTCTTAGGAGTTCTCTGCCCTCTCAAACTGGAATCATGACATAAATACAGAGCTCACATGGACAGTTCCTTACAGAGCTTCCTGGTAAAGGTGGGGTTGGGAGGAGGCAGAGTCGTCCTGCACCTGAACAGTTCTCTGTGTGATCCTGGACTGGCTCCTAAAGGGGCAATTTTATATACTGAGCAAGTTGTGAAACATACAGTGGATTTGTTTGCATAATGAGTCTTTCTGTAATCTACTGTGTTCTGATTTTAAATAAAATAGCATATCTCTTGGTGCCCTGTTCCCTTTGTGGCTTCATTTAATCCCACTGCAGTTACTCACATTAATGATTTTCAGTCCTAATGGTGGTTTTTCTGCAGCAACATAAACACAGTTGAAGGTGGATGTAGAACATAAATTTACAAGAAAATTACTTTAATTATTCATAGTAAATCTGCTGGCTGTGTTTTCAGGGACTGGATACAGCAAGTCCCTGTTTTGTGTAGCTTTTGCAGAATGGGTGTGCTCAGAGAAGGTTCTGCAACGAGGTGGGTGGGTTG
This sequence comes from Hafferia zeledoni, assembly GCA_035583235.1. Lineage (NCBI taxonomy): Eukaryota > Metazoa > Chordata > Aves > Passeriformes > Thamnophilidae > Hafferia > Hafferia zeledoni. The sequence goes on along the minus strand of JAWWEV010000037.1, from coordinate 11,815,633 downwards.
TCTTGGCTGGCAGAATCCCTTTGGTTTTGATTTAATTTCCTACAGTTAGTTGGAATAGTGGAAGTGTTCAGAATCTTCACTTGGGAAGGGAAAGAGCCACTTTATTAAGAGAGGAAAATCTTACATTTCAGCCAAGTTAGGAGAAATGAGTCAACCAGAGTTATTTAGGAACATGAGTCAGAGGGCAGAAAAAACCTGATATCATTGTCTGTGATATCTGTCACTTAAATAGCGTGTGAAATAGAAATCCTGCTGCAGAATAACTGATGCTGTGGGGAAGAAAATCCCTTTTTTAATTGTTTCTTGATGCTTTCTGTTTGTGGTGGCTGCAGAGATTTGATCACCTTGTGCTGATGCAGAAATTGGAAGGTACAGATGAGGAAAACCTGCTGTGCTGACTCAGAGCAGGTGGGTGAAGGCAGGGAAGGTGTTATGTAAAAGCCTCAGCTCTTCAAAGAATTTGCACCAGCTCCACATGTTCCCAAACTGGGGTTTGGATGGTTCTTCCCCAGGAGATTGTTCCAGGTGGGATTGTTCCCAGTGCAAAGGAGAAGTCACCTGGTAGGGTCAGACCTTGCCATGCCATGCAGGCCCACACAGATCCTTCCCCAGCCCTGGTTCCTGTAATTTGAGTCCTCTCTGGTTGTACATTAATCATCCCTCACACCAGTCCTTTACAGCTTTGCCTGTTCACCTCTTCCAGACTTTGTCACTAGAAACAGGACGTGTTGCTTTGGAGTTTTTTGAGATTTTTGCCTTGACTGAATGTTCAGGGGCTCCTCACTGAGCCTGTGCCCCAGGACACCTTGTCCCTGGCAGCCTGTGCTGAGCTCTCAGCCTCACCTGAAGCCAAAGCTCCACTTTCCCCCTACCTGGAGGACAAACCATGGGCTGCTGAGGCTGGAAATTTGCCAGTGCATACCTTGAACTCTGGATCCTGCTGGAAGCTGAAGGCTATTTTTGGTACTGTTCATTATTTCCGACCTGCTCAAGGGTGTTTTTTCTGCATTCCTGTAGGAATTATTTTTTTTTCCTTCAGAGGTAAAAAGTTTCCTCTCACCATATATTCTAATTCCACACCTTGCTGTAGGCCCTTGAAGTTACACTTTATTCTGGCAACCACTGCTCAGGATGGGCTGATTTCTGAGAGTTCATTAGTCCTGAAGGCAGCTGGTCCCATCCCAGGAGGGATGAGAGGGTGGGAGGTGACAAAGTGGCTCCAGTTCTCAGCACTGGAATGAGATCACCTGGTTGAGGAGAAAATGCTGATTGTGGAAAGATGTGGGAATGTCCTTTGGCCTGGAGTGTGTTGGTTGTCTCAGATAATGTGAGAGATAATCCAGGGGCACTCCAGCCCAGCTTTGTATTTTTGTTTTGATTTAAACTTGCATTTGTTAAATGATTGTGTTAGCTGGTATTTCTGTATCTCCCGAGTCATTTTCCTGATTGGGCCATTCAGGGAGTGCTGTCTCTAAATACAGACTCCTCTACCTTGTGCCAGGTAGGTTGGGCACAGCAGGGAAACCACCTGCCTTGCAAAGGGCTCTGCAAAACATACTTTTACAGGAATTTGGGTTTTTTTTTAACCTGACTTCTTAAGAGTCTGTACAAGCAGTGTTTTCCATTCATGTCCTTCATTTCAATGCATGTTTTTTCCCCCTCAGTGATCTGAGAGACTTGTGTCTTGTCAACTTTGCTCAACAGAGAGGCTGCTGCTGAACTTCAGCTGCTTCCTGTGCTCCTGTTCAAACTGATCTGTGGAGCTTTGGCTGCCGAGGGAGCCACAGGGTGGGGACAGGAGGGCTCTGATAAGAGGCTCTTTGAAAACCCTTTCAAACAAAGTAAATGGTACTTTACTAACCTTGGTGGAGGGGAGCAGAATGTAATATTTCACAACTGGGTTATTTTCCATTGCTGCTCTTACAGGTACTGGGTAAAATTTGTGCTGGGAGCACATGGAGTGAAACATCTTCCTCTCTCCACAGACATAATAATGGTATTTAAAAGTCATTAGCAAATTGGATCCTGCACAGCAGGATGTCTTCAAGGAGTCTTAAAATAAACCTCTGTATACACAGTTTGCTGTTCTGATATTTTTGTCTGCCATAAATAGCAAACACTTTCCAACAAAGCACAGGACTTAAGAAAATCTTAGATTCATTGGATGGGAAGCTTAATTTTGGTATAAAATATTAACTTAGATTACATTTCAAGTGGGGTTTGGACCTTATTTTTAAATTTTGCTGCTATTTTTTGAGACTGTACATGCTGGCCTGGGTGGTTCTAAGTAAATCATAGTGAGACAGCAGTGGGGGTAAACAAGTTCTATTGACCCACAGCATCAATCTTAAAGCCACATTTTATTTTTGAATTCTTTAAACATTAAATATAGCCAATTTTTGAAACTCTAAATAGAGTTGTGGGTAGACTTCTGGTAGTGAGAGTTGAAAAGTTTGCATTCTTGTCTAATCAGTGTTTCCTTGATGAAATGTGATGGTGTGAGTGGCTGGGTGACGTCAGTCTCACAGCAAATATGTCTTTATCATGGTCTATAAATAGCCCAGGAGCTACTGCAGAAAGCACTTCCTTGAGAGAAAAGGGCTCTGAAAGAAAAGAAACTCAGCAGGGAGCTGGCCCCTGTCACTGCTGTGTCATTGTCCCTGATGTGACAGCGGTCACAGGGGGACACACTGCAGAACCTGCTCCAGGGGCTCCTGGTTCTCCACAGCACATGGAAAGGGTGGGAAGGATGGCAACCTTCAGGCTGGAGATGATCTTGGCAGAACCTGCAGGATTAGACCAGCTGCTCAGCCTTGCCCAGCAACAACAGTTTCGACACCAGACCCTTCCATGGGGAGTGCCCTTCATGCATCCAGTGAGTGGGAAAAGAGCAGTGGCACTCGTGGCACTGCCCACAGGGTTTGCTCACAGACCTGTAAAGTCTGTTGGGGACATGCCCTTGGAACTCTTAAGCCATCAGGAGACTGCTCTGTCACTAAAATAAATAATAAAATACACTATAAATGTGTTCTCTTGACATACAGCCACTTGCACTGCTCCATAACTGGTCCATGACCTCCTGCCAACCACAGGGACAAAAAGCTGGGGGTTTTACTGGGGCTTTTATGAAGTTTGACTGTATTTGTTTTTGAGGGTCACAAGGAGCAGGGTGAAAATGTTGATTATAGACTTCTTTTCTTCCAAAAAGACCCTCCCAAACCTTTTAAACACAGGGAAGCTGTGTCCACCCTGTTGGGAATGTTTGTGCCGAGCTCTGAATGCTTCACTCTCCTCACCCCACTGGCACCAAGAGCTGCAGTGCCAGAGCCCCAGCCCACTCTGGAATAAACCAGGTTCCCCCTTTGCCTGCAGGCTGGGGGGCTGCCCTGGCTGGGGGTGGGATGGCAGCTCTGAGCCTGCCCCCACAGTGCTTTCCATTTATTTAAGCTACTTCTTTTCACCAAGGCTGACAGTGAGAGCCAGGAGTTCAGGGGCTGCTCTGCCCCAGGGAGCTGCTCATGCTGGGCTGGGGCTGGGCTGGCCCTTGTGCATGACATATATATAAAATATAGAGAACATTATCATGTATTATATATAAATGTAATTATTATATATAGTGTGTAATAGTATAGATACTAAAAATATGCAAAAATGCATATATAGTAAATAGAATGATATAATTTATAATCATTATCTAATTTATAGTTATAATTACTATACAGTGCATAATAATATAAATACATAAAATAAGCAAAAATGTGTATATGTGTGTGTGTGTGTGTATGTATGTATAGGCACATGCAGAGCCATAAATACACATGGCTACATATACAGAGATAGGACTCTATTTATGTATGTGTGTGTATATATAAATATATAAAAATAAATATATATTTAAAAATATATAAATATATATAAAATATATATGTATGTATATATATGTATGTGTGTGTATATATATACAGAAACACACACACACACACATATATACATACATATATACACACACACACACACACATACATATTTAGCTAATTCCTTGAAGGCATTGCCTTGCCCTTCTCTGCCCCACAGCTCAGGGCCAGTTTGCTGCCACCCAGACCCCCCATGCCACAGCCCCAGCCCTGTCACCAACCCCCTCCCTGCCAGCAAGACAACACAAATGCATTTTAAATATTGCTCCTTTAATGATCTCCACCCTGGCAGTTGCTCCCAGGGAAGACACAGCTGACAGGGTTTGGTTCTGCCCCCATATCTCCCCACATGAGAACTCCTTATTGCTGCACCTTCTCTGGCCCCTGGCTCCCAGAGGCCACGGTTAGATTAAACTCTGCTAATTATCTTAAATATAAAACATAATGCAACTGATCCCTTGACATTGCTGTAGTAATAAAAAATAGAAAAGGAAAAAAAAAAAATAAAAATCCTTATTGCCAGTGTGTGTCAGTGACTGCTTTTCCCTTCCAAAAGCCCTGCTCCTTTCCTGCCCAGGGCTGATCCCACGCCCGGAGTCAAATGATTCCTCAGGCTGAAAAAGGGGGAGTTTAAAAAATGGCTGCAAGAAAAGCCCAACAGTTTCCTACTGTAAAAACAATTCACAGTTCTTAGAAAGGGTCTGAGCGGTACAGTAGAGCTACATTTACTGAAAATTTCTAGTGCTGATAAAGTCTTTATAAAAAAAAAAAAATTAACCCAAACGAACCCCAAATTAAATTAAATCGGGAGAGCTGGTTGAGAGGTGAAGAAGAGGAGGAGGAGGAGGACGAGGAGGAAGAAGAGAAGGAGAAGGAAGAGGAGGAGGAGGAGGAAGAAGAGGAGGAAAAGGAGGAGGGGAAAGAAGAGGAGGAGGGAGAAGGAGGATGAAGAGGAGGAAGAAGACAGGAGGAGGAGGAGGAAGAAGAGGAGAAGGAGGAGGAGGAAGACGAGGAAGAGGAGGAGGAGGAAGAGGAGGGCACTCTGCGCTGCCCCCCTGCTCTATGGATAAGAACCAAGACCAAAAAACCCAACCCTAAAAATAAAATATATTCTTTAAAACCCCCATCCAGTTGGGGTTTTGTTGCAGGCCGGGTGCTGAGCAGACCCTGCGTGGGAAGGCACAGCAGCGCGAAGGCATCGCGGTCCCAGGGACCCCCCGAGCCCCCCTAGACCTTCGCCCCGGGAGGGGGGCATGGGCTTGTGTCCCTCTGGGGCTGGAAGAGAAAGGCACAGAGCCAGGCATCAGCACCTGCTGGGCACATCCCCTGCCCCAGCCACCCCTCCCACGGTGCCCACCTCGCCATGGCCGGGCTTCTGGGCGATGGGGGGTTTCTTGAGGATGCCATGACGCGGGGCGGGCGCTGGCCGGGGGTCCTCAGCATCGTCTGTGGCATCGCAGCCCCCGGCCAGGACGTAGTGCTGCTTCCTCAGCTCGCCCAGGCGCACCCGCTCGCCCTCCAGCCGCTTCTCCAGCTCCAGCACCTTCACCTGCACCCCAATAGCCATGCTGGCACCCGTGCTAGGGGCACAGGGGACCCTCCCTGCACCCCAACAGCCGTGCTGGCACCCGTCTGGGGGCACAAGGGACCCTCCCTGTGCAGGAATGGACCCGTGTGTGGCCACGCCGCATCCACCTCATGGCCCTACCTGTGTTTCCATCTCCTCCTTCTTCAGCTTGATGAGGGACATGCCCGAGAAGTCCATGGTGTCTGTGGAGGAAAGCAGGGCTGGTCTCCAAGTGCACCCTCAGTGGAGACGGGCGGACACCTCGGGGTGCTGCCCAGGCCACAAAGGGATTTGGGGTGGTTTTGTCCTGGCAAAAGCCTCACCTTTCTCCTCAATCTGCTCCTGCCCCGACTTGGTGGAGGCCACCACGTTGGCCGCCTTCTCGTTGACGTTGCGGGAGCACTCCTGGAGCCGGGCCAGGTTCCGGCTGCTCTTGTCGGCTTTCACCTGCCAGGGGCACAGGGAGGGCTGGGGGAGCTGCCAGGCTTGGGGGTGCCCCGGGCACAGAGCCCCTGTCAGAGCCCAGGCACGTGGGTGGGAGGGATGGAGGGACAGATGGGGAGGTTTATCCCCAGTGATCCCATCACAGCCAGACAAGGTGAGCCCTGCAAAGCCCTTCAGCTCCAGGGCACCAAACCTGCTCTGCTCCCACCTGAGCCAAGCACACAGCAAAGACATGGCCATATATTTGTAACCATTTTATATTATATATATATGTGTGTGTGTGTGTGTATGTGTGTGTGTGTATGTGTATATATGTGTGCATATATATGCATATAAGTATATATGTATATATATGTGTATATGTATATATATGTGTATATATGTGTATATATTTTTTTTACATAAATATAATTAATATATATTTAAAACTACTAGATATCTCATTACTATACTATTATCTTCCAATTAACTATAATATATATTCATATATTATTTTAGTTATAAAAATTTAATTATATTCTATAATTTATAAGCAATATAATATTTACATATAAATATACACAGATCTATATATAAATTGTAAGAGTTAAAACATGCAATCATATTAGAATCATATGATATAAATATAATAATCTATATAACACATTGTTATATTTATTATTTTATTATATAACCTATTGTATATTATGACACTGTTTATTATCATATGCTATTTTAATTGTAAAAATTATATAAATCAATTAAAAGGTGAATGCTCTGTTAATATGCTTCTAATACAATATATTATATATATTTAAAATATATATATGGGTTTGGAGGGGTTTTTTTACATCTATATTTTAAACCCATCTGCTGCAAAAAGCTCTCTGGATTCTCCTCCCCTCCAACCTGCATCCCTGTTTGCTCACTGTAACCTCTGCCCATCACTTTCATCCCCACCAACAGTGATGGTGGCAATGACCCAAATCCACCACCCTCAATTCCAGCTCCTTTTTTAGGATTTCTTGTTAATTATTAACATTTCCTTTACATAATAAGACAGGAGGTTTTACACATCTTCCCTTCCAAGCCCCAGGTGTGGGAATATTAACGCCGGTGAAGACGCTCGGATTAAACCAGAGACTGAGTGGGCACAGGCAGAGCCTCCCTGCTCCGGGGGCTGCAGGATGGGGAATGCTGGGGACAGAATGGCTGGTGGCCTGAGGGGACAGGCAGAGGGTCCTGCTGGGACACCCACCTTGGAGGCAGCGACCAGCTGGGCCGTGCTGGCTGCGATTTCGTGCGAGCAGACGATCAGCTCCTCGTACTTGCCCATGTGCAGCACAACCCTGTCCGCCGACTCCCTGCGTTACAGCCAGAAGGGAGGTCGGGTTAGAGGCACCCCAAAGCAAGTGCAGATTGTTTATCTCCTGCTAATACCCTCAGAAATCACCACCAGACCTGGATCCAGCAGCTTTGTAATTATAGAATCACAGGATCGTTTAGATTGGAAAAGACCTCTGAGATCATCAAGTCCAACCACTATCAAAGCTCATTTACAAAGCAATTATCCAAAGCCATGATCCAGACGTCTTGGGCAGAGACAGGATTTTGTTTCCATAATGAAGTGGATGAGATCTTTAAAGCTTTGTTCAAAAGACTCCCCACATTTCTGGCACAGGGATACCCTGCCCTGATCCCACCCACCCCATCCACAACCAGCAGAGCAGGAAGCAGGACATGGATTATTTGATTTCACGTTGTGCAGACAGGGAGGAACTGGCATCCCTGGTTGGGTGACCATGTGGTCCAAGCCAGGCTATGATGCTCTACATGGAATCAGCAACGAGCCACATGAGGCTCCACAGGGAGTCAGTAAAGATGCTCCATAAGGAATTAGCACCGGTGCTCCACGACAGCTCAGCAGTGGGATGCTTTGATTACTGGGTGGTGGAGAAGCAAGAGCCAGCCCTGGGGGAACACATGGGGCTGTGTCCAAGAGGAACAGCCCGGTCTGGGGGTACCTACACGAGCTGGGTGGCTCCCCAGCCCACGGCCTTGGAGGCAGAGATCAGCCCTTCGGTCCAGCGCGAGTTCTTGGCGTAAAACTCCTGAGTTGTTGCTGCCCCCTGTTGTTACGAGAATATTACGGCCTGGATTAACTTGTCTCTAACATACAACAATATATAAATCTGTATAAAATACCTGTATAAAGTATAACAACATATAAATTCATATATCAAGCCATAAATCAAGGGGTCGACAGCATCTCTATGCACTTTATGTTGCTCTTACTGACCTGCTTAAATAATTATCAAGAGAACCAGTGTTGGACCCCCAGGCTGGGCTGGGTTTGGTTTAAACCAAACAAGTTTGGGCCATCATCTTTAGATGGACAAGTTTTTGCAAGGGCAATAACAAAATGTGCAGAGAGCATGAGCAGCACATCTCCAGTGAGAGGCACTGCCAGCATGCTACTGACATGGGAAACCAGGAAATCGAGAGTGTTTCTGCAAACTGGGGGAAATTCTCCTGCTGTGTTTCATGTGTGTGCAGAGAGATGAGTGTAGGGAAGGACTTACCCGGCCACTTTCTACTATCTCCTTCTGTAGGTTGGTAGATGTTGTTACAAGGAGTCTGATAGCCTGGAATGAAACAGGTTTTGGTGTTTGATGGGGGTTTTCCAGAGAAGGACTGATGTTGCCAGTGGTGGGAAGTGACAGTTTTGAGAAGTCTTTGACACCCCAGATTGGTACTGACCTTCATTAGATCTGTGCAGGAGTTCAGAATCCTGCAGGGAAACAGGAGAAAAGTTCAGCATTCCCTGATGGTGCATCCAGGGAAAGGGGGCTTTGGCCTCAGCTAGAACATGGGGCATTTTTGGAGCCCAGCCAGCCTGCTCTGGAGCAGAGCACAGCCCAGCACGGTGTGGGCACAGGACACAAACCTGCCTGTGGCCATCACACATCACCCCTCCAAACTCACCGCTCATTCACTTCCAGCTTAACACCAGAGCTCTCATTCCTGGCCTGGCTCATCATCTCCTGTTGGGAAACACAAGAGGAGGGGCTGGATGCCATCTTGCTGTGAGGGTGAGCAGGGTGGAGCAGTGATGGACACTTTGCTGCCCCAAGGCACCGAAATGGCCCATCCTGCAGCTTCATCTCACCTCTATCCGCCTGACGGCTGCCTCGATCGCCTCCGAGGTGGAGGCCATCTCCTTCTCAACCATGTCCCCCAGCTCCTCTTGCCTGATGTCTAAGCTCTTGGGCCTCAGCTCCTGCCAGAGGAGGCAGCAGGTATCAGCAAGTTTTAGACAGAAGGGAGTATTTACAAGGAATAATTACAAACCAAGGTATCCACCTCCTGTTTTTCCCCCTAAATAATTGAAGCTGCAGGAGCAGCACTCTGCAGCCTGCAAGGGTGAAGGCACACGTGCCACCAGCTGGCAGCAAACATGGCACAGGGATCTCAGAGGTAAGAAATGCCCCAAATCAAGGTGAAAAAACTCCATCACAGGAGAGTGATGGCTTCAGAGGGCTCTGGAGAGCTGACAGCCTGTGAATTAACAGTGGTGTATGGGAAAAGACCAGTAGTGGCTTCACAAGAATATCTGAAAGTTGGGAATTTTTATTCCACAGGGATTACTGGGCTGAAAGACATCAGTTTATCTGAGGGTGAGGGGCTCTGGTCACCACCAGGAAGGGTCCCAGCACTCAGAAGCTGAGATGGCTCATGGAAAGCCCCAGAACATGTGGGTCACCCCAAAGTGCTCAGTCCAGCCCTGCTGCCAGCCCTGGATGGGCAGGTGGGTGTGTGGGCTCCATGTCCTACCTGGGCCAGGTGCAGGACCCCCCGCAGCGCCCGCTGCACGTCCCCCAGCTCGGCTTGGCCCAGCCTCTGCCTGTCCTTCAGCTCGCCCAGGTAGTGCAGGCTCTGCTGCCCACAGTCCCGGCACAGCTCCGTCAGCCCTGCAGAGGATGGGTCGGTGCCAGGCCCCTCGCTGGACAAGGGGGCCTTCCATCCTAGCCCTGCCTCCCTCCTCTTCCTCCTCCCCTCGTCTGTGGAGATGGCACTGAGCATCCACAGCACCAGGCAAATTTCTTCTAGAGGATTATAAATCAGTTTCCAGGAGCAAAGTGATGTTCCTGGCTCAGGAAAGGGCACTGGAGAGGGCAGGGAGTATCAGGAGGGGGAGCATGGGGAGCAGGGGGCATCGTGCTGTCCCTGGTAAAGATCTACCCCATATCCAGCCCATGGCAGAGGGAACTTTGGCACGGCCTCCCTAAAAAAGTTCCCATGAGGACAATCCCCCCCATCACCCTCTGCCCCCGGGCACTCACGGTCAGCGTGGTCTGTAGGTGCCAGGTGGGACGTGGCACTGCCATTCACGATGGTGTCAGCTGTGAGGTGGGCAAAGAGGGCCAGGGCCCCCACCAGCCCCGCGGCATCTGCTGGGAGAGCACGGGCTCAGGGACTGCCAGACACGTCCTGGGGGCTGCAGCCCCTCCTTGAAGGTGCTCAAGGATAAGCACAAGAGCTTGGAGATGTTGGTATTAACCCCTCCAGCTGGAACAAGCACATGGGAACCCACCACCCTCCCCATGTCCCTCTGTCACCAGGACATTGTCACTGCTCCCGGAGCAGCCTGGGGGCTGTTGGATGTGTGGAAACAAGAGCAAGCTGAAGCAATGCCCCAGCCCAGGTACCTGCCATGGAGGCCACGTACTGCCTGTGCCCGCTCTCCAGAGTGTCTGTGGACTCCAGCGCCGCTTGTGCCCGGCTCAGCAGGTAATCTGTAATGAATTCAGCTTTGTTAGCATGGCCAGGCTGAGGAGGGGCTCCACGAGCATGAGTGGGCACCACTGAGTGGAAGCCAAGACAGCCTGAGTCCTCATGGCTCTGGCTGGAGAACAGCACTAAAACCTGAGCAGACAGTGCTGGGATGAGAGTTAAAAATCCATCCTGGGAAGTCTGACCTCAACTTCCTCAGGCATGATGGACAAGAAATGCTTTGGGAAAGCTGAGATGCAACACCTTGGAGGGGGCAGGGATGGTGTGACTCTGCCCTACCTGGGGAGCTGGTGCAGCGGACGTGCAGTGGGTCGTCCAGCTTGGCCACGGCGTCACGGAGGATCTCCTCCGCCTCCCGCACCGTCTCCTGCAGGACACTGAACTGCTCGTCCAGCAGCTTCTGCTGCAAGTTCTGCTCCTGAGTGCTCTGTGAGGAATAGGTGAGGGACAAGCTGGGACACAGCACTCCCATCACCACCATTTCCCTTAGACCCAAGCACTCCATTACTGCTGGTGCAAGTAACATCCCACCGGCTACGTCGGTGATGGCTCAGCTGAGCCCCCCAACTGCTTGGCATGTCCCACACATCTCACCCCGGCGAGTAGAGGGGCAGTGGGCTCTTCACACAGCGCTGTACCTTCTCCAGGAGCCTGCCCTGGAGCTCTCGGATCTCCCTCGTGGCCTTGTCTGCCTCCTGGCTCAGCTGCAGCTCCTTCTCCTCGATGAGGCCGCGCGTGGACAGCAGCTCACACTCCTTCTCACTCACCGACCGCCTCAGCACCTCCTTCTCGGCGTGCAGGGCCTCCACCTGTGCACTGAGCTCCACACCCGCCTGCCATGGGGCCAGGACAGCCCTGTCACTCACTGTCACCACACTGTGAGCCCAGCACCTGTGGGGAGCTGAGGACATGCCCAGCTCATGTCACTGATGGGCTGGGCTTGTGTTCAACCCTGAGATGGTTCCTTGTGCTGGTGCCAAACCACTGGCTCAAGAGGTGACAGGAGCATCGTCCTGCACGACCAGGGTTTGTGATGGGGTTTGGGCTCCCCCTGCTCCCCCTGCCCTGTACCTGCTTGGCTTGGCTGAGCGAGCGCTGCGCCTGGTCCAGCTCGTCCCGCCGGGCATCCAACTCCTGCCGCAGCTGCTCCATCTGCACGCTCTGGTCTTCCAGCTGCAACCACAACACCAGCCCCTGCCAACACGCTCTGGCCCCGCTCAGCACCAGCAGAGCCAGGATGGAGGGAGGAACCCACGATCTGGGGTGTCTCCTGGAAGGGCTCCTTTCCCCAGGGCAGGGATTTTGGGAGCAGCCCCCAACTTGGGCCTCAGAGAATGAAAGCACCCAAATCCATCAATTTGCATTTTCTTGGAAGAAGAAAAGGCAGATTGCAGCAAAAGGGAATGAAGCATGGATTAGACAATGCCTTCCTGATGCCAACTCCTTCCTGGATCAGGGACTGACATCAACAACCAGCCCTACCCCTGCACCCAAACTGTGCACAGCCACCGTGTTTCCCAGGCTGGGAAGGGCTCAGTGCTGGCAGGGAAGCAAGGAAGGATCCAGAGCTGTGCCAGCTCACCTTCATCTCGGCCTCTCGCTTGACCTGCTCCACCTGAAATGCCAGCTGCTCCTTGACACGTGCCACCTCCTCCTGGCTCTGCTGTGTGACTGTCAGCTGCTTGGCGGTGTCGGCGTTCTGTGTGGGGACACGGGGCTCACCAGGGACCCTCACCATGGTCACACTTGTTTCAACCAAACACTGGCTCAGGGGATAACTCCAAGACATCCTTCTCACAGCATCCAAAATACTGACTGCCAGTGGGCAGGGATTCAAGGGGTGCCCCCAGCTATGCTCAGAGTACAGGATGATGGGACTGACACTGGGAGGACTGGGCAGGTGGTGGCAGAGGGACCAGTGCAGTGCCAGTGCCCGCACAGAGCATTCATTACCTTCCTCAGGAGCTCAGCGTGCGTGTTGATGAGCTCGCTGTGCTTCTCCTTCAGTTTGGTGTAGCGGATCTCGGTGGCGTTGGCCTTCTCTGCAGGGTGAGAAGCCCCTCACTCAGCAGCCGTGGCACAGGCAGGCCCTGGCCCAGGGCACTGCAGGGCACCTACTTTCAGCCTCGGCGCAGAGTCGCTGGGACCTGTCGCTGTCCTGCTTCACCCTCTGCAGCCTCTCCAGCTCATCCCGCAGCTGCTCGTTGTCCACCAGCGCCTTCTGCTTCTGCTTGCGCTGCTCCTCCACCTCTCCCTCCAGGCTGTTCACCTGTGCCTTGAGCTGTGTGATGTATCTCTGTGCCTGCAGGACACCAGGCACCGGGGCATGACCCTGCAGCCATGCCCTCCCCAACACCCCTGTTCAGCTGCCCCGCTGTGACTTGGGCAGAGCAGCCACGGGATGCACAGGGAAGTTCTCCCCTTCACCCCTGCAGCTGCTCTGTCCCCTGCTCTGATATAGCTGGTTCTGACAGCAAGGGACAGGCCTCACATTCCTCCAGCCCATCTCCATCAGGAGTCACGTCCTGGCACTGGGAGAGGTCCCAAAACACAGCGCTGGCTGCCAAGAACCTGCTCCTGCTCTATCCCATTTTCCCACACCAGCTGCTCCCCAGGTGGGCTTTACCTCCAGTTTGATCTTCTCCATCTCTGCCCGGAGCGTGTCCAGCTCCTTCCTCAGGCTCTCGATCTGCGCGTCCCTGCGGAGAAGGGCAGGTTGGTGCCATGTGGTAGCTGCCACTCCTCTCTGCCACCGCCAGACCCCCATACCTGTCATCCCACACGCCGTTGGGTGGCCCGAAGGTTTGCTCAAACAGATCCGAGGTGATCTGGGTAACACAGAAGGTGCTGAGCTGAGCCAGGCACAGGTGCCTGTCCCCGCTGTCCCCCTGTCCCTGCGTTCCCAGCCCAGCCCTGTGTCCCCACCTGCGGCTCTGTGGTGGAAGTTGTGCTGATCTCAATGAGGTTCTCTGGCTCCTCGTCCTCAGGGGCTTCCTCAGGGATGACGACCACTGGCTTCACGTGCTCGGCCAGCGCGGACGCCCGCAAGAAGTTTGGGGGGCTCTGCAGGGACAAGAAGCTGTGGTGGCATCGTGGGGGCTTTGGGAACCACAGCAGGCAGAGTGCCAGGGAAGGAAGGCAGCTGACAGGGCCAGCACGTCCCTCTGAGTGTCCCCAGACCCCAAACCCATCCCTGGGGACATCCTGTGTGCCCTGAACCCAGATCTTCAAAGCACCACACCAATCCCGCCATACCTCCGGCAGCCGAGGGATCTGGATGAGCCGCTTGAAGTACAGCATGTCAGATGCTTTCTTAAAGAAGTTTTTGAGGCTGGAGAGGAGGGAAAGATAAACAGTTCTCAAGGGCAGGGGCTTGGCAGAAGGGAGGGCACCCACTGCCCAACCTTGGCCATGGATTACCTGCGGAACTGATCATGGAAGCGATCCCGGTGGCCCTGCAGTGTGTCCACAGGCAGACCTGGGAAATGGGGGACAGTTGGGACTGACCTGGGGGTGTACATATATTCACATATACCCAGTGCCTTTGCTGCAAGAGCCAGTGGGGTAAAGGCCAGGTGGGAGCAGGATGGGAGTTGGGTATCCCAAATCCTGGCATAGGGACCAGGGATGTGGCACAGGGAGAGGCACGTGTGGAAACCCTGAAATACCCACACAAGGTCACTGGTGCTGCACTGCCCAGCAATCCTGTGCAGGGGGCTGGCAGGCCAAGACACGTGGGTTTGAATTAATCAAGGACAAGTCCTTCTAAATCCTTTATCTGGAATGTCTACATGGGATGGAGCAGGCCCTTAGAGCCCAGCTTGGATATGGGGACATGGATGCCTCAACTGATCCCCAAATTCAGAGGGCTGACCCTGGAAAAGACCAGCGTGGGGCACATCGTGGGACTCACAGGAGTGCAGCTTGAACATTAACTTGACAGAGTAGTGGTAGAGGTGGCTGCAGTCCTGGATGACCTGGATGAGGGGGGCCAGGCGGCACTGCACTGCCGACATCTGCGACACGGCCATCGACGTGTTGAGCTGCCTGAAAACTGAGGGGTTGAGCTCGGTGAGGTGTTTGCAGAGCCTCCTGCTCTGCTTGATCATTAACCACAGCCCACGTGGCTCTGCCAGGGCACGGGGACAACGCCAGGGCTGCTGCCCGCCTGTCCCACCGAGCCGGGAACAACCCCCCTCTGAGCACCAAGAACACCCAAGGGGGCTGTGGCGGCAGAGAAATGGGGTGCTCAGCTCTGCCCTGACCCCAGAAAGGAGGGATTGAAATCCCGGGACGCTGCCCTGGAGTTGGTGCAAATAACACAGCTGGGGCAAGCAAGGGGTTTTGCTCCATTCTGCTCAATCCTGCGAGGATCCAGGAGAGGATCCAGGGCAAGGGCTGAGCCCGCCGGCACCGCAGCCTCATGTGCCCCTGCTCGGAAACAGATCCCTTCCCTTGGCAGGGATCCAGGCAGCATATCCACCCCATCTCCTTCCCTGCTCAGCTTTAAAGTATTTATGAATATAAATTCTCTGTATAACTGGGTCAGGAGGAGAAGCAGGAGGCTGACGGGAGTCTCTCCTGCTGTGCCCTGTTTTCCAGGACAGCTCCGTGTTCCTCACTCTTGACAGAGAAGAATCCACCACATTTCTAAGCCATCTAAAAATTCCTGGAGAAGGAAGCAAGATGCAAACACGGACAAGGGCCTCCAGCCCTCCCTGAAGGCATTTCAATGAGGGGAAATGAGCCTTCAAAAAGAGGTACAGCCCCATCTGCTGCTTCTGGGGGGCAGAAAGGATTTGGGCAATGCACATAATTAAGGTGATTATACCAAACAGAAATCAAAACGTATTTCAGAGCAGCACACTCTGCTTTGCTCAGGTGGGCTCAAACCGGCCACATTCCTTAAATATTTTCCTACAACTGCCTCTACAGAGCATCAACAGGGGAATCCAGCTGAGGAACAACCTCAGAAATCTCATGGGAGGAGGAGGAAGGACTTGTGCCTCCAACCTCAGCCTCCCGGAACTCCATTCCTGACCAAAGAGCGAAACTATTGCTCAAGAGCCCTGGGGCGAGCGGGAGGGCCCTGCCGCCTCCTCACCTGACTCCGACAGCTTCAGCTCACAGTCCAGGTAGTCAAACAGCTCAACCGTCAGCTGGAAGCTGCCAAAACAAACCAAAACTCCATCACTCCGTGCCAGGGACATCCCTACTCCAGCTGCTGGAGCTCACTGTGGCTCCTCGTGATGGCAAGGGCTCCGACTGGCACAAGTCTGGGGGTTTTGCTCCCGGCATTTACACCCCTCACCACTCTGACTGGCACAAGTCTGGGGGTTTTGCTCCTTGAATTAACACCCCTCACCACTCTGCCAGCACCAGGACACTCACATGTTGTTCACATCTGTCCCTGCAGTCTTTTCCAGCATCTCATCCGACACTTCCAGGCCCGGGGGGAATTCAGGATGCTTTGGAAAAGGAAGGAAAAAGCATCAGTTGCTGCTGATTTGTGCTGGTGCGACACAGCCCCTGGCAAAGCCCTGGCCCCCTGGCACAGCAGGTGAGGAGGCAGCAGAAGGTCTCACCTTGACGTGGAAGGAGATCTTGGTGAGCAGCAGCCGTGTGTAGATGCTCACCAGCTGCCCATACCTGTCATGCAAGTGGCCCTGTGGAGACAGGAGGTGAAACATGGGCCACTTGGATCCGGCAGAGCCCAGAGGTGCCAGTGAACCTGCACCAACCTGCAGCTCTTGTGCCCTCCACAACTGTGGGCACAACCATCGCCCAACAGCAGCAGAGACAATGGCTTATTTCAGGTGGTGCTTTACCCTCTACACACCCACAGTGTCACTCAGCATCCACCTCCAAACCCCCTGGGAAAGGCACAAACCCCCACTTTGCCCCACTCACCCACAGGTCTCCCGTCTCTCGGATGTTGCTGCGGTACCTCTGGCAGTCCTGGAGGACCTGGGGACAAAAATGGGAGGGATGTGGCACAGTGGGGCTGGCACAGGGGAGCACCCACCTGTCTGCCCTGACACTGGGCAAGAGGATGGATCCAACCCTTATGCCACTCCAGCACTTCCAGCCTTTCAATGGCACCCAAAGGCTGGGGCTTTGCACAAGGAGGTTTCAAAGGTGCAAGACAACAGATTGGGGAAGGTGGCTGGGACACGGAAGGGAACTCACCCTCTGGGCAGAGGGACCTCAAGAGGCAAAAATTCCCCCCACCAGCAAAGCAGGAGGGATGTTGCAGTGTGGACACTCACGTTGGGGTGTCCATCACGCAGGACCTTGTGCAGGACATGGCAGAACTTCCAGCTGAGGATGGCACTGCTGGGCAGGGGCAGCCCGATGGCGTAGGACCAGAAAGTGAACGCTCCCTTCTCGTGGTGTGTGCCCAGGATGATCCCTTCCCTGCAGTCAAGGCCAACTGGGGACACATGGGGCAGGGCACAGGCTGGGCTGGGGACTCTTCTTGTTCCACCCCCATTAAAAAGGCACAGAGATCACCAAGGTGATGCTGCACCCACTGAGAAGCCCCCAATGATCTTTTTGGGTGCACCTCCCCTTCTGCAGAGCCCACTGGGGCCCTTGGCATTTTACTGCCCCAACAAAGCACTTCTCTTGCGCTGCTCTTGTCTGCCTTTGATCTGATGGATGAACCTACATGATGCCACCCCTCACCAAGCTCTGTGTGGGTGTCCACCTCCCAACCCTCCATGGCCCCAAAGCCCTCCTGCCTCAGCCCAGGGGCTGCTCCAAAGGATACGCCGGGCATGTTTCTCCTTCACTGGTGCTTCCTGGGTGTTTATGGCTTTGCTGATGCTGATGGCCTGCAAGAGGAAGGCAGAGCTGTTGTCCCACACAGTGTGACCCCCATGGCTACCCCGTCCCCCCCAAAGGGCAGTGCTGGTGCTCTTGGGGAATACCCTGAATTTCAGAACACATTTGTCACCTCAAAGTCATTTGTAACACATCAGAATAAGCTCTTTTATCCTCAAACAAAGCAGCCCATGAAACCTCCCCATCCCCAGCAGGACCTGCCAGACTCAGACCCCTCCTGCCCCACCCCACCAGTGCTCCAGGCTGTCCCTGTCCCAGGAAACCAATTCTGGCATTTTTGCAGCCTGAACTCAGCACCATTAAAGCACCACAGCGAGATGCCAAATTCCAGGGTTGTTTGTGTAATCACAAGGAGCCTTTGAACCAGGGGGAGGGTGGTTTGGGGTGTTTTTGGCAAACAGCACGTGGGGAAACGCAGCCCCCGAGCAAGGAGGGAGTGGCGGCCACGATGCCCAACTTGCTGGAGCAAAAATCCAGAGCAATGTGATGAGCAGAGGAGGATTATCTACGTTTTGATGTGTTTGATCACAGGACACTTTAAACTATTCATTGATTCCAAAAGATGAGCCCAGCGAGGGGTTGGTTGCATCTCCTCTGTGGTGATGTGCTCTGAAACCAAGTTGTTGTGTTTGATGAGGATCTTCCTCCTCCTCACCAGGTCTCTGCAGACTCAACTGAACTGCTTCACCCTCACAGGAGTGCTTAGACTGTGCCTGTGTCCATGAGCCCTCTGTCTCCAGCAGAGGAAAAAGGTCCCAGCAGGGAAGGCAGGAAGTGGCCCCGCCACCAGCACTCGTGCCAGAAGAGAAACTCAGCCCCTCCCTGCAGCCCCACAGCCCTAAAACCTTATAAAAATCTCATCTGCCCTCCTGGGAAAAGCACCTGCTTCCACAGGGCTGCTTGTCCAGGGGCTCCTTCAAATTGAGGTGCAGGAGGAACCTGATGCCAAGTTATCAAGTGCTCCTGACTTATGCAGGAGGAACCCGATGCTGGACTGAAGGGGTGATGCCAAAGGTGTCAATGCATAAAATCTGCTCCAAAAGGGTCTAAAATAGCTGTGCCCATGAACTGGCCATGACAGCAACAAACAAAAAGTGAGCATGTTCCAAAACAGTCCCCCAGGTGCTGGGGAAAAGGCTGGTTTTGCCTTTCCTGCCCTGGGAGAGCCCCGGTGTTACCCTGCCATGTGGGGCTGGAAAGCAGCACTGCAGTTAAGCCGGTGACTTGCTGTAATTCTCTAATCCCCAAAGGTTAACGAGCCTGGAGTGCCCGGGAACAGGCAACAGGCACTTGCAGCACAGCTGCCTCTGCTGAAGCATCTCCACAGCCACCTGAAAGCCCAGAGCTGGCAGGGAGGCTGTTCAGCACCTCCAGCACAGCACCAAAGCAACGGGTCAGAGACAGAAAGGAAGGTTTGTCACAGACCAGGGAGCACCAAGCCAACAGTTTCATATGGCAGGGCTTGGAAATGCATCTTGCAGCAAGGAGTTATTGCACCTTACTGAGGTGCTTTGCATGGGGGGAGTGAGGCAGACACAGCTCCCAAACCTGGAGTTTTGCTGCCTGTCATAAGCAGAAGTAGCACAATGTGCTTGTCCCAACCCATCTCACTCATCCCAACCCATCACACTGGTGGGACCTGAGCCCCACAAGGTGGGAAGAGACACAGCTGGAAGGGAAAGGAAACATTGTCCCATATCCCCAGGGACAGAAGCTCAGCTGCTCAGTGGGATGGGTCTAGGGCTGGGACCCACTGGCCTGTCCCAAAACAGAGCTGTCATTCCCATTGGTGCTGGTGGTTTTATTGGGTTTATTGCCCTTAATCTCATTTCCAGCCCAACCAGCCAAAACTCAGCCCGGGAGCTGTTGGACAGGCTGGTTTCATCCTTGGTGATTCAGTGCAGAGGTTTCACTGAGCCATTTTATGTCCAACACAGGAGTTGGCCCCATGCAGGGGCAGCCCCAACCCACCCACAGCACTGCCATGACACAGACCAGCACGGTCCCAAATAAACCATGGGCACTGAACCAATGCCAATCCCTTGGGACTGCTGTGCCAGGTGTGCTCCCTCTGCCTCCAAAACCAGGCTGGTCAGGAGATCCACAAAAATGGGATGGTGTGACAAGGGATGGGCACAGGGTGATGCTGCAGCCTGAGACAGAAGTGTCTTCAGGATGTCCCTGCTGGCTGCCTGGCACAGCCAGGCTGTGGAGGATGACTGAAGTGGGGAGATTCACCCTTGACCCAACATCCTGGGACACCACCAGCACATCTGGAGATGGGCAGGTCTCTGTTGTCACTGCAGGTGCACAACCAGCCTGGCCAAAACTTTGATGCAACCTTGTGGACTGTTCCAACCCCAGAACCTGCCTGGCCATGGCTGTGGGAGCCCACAGGGGTGCAGCCACCCCTCCTCACTCCCAGCCCTCACTCCCAGTCCTCCCTCCTCACTCCCAGCCCTCACTCTCAGCCCTCACTCCTCACTCCCAGCCCTCCCTCCCAGCCCTCCCTCCTCACTCCCAGCCCTCCCTCCCAGCCCTCACTCCTCACTCCCAGCCCTCCCTCCTCACTCCCAGTCCTCCCTCCCAGCCCTCACTCCTCACTCCCAGCCCTCACGTACCAAGCTGGTGACTAAAGCCGGGATCAAAGCGCCCAAATGAAGGAGCACAGTTTACATCCACCCCTTCTTTCCAGGCTGCTTTTAATTAGGGCCAATCTGCCCGCCCACGGCTCCCCAAAGGCCCGGCATCCTGCGGGGCCACAATCCCCACCTGGCAGGTGGGGACCAGGTCCCACAGCAGGGAGAGACCTGGCAGCAGATGCTGAGCTGGGAACCTCCCTGGCCAGGCAGCACGAGGGCTGTCAGAACAGCTCAGCTCAAAACTGCTGCTCTCCAGTTCCCTTCCTAATGCTGCTCCTTCCCAAACTACACCACGAAAGCACCACCACTCGGCAGTCACACACAGTGTAATCCTGGAGGCTCAGGAGCTCGTTGGATTTTTAACCTTATTGTTTAAGAAAAGCAAAAAACTGGCAGCAGAAATGGCAAGTTTTGCCTCCTGCCAGGCTGCCAAGCTGAGGGATGGTGCTTCCTACTTCCCACGCACGGCTGTTCCGAGGGGGATGTCTGAATCACCCCAGCACAAGAGCTGGAAAAGCATTTCCAAGGAAAGCAGATGACCTGCACATCACCAATGAGCACCTGGGACCACACCAGGGTCAGCAATGCCCATCTGTACCCACAGGCATCACCCAGGCCCTCAGAGGGGAGAAGGTAATGGGCTCTGGATTCCTGCAGCATCCTGCTCCAGGACAGCAGGAATCCTGGAGGGAACGTGCCAGTGGAGTCCCTGTGACACAGAGGTGACTGGTGGCCGACTCCACTGCCGCTATAATTAGAGGTAAAGGCAGATCAATACCCATGTACTGACACTGAAACTGTTCTGCTCCCACTGAAGCACCACTACGGAAACCACACAACATAAAGCTCCTTTAGAACAGTTTTTCAGCAGGAAAAAAGGGTCAGTTCTGGGTGGTAACTGACTGTCAGCCAGCGAGCCACGGCTCACTGAGCTGAAAGCTCTACTGGAGAGCAACCACCTCCTCGCCCTGTACCTGGGTGTGCTCACGGCATCCCTGAGATGGAGAGAACTTGTATCTGTGCACAGTTCCCACTGGAAAGCCCCAAATGCCCTGGCAGGGCTGGAGGAGGGTCACGTGCAGCCCCTGGGCGCAGGGGCAGCGCTGGCACCGCGGCTCTTTATCAGCGGTGCCCGCGGGACGATTGAAGGAGACGCGTCCAGAGGGAACCGGAATTGCCGGTTTTCTCGTGTTGCTCCCCAAACCCGGTGAGCTCCGTTTCCTCCCCAGCACCGTGACCCCGCGAGGCCTGGAATTCCCACCTGCCCTCGCCGGCGCTCTCCTGAGCCAAACCAGCCCAGGGGACAAGCAAGGACCAGCAAAGCAAAGGGGCAAAGGGACAAACATCTGCGGTGAATGCACAGCCCGTCACACCGGAGGGGCCGGAGGATGCGAGTGGAGGGCACTGTTATTTTTGCTGGAACAGCAGCAAACCCGTCGCTCTGTCCATCCCTCTGCCCATCCCTGCCCACGCTGTTGGAGTGATTCATTTCCCACCAGCCATATGCCAGTCCCATCGGTGCCCGAGCATCGCCCACCCTGCGGGCACCACAGGGCTATGGACACTACGGCCAAGCCGGACACGTTGGGGCACGGCCACATTCGGGCTCTGCTTCAGCTCAGCCACCCTCCGTGACACCCCCCGATCCCCGCGGAGCGACCTCACGGCTGACCCAGCGCCGCGGGGGCCGAGGGGAACCCCCCCCCGGTGCCAAGTAGTGCTCGGTGTCGCTGTGGCCGGGCCCGTGACCCGGCAGGGACGCGGAGATGCCCGTCTGGCTGGGGGGAGCCCCGGGGTGATGCTCCCGCCGACACCGGAAAACTTTGGCCGTGCGCTCCGGGCCGTGTTTACCTGCGATAAGGCCCGGGAGGTGCGGGGGGGCCCCGCTGGCCGCGGGGACGGCGGGGCCGGACGGGACGGGAGGGGAGGGGACGGGACCAGCGGTGCCCACGCGGGACAGTGCCCGTGTCTGTGTCGGTATCGCGGTCGCGCCGGGAGGAAGCGGCGGGGCAGGTGGGGGCGGGGAGCGCGCACCGCGCCGGTACCGGGGACGGGCGGACACGGGGACGGACAGAGGGACGGACAGAGGGACGGCGGCCGCACCGCCCCACCGGGGGGTCCCCGGAGCCCGGCGAGCACCCGCGCCCCGCATCCCGCATCTCATCCCATCCCATCCATCCCATGGCCCGGGAAGCCCCCGCGTTCGGCGCGCCCCGAGGCGATACCCCGCGAAACGGACCAGGGCCAGGGCCAGGACCAGGACTAGGACTAGGACTAGGGCCAGGACTAGAACCGGGACCGTGCCCGCCGCCGGTGCCGGGGCCCCGCCACCCCCTTCCGCCGCCCTTGCCTGGCTCTTGTCGAACTGCTCGCGCTCCGCCTCCAGGCTGTGCCCGCCGCGGCGGTTCAGCACCCGCGCCGGAACGCTCTTGATGCTGTTCATGGTGCGCGGGGCAGCGCGCTCGGCGCTCCGGGCCCCGCTCCGGCCCCGCTCCGGCCACGGGGCCACCGGCACCGCCCCCCCCCGCCCCGCCCCGCCCCGCCCCGCCCGGCCCGGCC
>JAWWEV010000037.1:11768422-11792788 GCA_035583235.1 Hafferia zeledoni | reverse complement strand
GGCCCCGCCCCCCCCCGCCCCCCCCCGCCCCGCCCCGCCCGGCCCGGCCGGGCCCCGCACTGCGCCGAGAGGGGCGCCCCTGCCGGCCGAGAGGGGAACTGCAGCCACCCCGCCCGCAGGTGCGACCCGCGGACACGGGGAGGGGACAAGGAGAGAGGACGCGGGGATGGGGGACAAGGGGATGGGGACACCGGGGGGGGGGGGGGGACAAAGGGATGGGGACATGGGGACACGAGGATGGGGACACGGGGAGGGGGACAAGGGGAGGGGGGACAAGGAGAGGGTGTACACGGGAAGAGGACACGAGGAGGGGACACGGGGATGGGACAAGTGGAAAGGACACGGGGAGGGGAGGCATGTCCTGCAGCGACCCCCGCGGGCACCGCGGTGATTCCCCAGCTCAGGAAACACCGGGAACGGCGACACGGCGACCGTCCCTTGTCATTTGGGGCTGCCCATCCTCGGCCCTGCCCGATCCACCCGCACACACGGCGAGGGCTCGAAGCTCCATCGCCACCTTCTCCTCAGGAGAAGCGGGAAGGCCGCGGCTGAACAGGAGCTTTGTCGTCTTTAATAACAATTCAGTCCGAGGATGCAAAGGGCTCCCTGGAGTAACTGGGCTGCTTCCAGAAATCAGGCACCGAGTTTGAAGCGTTTCCACGCGAGCCTCAGAGTGTGGTCGATGGTGCAGTTGGGTTGTAAGTCACTGAGTGCCGAGTAAATTAACCCCAGTATTCCCCTTCTTCCCATCACACAAATCCAGGGCAGCCTCAACACAAAATCCTGCAGCTCTGCAGATTCTGGTTGCATTGCCTGAGCTCCGTTTTCTGTATTGATTTTAAAGCAAACAGTGGAGCATTTCAGACTCACAGGGGGTTTAAACTCAGAATTCATCCACTAAAGTTGAACATATTTAAACCAGAGAGTGCAGCTCCTGCTTGGAAGTTGCACCAATTTCTCTGTAAAGCTGCTGGACAGTTTCAGGATGAACATCATGGTATTGTGGCTTTTTAGGGGGAATTTTTGTCATACCCACAGCAGGAGATTCTGAGGATGGGGCCTGCAAAGGTTCTGTGCAGGTAGAGGAATAAATGCACTGTAAAGGCTCGTGGAACCTTGAAAAGATCCAGAGCAGCTGAGCTCCCTTCTGCAGGGAGATAAAGAGTCTGGAGGACAGCAGGTCAGGCCAGAACTGGTCAACTAATTCTGGGGCCTTCAGTCCCTGAAGGAAAGGGCTAATTAAAGAGAGAGTGGAAAATTCCATTAAAGAGTTAATGAGGGGAATCCATGGAGTGTTGTGTTTCACTGCAATTAATTGGTGGCACAGGATGGAGCCAGAGACTCCTCCCTTGGTTGCCCCCACGCAGGAAAAACAGGGGCACAGCACTGGGGACTGGGCACAGGTGTCCCAAACTGCCCCTGACCCACACGGGACTGAACAACCCACTCGTGTCTGTGGGCAGGACCATCAGGAATTAAGCACTGAATATGTTGGTGCGTTAAACAGGCAAGAAAGACACAGCAAAGTATCACCTTTATTATCTTATTTGATCTTTTAGTTAAAAAATAAGTTCCTATTGTGGTAACAGAATGTGTCTTGCCCAACAGGCAAAGAGAAAAGCAGGTTAAATGCTAAAAAAGAGGTCACATGATGCTTGGCTGCTGCTCCACAGTGCAAACAGAGCCCCCCCACACCTGATCCCACAAATTTGGTGGAAGAACCAGCTCCTGAGTGTGGAGAAGTTGTTCTGCCCACCTTCTGGGTGAAAGCTCTCCCATTTCAATTCATTTCCTACTTCCTGCTTACCACATTAATTGGGAACTTCCTATAAACATTATTCATCTCCCTCCACAAGGCAAGAAGTCCAGGGCAAAAACAATATACTGACAAAAAGAAAAAAAGAATGCTTGGCTGTGTCATATGCTATAAATATTTCTGAGCCACCATAAAAAAAAAATAAAAGAGTAGTTCCTAGGTGGTAACAATTACACACTTCAGACTCTTAAAACCCAAGCTAGTGTTTAACCTGAGCTCTCAGCTACAAAAATAGCTTTGCTAATGTTGGCACAATTCTGTGTTTTATTTCAAGATAAAATGTATTCCCGCAGAGTCACATCTTTCTGCTACTTGTGGGTCTTTCAAACGCTCAGAGAACCAAAAAAATGAGGTAACTTTCCACTGTAGCTACTGGGTTGATGATCTTTGGTCCTCAGAATTGCTTCTGTGTTGGAAACTTTTTCATTCGTTTCAGAAAAATGAAAATATTTTTATTAAAAAGCAGGAACATTTCCTTTAAAACATAAAAGGCAACCACATGTATGCCAATTTATTAAACACATTTTTACACTGTAAATAGAGCAAGAACACAGAGTTAAAATACAAAGAGGAGAAAGGTAAAAAAAGCACTTGACAGAAAGACAACAGTCTCAGGGCCACCAAAGGCGTGTTTGGAAATAAAACCTTTCCAGTTTGCTTTGTGAAAAGGAGTGATCTTTGTGCCCCTGGCCAGCCACTGAGTCACCCTTTACGAGCAGTGCCACATGCTCTGGTGTCCAGGACTGAAACAGCCCTTTACTCCCTGCTTTCCTCGGGAGTTCTTCAACTCTCCCCCACCCAACCTCTCTCTAAAAGCAAAACAACTGACTGATGAGAATGGCTCAGCCAGGGAGGAAATGACCCTGATGTTTGTCAGTGCACCTGCCCTCAAAGGGTTTCAAAGCAATTTTAAAACCAAACAAACACAACTGAAATCAATTCAATCACTGCTGTGTGTGAAACTGCACCGACGAGCAGTTATTTCTGGACCTGCTACCAACTCTGCTTCGGATTTAACTGATCACAGCGATTCGGTGCCTTTTCCCACACAAAGAAAACGGGAATGATGCATCAGGCAGTGCCTTGCAGAGTCACAAACTCTTGCCATGGATGTACAGTGGACTCTGGGTGCGTTTGTTCCAGCTGCTCTTTCTCACTTGGAGCAAATGGGATTATTTCTGTAGGCTCAGCACACACTCCCCACTCTGCTGCCTCAGCACAGGGCTCAGCACTTTTGGGGATTTGCTCCTGAAACATCAGTGCTTTCAGGATGCAAGTCAGTGTTGGCTTAGACCTGTAAAACCTCGGGCTGCTTTTACCTCGGGGCTCCTTTTAGGAAAAGGGCAGCTCTGCCCAGGAGCGTTTCAGCATTGCAGCCACTCAGCACCATCTCCTGCCAGTGCCCATCAGCTCCACAGAGCCTGTGGATTCCAGGAGACTCCGTGTCTGCTCAATGCAGAACAGCAGAATGGAGAGTGCTACAAACCACTCCCAGGGCCCACTCCCAGGGCACAGAGGGTTTGGCTCCTCAGAGACTGCAGCTGGAATATCTGAGAGAGAACAGAGAACAGAGCACCAGTTCCCTGCTGGATCCCAGCTGATCCCCCTGAGAAACCCAGAGAGCCACACAGCTCCACCCCCCAGCAGGCTGTGTGACACCTTCCCTCTGCAGGAGGGAGCTTGGGTTGGGTCAGCACTGGAAGATTTCTTTTTTTTTATTGCCAGTTTTTCTCCTCACTGTTGCTGTTCACTCAGTTTCAAGTGGTGTTCAGGATTTAACCATATCTGGTTACTCTTTGTCCTCAGAACCAGACAATGTGGTGCCTTATTGCAACCATCCAATCCACATCAGGAGAACAAATAATCAGTGAGTGAGAAATTTCCTGGTTCTAAAAGAAAAAAACAATCTGCTGTGGGCTGCTGGATATTTTGAAACAGCTCTATTCAATACATTCTACTTTTGGGGCTCTGAGCCCAGGAACAACATCCTAAACCCGCCCTTGGCCGTGGCCCTGGAAAACACTTCCCATCTCTCACTGAACAACGTTCACATCCTTGATCCTGTTATCTGTAACACACAGAAGGGTTCTGACTACAATGAGCAGCCTGCAGGTTCTGGGGAATGGGGCTGGGAGATCTGACTGCCCAGAGGACGAGGAACACGCTTGAGAGGTGTTTAATTATTTGACTAAAGGAATTACTTGCTGCCTTAATATCTGTTTGCTGTTACAGTACTCACAAGAGTTTTATTGGAAATGCACTTAGAATCCTGTGCCAGGCTCATCTCAGAAATCCACAATGGGTATTAATATTGCAGATGCATTTATAAAGAGGGAAGAAAACAAATAAAGATCAAGTCAAAAACACCTTCATGCTCATGGAACATCATAGAGATAAGAAGGAACCTTGGCATCTCTTTCTTCTGCAGCAGATAACTGGCTTTTGTGAAGAGTTTCTACAAGTTCTGTTGTCTCTATTGTAATGCAAAAACCCTACCTGGAAATCAAAGGATTCAGAGAATAAAAATTCCAGGGCTGGCAGGTTCAAGCTGGCATTCTCAACTCCCTCTTCTCCTCCCTCCCCCAAGCAGGGCACAGAATCCAACCCATACAAATTCTTACTGATTAAACTCTAAGGCTTATATTTGATATTATGTTTTAAAGCTCAGTTTAAACCACCCTCAGGTAAGCCTGGTTTTCAGCACAGACTATTTGGCCTGCACAGATTAACTAAAACACGCCTGACGAGTTTTTGCCCAGAACTGCTCTGAAAGCAGATCCAAGTTCTACAGTTGTGGCTCAGGATCTGCTCCCCCAGCACACACTGAGCCTGCTTTATGCTCTACCCCCCAAAGCACCAGTTGTGAGGGAGAAGCCCATTTCCAAGCTCAGGAGCCAAAGCAGAGCCATGGGCAGCCACAGTGGCCGAGCTGTGAGTTGCCAACCAGGCAGCAGGAGCCAGACAGCTGATGGGGCTGGGCAGGAGCCACAGGCAAGCCCTGTGTTGTAGGGAGCTTTTCAGGAATCCTCCTACATGGATTTGCAAAAGACTAAACTGCTGCTGTCTTTCGTGCTGAATGAAATCCTGCAGAGGAGCTGCTGAACAAAATCCCCTTTCAGTTTATGCAAACTCTGGCACAAACCCTTTACACTCAGTCAGGGCCGACACAGCGAAGGGTCTGTGGCTCTGAATGTTATAAAAATTGCTTTGTCTGTTCCTTACAGCAACGTTGTTCTGGGCAAGTTCATCTGAGGCTAAAAGGAGTCCAGCAGTTTTAGAGGGAGGTGATAAGTGAGGAGAAAGCAGCCCTTCTGAAACCAAGGGCCTCAATCCTCCCTCTGGGATATGGATCAACACAAGTGGATTCATTTCTAGTGACAAATGGTACAATGTCCTTGTCAAACAGGGTGGAAATTCTTATGGATGTTTAAGAAAACAAACAAGTGACCCCTTCTCCAATTACTCCTGCCCACATATCCAACAGGAACTCCCTACCAGTGCTCTTGCTCATAAAACAAACTGCCAGCCAGCCACATACAGGTTTTCTTTGACCTCTGAGTACGTTCTCTGAGCCTGCAACAAGGGAACTAAAATTATTAACCCACAAACCCCCTCAGTTTATCTAAGCTGCAGGTTTGGTTAAATTCATACCCCAAACTATCCTAATATATCACCTATTCCCTACAGTGCCCATGGATATAATAATAAGTTCTGACTGTCTCTGGCACCACAGCAGAGTGGTGAGTGTGCACTGAGCCTGAGAAATCATCTCATGTGCTTTTCAAGTGAGCAAGAACCAGTGCTCACTTTGTTCTAGGCCTCCTACAGCTTGCCCCAAAATGACTCCTTCCTCCCATCTGCTCAGACAGAAGTCAAATCCTGCCATGACCTTGAGGAGCCATAAAGAATCCTATAAAAAATTCAAGTACTTGGAGCTAAGGCAGGCAGGAATTGCCTCTTTATAATATCCCCCTCATGCTCTGCTAATGGAGTGCAAGTCAAGCAGAAGGGAAAGGATGTTCCCACTCAGTATTCCTGAGCACCTCAGCCCAGTGCTGGGAGAACAACCTATCCCAGACCCATGTGGCTGCTGTTTGGGACAGAGGGAGGGCTCAGGGGGACAAGGCTGAGGTTCAGGTGAGCAATTCTCTCTCCAGACTCGGCCACAGCACGACGCAGCGTAACCAGCAGGGAATTGGGGTCCTGCAGGAGGCACAGAGGGAGCCAAAGTCAGCAATGGGGAATATTTCACAAGGTTATGACACACCAAGAACCAGCATTTTCATTTGGAAATGCTTCAGTTCAAAACACTGTGATGGGACAGACTCTGAGTAGCTGCTGGTGTTTCTAACAAACACAGAGCTCTTCCCTAGTGCCAGTTCTGTAACAGGTTTTCATGTGCATTGACACAGAGCACACACAACAGCAGCACTTCAGGGATAAAGGGGAGAACAAAGACAGGAGGAGGAGGGAAACCCAGGTAGAACAGTAAAGAAACAGTGCCCAGCAGCTTCTGATAACTGTGCTCAGATATCAGTGGACTTATCAATTAGTCAGCATCCATTCTCCTAAAGCTTTTCATTCCAAAAGCTTATATATGTATTCTGAAAACTCGTTTATCCTTATGCTGCCCAAGACATATTGAGACAACAAGGAGTTATTTTGGAAAAATTATTTTACCACCTTTGCCTTAAGCCTGTTGTCTCATCATTTGAATCCCTAGTTCTGCCATGCCAGGAGACAGTTGCAGTCCTAATTCCCCTTAAAGTCAATCAAGGACATTCTGGAATGAGATACTGACTGTGCCCATGGCAGCCCTGCAGCATCTGTGTGTTGGCTGAGCCACTGCCAGGTCACTGATGTGCAGAGGGGAGTCTGGACCAGGGAATTCCTCAGATAACTGAGATGTGTCGCTGTCCTGGGTGGACGTCAAACAGGGAGAATCCAAGTGGTAGAAACTCACATCTGTGTTTTCTCCACTGTTAAAAAAAAAAAAAAAGATATTGGCAGAAACAGCATCACCATCCTTTTCAAACTTCCAAGGGAAAATCATGGAACAACATAAATAACTCTCGGCCCTGAGCCAAGCAAACCGCGGAGCGTTGGGATTACCCTGTTCCTCAGTGTCCCTCCCTCAGATCCCTTTCAGCCCCTGAGGACGATGGTTTGACATTCACACCGTTCCAACCAGCCCCAGGACCTCGTGCCTGAGGGTGTGTTTGACCTTGCAAGGAGCACACAGCAGGCAATGCTTGTTCCTCCCAATCCTCTGCCCCTCGATCTTCCCTCACACCCAACTCCCTCTTTGCTTTTAATCAACCATTAGGCAAATGAGTATTTGTAGGTGTACCTTTCAAGGGAATTTCACAGTCTTTTACAGTCCCCATCTCACTTCAGAGATCACAGGAGAGCTTTCCCAAGAGGCTTTATTTATTTTTAACTACAGGAGCAAACTGTATTCATGACACTTCTGAGCACAACAGAAGCACAAATCGTATGGGTAAATAAGTTAAAAATATGTGTATTTTAAAGAAAATACAATCTCTGAATTGATAACATTTCATTAAATATTCTTTAGGTACTTATTTTGGTGTAACAATGCATTCCATACCTGGGCAAGACTCCTACAAGTAGGTGTATTTTCCCATGACATTCAGACTAGGAAAAAGCCCTCACAAGAGCTGCCAGCCCAAAGTGTCTGCTGTGTCCCATTTCACTCCAGGAAAACACTGGGATACAACAGGCTCTCTTTGAAGAGAGCAAAGCTCATGTTTCTGTGCCTCTGACAAGGACAGGTTGAGTGGAGAGGTGAGGGAAAAGCTGCAGCAGCCTGGAATGGAGGATGAGAGGAGATGGGATGGGCACAGGTGATTCTGGAGAACACACAGGCTGGGAGGGAGGGAACAGGTTTGATTCTGAGGCAGGGAGGTGGCTCAGGAATGGGTGGCTTAGTCCAGACTGAACAAGCACCTGCTGATGCTCCATCTTTAAAATGAGAATTGAGATCAAAATCCAAAGGCAGCAAATGTTGGTCCAACAAAAATGAAGTCACCAAGTCAGAGCACACAGAAACCACCCCTGCACCCTGGGATTTCACAACCCTCCCTGCTGCTGGAGAAGGTGTTGGACTTTAATAGCCTTCTTGTTGGCTGTTCCAGAATTCAGGAACTCATGTCAAAAATATTTGCTGGGCTGCCAGGGAGGTGCCAGCACCCTTCCCTGCACACAAACTACATCATCAGCAGTGGAAAACTGGAGAATCCAGATGCAAGTCCCAGGAGGAATGTCGTGTTTGGTCTGTGCCAATAATCCCTCCACAGAGGCAGCTCTCCTGCCTTCCTCCCGTTTACAGGGGGAGGATTTACTGCCTGGCCAATCCCAGTCAGCAGAGGTTGGAGGGCAGACAGGCTGGGATTTGCACTGTCAATCCACCTCCCACCAGCAGGGCCCCAGGACCAAGGGTGGGCACCAAGAGAACTGGCTGGCTCAGCAGCAAATCCCCCCTCACTGAAGGGTCTCTGCTCTGTATGCACTGCCTGGGTGGAGTTTGTTCCTTTTCCCCTAAAATTCACTTAAGGACAAGACAAACAGGACAGGCCAAAAAGTGGAGCAGTTTTCATGCTCCAGCCCAGCAGGGATCAGGAGGGATGACAGTGTGTCAGTGGTGCTGCTGGGGCAGCAGGTAAGAAAGGTCAGGGTAGGTGTAAGGGGAGTTTTTTTGAATTATTTATAGCCAGTGGAAAGCAGAGAGAGGGCTCAGCTGAGGCCTGGGGAATGTGCCAGGACAGCATTCTTTTTCAGTGGCTGCCCATTCATTCACCTTGTTTCTGAACAGGTCTGTCCCACTGCAGCAACAACTCCTGTGATATTTCTGTTCTAAAAGCCACACAGACTGAAAGCATCCACACATCATCAGCTCCCTAACATTAATCTGGTTGGATGCAGGGCTGACTTGCTGGCAAACATTTGCAGCAGGTTTAAACAGCTGGTCCTTTACTGTACTTGTCAAACCACCAGCTGGAAAGATTCTCCTCTGGTTAAAAGGCAGCTGTGACATCTCTGTAAAACTTCAAAATCCTTCTGAAAAAGAGCTGGTAAATCAGCTTTTTGAAAGCAGTTGGAGGAACCAAAACAACAAATCCACAGCAAGTCCCAGCTCTGGATGCCTTTGCTTGTGCAGGCATAAAGCCACTTCTGTGAATGAGAAGCAGTATTTTTATCTTGGATACTTTCCAACACCACACCAAGGCACCTGAGTCTTTTCCTGACATTTCTCAGCATTAGAAACCTCATTCTGCTCATCCCCCACACGTCCTTTTCCTCCCCCAGCATAACCAGAGAGTCCCAAAGACTGGAGAGTGGACAGATTGCTGTCCTTTAAATGCTGCCATCCCATTTCTTGCCCTGAGTGAGGGAGCAGCCTGTGCTCAGAGCTGTGTCCTACATTCTTGCCCAGCCATGGTGTGATTTCTCAACAGACATAACACAGTCACTAAAGCATCACACAAAACCTGGACCTGTTTCTTGCCTCACAGAAACATCACTGTGCAAGTCCAACTCCGGGCAGAACATATTTTGCCCACCAGTCACAAGCAACATCTGGGACTTCAGAAAATCACAAGATTTCTAAAATCTGTGTTTTTCTCAATGAGTTTATTTGGCAAGTTATGTGGTGTTTCAGCTTCTCCTGCCCACGCAGCTCTCGGGGATAAGAGATGAGAAAAAATAAATGCATAAAAATAGAATCATGGTACTTTAAGTGCTACTTTTATTATAAATTCTCTACTTTTCAAGTTGGTAGACTAATTTTAAAACAAGTTTCTTTAAACATCACTTGAGATACTATTGAGAGCTTATATACCTAAGTTGCTACATAACTGCAGCTTATACCTCTTTCTTACATGTAGAAAGCTCATAACCTGCAGGAGCTGGCACAGTCCATCTACTGTGCAGACTCCAAACAGCTGCAATCTTTTCCACTGCATGTGCTTCCCTCTCTTTCCATGGGTTTGAAAATCTGCAGCCACTCCAGATCTGACACTGGCTCACAGTGTGCACTCCTGTTCGTGGTGGAGTTCCCAACTCCAGACTTGTGAATTGCAGGCCTCTCTCTGCTCTTCTGCCCAAGCTGAATTCCAGCCCTTTCTTCCCAGCTTTTGCTTTTCTTATCAGTTTTGGTGCCAGACTTGGTGCCGTTCTGGAGCAAAGTACTTTGCAAATCTGCCCGAGCTCTGATGTCCAGCCAGCGCTCGTAGGGAGGCACAGACGTCTCACAGGTTTGCTGCTCTCTGCCTTCCACTCCACTCTCACCAGTCTCCCTCTTTCTCAATGGCCTGCTCCTGTTTGCCTCACGGAATATTTCAGTGTCTAGCTCATCCAAGCTTGCTGCAACATCCTGCTTTGCTCCTTCTTCCGTGGGGACAGCCAAGCCTTTCACAACTTTTGGAGACTGGTGTAAGAAGGCTGAGGTTGTTTCCTCCATGTCTGATGCATCCAGTGACTGTCTATTATCTACTCCACACATCTCAGGGGTGGTTTTTACCCTACTTTCTGGAAATGGTGCAGTTGACCACTCCTTGTACATCCTGTGGCTGCCCTCAGTCCTACCCATGTGTGTCTTGCTGTGGCTTTCAGAGGCAGAGAATGTCACCTCTGTGCTACAATGGCACGATAAAAACAAGTCAGAAACACTGCAGGGAAAGAGCACCCACACCTGCACTCCCCAAGCCCTGCACTAACACAGGCTGCAGCTCTGTGGGAGCTCAAACACCACCAGGCAGCTGCAGCCTGCCAAAACCCCAGGGAATTCTGCCCAGACTTGGCTGCTGCTTTCCAAAATCAGCCTGAGAGATCCCTCATGTTTTATACAGTGTGGCAATTCTGTCTGAACCTCCAGGGTGTGCACCGATTTCCTCATTTAAAGTTTACTTCCTAAAATAAACTTGGCTTTTAGAACAAAAGCAGGAGCGAGCCAGATGAACACACCTACCACCAGACTACTTCATTTTCTAAAAAAACTCATGAGCTGTCTGGCCTGCTACAACACTTCAGTCTGTGACTGATGTTTACAGTGTCTCCTGACCAAATGAAAAACAAGGTACTTGAGAACTTCACTGGATGTTTGTGGTTGAGCCCAGCACACATCTCTGGGAGGGTGTTGGTTGTGGTTGAACAGTGAAGTCTCTCTCTGAGAACAAACTATTAAAAAAACTTAGAAAAGATGACTTTACCTCTTTCCCCTTGCCATCTTTTCATGCTTTTGCCCTGGGGCTTGAGTGCTCTCTGAGTTGCCATGAAGGAACTGTAAGTCACACTCTGGTTTTGCAGAGATCTGGCAAAGACAGTGATGGGCAAGAGGGTCAGTCTGGGCTGCAGGAACATCTTCATTTTGTCTTCCAAAAACATCTTCAAAAAGTTTTTTTTAAACCAACACCTGCATAGTTAAACTACTGTCTAAGACAAATCTAAGAGGGTATCTCTGCATGCATTTAGGAAAATATTTTGCAGCAATAAACAAGATTTTTATTAAAGAATGCAGGGTTGTTCCAAGATGGAACCACACTGAACCATAAATACACTATCATTACTGATATTTAATACATGTTGTTATTATGCTGTTCAGTGTTACCTGCAGCAAAGTGGATAACTCCTTTTCAATCCGTGCTTGTTTGGACTTGGCAAACTGGTAAAGTTCATCCTTCCTCTGTGCCATCTCCACTGTTTCAAAACACAGATAATTTGTTAATTACTCAAAGTGAATAGACTCAAAGCAAGTGCTTTTGCTCATGCTGTGTCTGTTGCAGTAGAAGGTGGATACTGAACCAAACCAAAAGTATTTTCTTGAAGTTCAGTGGAATCTGTTTCCCCTCCAAAGAAAAAGAGCACAAAAATCATAAGACAACTGAACAACAAAGTATTTTCCTTCAACTTTTCTTCAGCACCTGCATTCATTTTACCAGCAGCAATAATGTGCTTCGTTTACTGATTTATTTAACTTTCTTAGAAAGGAAAGGGAAGGGGAAAAGGAGAAAGAAGAAAGGGGGGAGGGAGGAGAAGGGAAAGGGGGAGAAGGAATTCAGTTAATTAATTCTAATGAATGCTTGTACAGGGCAGTACTGGGAAATACTTCCCAATTCTATTGTTTTTAAGATAACAAGACCTGGGATCAGGATCTGGCAAAGGCAATGGCAGACTAAGAGTGATGGGCAAGGAAATCACCTCTCAGCAAAGGACATCTCTGGCCACCTAATCTTTCAGGGTCTGTATGGCTCATCCCTAAGACACTGCAGGGACCATCACCCCACTTTTTTACCCACTGCAGCACTGCCATGTTCCTCCACCCAAACCCACAGCACAGGCATCATGGAGAACAAGCTGCAGTTTGCCAAGGCCTGCATGTTAAACCAGCCTAAAGCAAAACCAGCAGGTAAAGAGAAGCAAGAGAGAAGTGAACTTTTCACATGCTGCTTCTGTACAAAACCAGAGGGAGTGATGGCTGGTGAATTCATAGGGCCTAAGCTTTGGTTTTTGCACGTGGCTTCTTTTCAGTAGGTCCTCATTTCCTATGCAGAAGGGAGAATGCCACCCCCAGTAATTGCATAAACCACAGGAGACATGAAAGTCTCAAAAATTTTCAGGAGGGAACCCTCTGAGCCATTTATTCCTCCATGTGTAATCACTCTGGTGAACTTTGTGCTTTCACAAGGTCCTATAAACTGTCCCTGCAGCAGCCTCAGATATTGCTTTCACACAGGAATGGCACACAAGGGATGTTCTTTTATTAAACTGCAAGGAAGGCAGACAAAGAGCTGCCTCCTTCACAGATATCAGTGAACTGATGTCTAGAAGCCCCTGAGCTGTTGACAGCTAAGGCATGAAAAGCCAAGTGCCCAGCCCTACCTGCAAGTGCCAGCCTATTCCTCAAGCAGCCATTCTGGTGCTTCAGGTGAAGGATTTCTTCCTGCTGCTTGTTGTTTTCCTCCATCTTCTCAGAGAGGACATCTACAAAACAAAATGTAGTATTTCCCAGAAGGAAAGGGAACTGTGCTGCTCTACACTAACTTAGGAGCCCAGCACAAACATCTACCTCTCAGCTTATTTGTTTGAAGCATTAGGTCTTTCAGTGTCAGGTTGAGCTCCTTCTGTTCTCTGTTGAGACAGAAATCCTCTGACTTCACTGCACGCAATGCACTTTCCAGCTTCTTTAATTTGAATGTAAACTCAGTTATGTAATCAGTGGTTTCAATCAGAGCGTTGTCCTGCAATAGGAAACAGGATGTATTTTTAATTTTGATATTATGGATGGATTTTGGCAAACCAACAGCACATCCTACTGCAGTTACAGTGACTTCACAGATTTTCTTCTGCACTCTTGAGGAACAAAACCACAAAAATCAAAGCCTGGAAATAGGCTTGTTTCTGAAAATAAACCAGTTTACTGTTTGTTGGCCACTTTTCCCTTCTCAAACAAGCATAAGAATTAAATATAAATGAGATGAGCAGTGGCAGAACCCCTGTGGTACAGTCAGCAACACCTGCAGTGCAGGGTGACCACATTTGGTGCCCACAGGAGGAGATGTGTTACCTTCAGCCTGAGCATGGTGAGAAGCTCCTGCTCCCTCGCTTGCAGCTGCCCTGTTTTAACAGCCAGTTCCAAGATTGAGTGGTGGAGATTCTGATTTTTCTCCTGGTGAACAGAAAGAAGTGTCAGCTATTGCTCCAGTCATTCCAAGTTAGTACTTTTTCCAGCAAATGTGTCCACAAAGCCACTGAAAGATTGTGAAAGGCAATGTAGGATTCTGAGCAAGCTGGAGAAAGGAGGGATGGAGTAAAAATTGTTCCCCAATTTGTTTGTGACCAAGGGGCTTAATACCCTGCAAGTCTTGGGTCAATTAGATAAAATGCAGTATTCTGCCTTACTTCATTGCACACAGAGAAAAATTATCCAAATCATACAATCATTGCCAAATCACTTAAAAAAATCAAGAACACTTGAATACCATTTATTTTCATACCATTAAACCAGTTTCAGAATGTTACATTTCATCACAGTAACCAAGCTCTAAATAAACCCTCCTGTAGCTCCCTCTCCCAGCACCAGCCCTGCCTTGTGGACAGCACTGCCCTTGCAGTCCCACAGCCTGACACTGTTGGAGGTGAGTTGGTTCCCCAAAACCAAGCAGACAAACAGCAAACTCCAAATTCTAGCTCAGAAAATTCTGCCCCCCAACCTTTTTTCCCCCTACAATGAATCAGAGCTACACTTAAATCTAACTCTGCTGCACTAAAAGACAAATGCAACTCAGGAGCCCTAATATGAATTATTTATTCACCAGTGAAATTCCCAAATGCCACTGGCATCCTGTACATGCACAGACTGCAAAACCAGACCATTACTCAAGCCCTACCTCCAGAGCCTGGCAGTGAACAGATGAATCTGTTACTTTTTGAGTCAGCTCTTTAAACTTCTGTTGTGTATTTTCAAGTGTTGCCTGACTGTTATTCTGCTGAGATTCTAAGAACTTTAACCTTTCAGTCAGTGATTTTATAACTGCATCTTTGTCATTCAGCTCACCTGAAAAGAAAGGAGACAAGGTTGTTTGTGAGAAAACAGCTCAGAGATTGCCATGCAATTTTTGAAATCTCAGAAAAATTTAAGTCTCTGAAATAATTTAATGCAGTGATTTAAAATGTTGTGATTCAGGAATGAACAACTGTGCAGAGCTGCCAGGTGTTTCCATGGGTGGTTTGTGGATGATGTCAGAGCTGTGCAGCACAACCCCAGGGCACAGGGCTCTGCAGCACAACAGCTCGTTGTAAATTGTTCTCTCCCCCCACATTTATTTCACAGACTTCACAGAACCCCAGACTATTCTGAGTTGGAAGGACCCACAAGGATCATCGAGTCCAACTCTTAACTCCATGGCCCACACAGGGATTGAACCCATGAGCTTGGCATTATTACAACCAAGTTTTAACCAACTGAGCAAATCTCAGGTTATTTTTAAAAGAATTCATAGAAGCAATTTAAGCATCTGAATGAGAAAGAGCTTTTTGATTATCACCTCCCCCTTCAAGCCCAGACCACTTTAGTACCATGGTGGAAGTTCAGATTTCAGAAAGAGACCACACAATTGTCTTGGGTTGAGCTGCCAAAACACCAACTGCCCAATACAGAGTCAGTCTACAACAAAATCACCACAACAACTTAAAGGCCCAAGGGTAGGAAATGGTTCCTTATATGATGCAAAGCTGTTCCCGAGGAGTCAAAGCACCCAAATGCACTTAACAGGCCAAGATGTTGCTCTTCACAAGCGTAACACTCACTGGTCAATAAGCTGCACCTCTCTGCTAAAGTCAGGATCTTGTGGCGGTCGCCCTCCCAGGCCTGGATGTGCCTCTGGTGCACTGCAACCATGTCATTGAGCTCCCTGTCACGCTCCTTCAGCTCTGCAATTAAAACCTGCAGCTCCTTCCTCTGTTTCTTAATGATGCTGTTCTCGTGATATGGGCCAAGTACCTACAAAAGGTGAGACATGGAATGCATTTCACTACAAGGGAGTGACAAATTCTCTGGTAATAAACTCGAGGGGTTTATTTTAAGTTTAAATACGTTTATATTATAAATAGAAACCGTTCCAAAAAGCTCCTCGTGGCCGTGGCCCTTGACTGAGAACCCTCCCGAGTACAAAGTGGCACCATCTGCGCTCCCCGACCCAACCCGAGGGCAGCACAGTGAGGAATCCCCTGCCGAAGGCAGAGCCGCTGCTCAGCCGCGCGTTCCCGTCTTACCTGGGACGAGGCAGAGCCCAGCAGTGACGAACTCATGGGGGTCCGGGGGCCCGAGCGCTGCCAGGTATTCGCGGACACCGGGGCGTGTGAGGTGCTGCCACGGGCACCATGGAGGCTCCTGAGCGCGGGGCAGGCCCTGAGGGGACACAGAGCGCTGACCGCGGGGCAGGCCCCGCCCGGGATGGCCCCCAGGAGCGGCCCTGAGGCACCACCGCCCTCCCCGCCCCACTCGGCTGGGCCGGCTCTGCCCGACCCACTCCCCGTGCCCTCGGCCCGGCCGGCACCTCCTGTTACTCTGGGCCCCTCGGCCGCCTCCTCCCGCTACCCCCGTGCCCTCGGCCCGGCCCGCACCTCCTCCTCCCGTTACCTCCCGCCGACCCCGACCCACTGTCCGCCGTTAGTGGAAGCTCCGCCCCCTGGAGCGGCGGGGACACCAGTTCGAATCCCGGGATCGCCGGTTCGAGTCCCAGGACCGGCGGTTCGAGTCCCGGCAGTGCATGTTCCAGTGCCGGGAGTAGCAGGTTCGAGTCCTGGGACCGCCGGTTGAAATCCCGAGACTGCCGGTTCGAGTCCCGGGATCGCCGGTTCGAGTCCCACGATCGCAGGTTCGAATCCAGGGATCCCAGGTTCGATTGCCGGCAGTGCAGGTTCCAGTCCCGGTGCCGCAGGTTCGAATCCCGGCAGTGCAGGTTCCAGTCCCTGGATCACAGGTTCCAGTCCCGGTGCCCCAGGTGTTCGAGTCCCAGGATCGCAGGTTCGAGTCCCGGGACCTGCCGGTGGGGCTGTGGCTGCTGGATAAACCATGATGATTAATAGCATTGTTAATAGGGTAAGACTAAGCGTAGAGCCCAGTGGGATGTTACAGGTTGGCGGTAACTACTCTGCAAGACAATTAGACAGATGAAATACAGAATACTGCTTTACTGTACTGCATAAATTATCTCAATCATACAATCATTGCCAAATTACTTTAAAAAAATCAAGAGCACTTGAATACCAATTATTTTCATACCATTAAACCAGTTTCAGAATGTTACAGTTCATCACAGTAACCAAGCTCTAAATAAAACCTTGAGAACTCCCTCTCCCAGTGCCCCATCCTGCTCTGGGGACAGCACTGCCTTTGCAATCCCACAGCCTGACATTGCTGGAGGTGAGCTGGTTCTCAGCAGGGTTCCCCAAAACCAAGCAGACAAACAGCAAACTCCAAATTCTAGCTCAGAAAAGAATTCTAAGCATTAAATAGGACAAGTACAGAGATGGTTCTCTCTCCGTCTCTGCACCATTCCCAACTACAATCATCTCTTGAGATGACTATTCCCAACTAAATCAATGGTTTATAAACAAAGCTCACTGAAAACAAACTTTATGTGCAGAGAACAGGGTGTGTGACACTTCACCCCCTTTGCTTTTGAACTCTCAGTGACAGGAGCACGTCACTTCCACCAGGGAGCATTTATTGTTATTAAATGGAGCAGTGAAATCAAAAGCACCAAACTGATCCTCAAGGCTGTTTGTGGGTGTACAGAGACCAGTTTGCAGCTGGAACCCCTCTCACCTCCTAACACAGCCCCTGGAATAGTGCTCATTATTAATCTGTGTTCATTACTACCATTCTTGAACTAGCAGCACCCTGAAAGCACAAAGACACTACACTTGCCCCACCCAGAAACCCAGCAGGGCTAGGAGGTGGTTTGGAATTATGAAAACAGGTTAAAATTTGAAGTCATATTCACATGTTCCTTCAGTGTTTCCACTTAATAATTCAGTTGGCAGTGACCTACAACAAAACTGCCTGACCACTTCAGGATTCATTGTCCTTTCAGTGTTAACAAACCTTAAGATTTGCTCCATTCTCATTTCTAAAATTCTCTGCAGGTAAATGAGTGTCTACATCAGCCACATTCACCTGAGCTCAGCAAAAAGGACAGCACATGAGAAAAAAACTTTAATGACTTAAATTCTTCTTTTCCAGCAAGATAGAGGAAAGTGAATGTAAAAAAACCCAGAAACCATTCAGTGAGGAACAGTAATTTTATTTAAATCTACTTCATGCGTAAGCATGGTAGAACCCCAATTTAACTTTGGCAAATATCACAACAAAAAAAAAAAAAAACAAACAAAAAAAACAAGCAGCCTATACAGAACAGTGAAAATGCCAAGGATATGGGTTCTCCACAGTTTCACTGCAGAGCAAGTGGAATTAGAAGCCTCACTTTGGCTATACCATTTATAACCATTTAATTAAATAAAGGTAGTCTTTCAGTATCACTTCTTGACTTCTCCAAGATCTTCAATGCTATCATCATCCACCTAGGGGGGAAAAAAAAGGCAAAATACAGTAAATTAAGTGTGTTTTCTTCTCACATGCCTCATTCAATATTCACCCCTGTAAAAGTAACGGAGTGTGGGAGAAGTAAAGAGGTACCATCCCAAATTCCCTGCTGTGAATTCCATGTGAGTGACATGTGGACACAGCTGAGCCCACAGGGCTTGGAATAAAGACAGGCCTATGGAGTTATTTCAGAAAGAATTCCACTTGGGAAATACCAGGACGAGGGAGAGTCAAAGAAAGTATTTGCAATTACAGCTCTCAACCATCAATTTTGGTCCAACCCCAGATTAGCTTTTCTTCTGAAGCACAAGTGTGTGGAGCTTGGGTTTGTTTGTTTTCATTTTGCAATATTTTAAGAGGTGTTGAAGAACAGGATGGCAATGTAAGAATATCAGACATTCACCATTAAGAAATGGTGACAGAGAAGCCACAGATATTTGACAGCTGGACTGACTCTGGAATGGGAATGGGAATGCAACAACTGCTCTTTTATTTTTGTGCAACAATCTGTGCTGCCAAAGATGAAACCCTTTTCCAAAATCACTGGAAAGTCACTGTGGAAAAGCAGAGTCCTGACAAGGTTTATTACCTCGGGCCACTTCTCCTGGATCACATCAATGATGTCATCTGTAAAATCCCCCTGAATGATGATTTCGTCTTCTCCCGTTACTGAGGCACCGCAGGAAAATTTCTGAGCAAAAAACCTTTGTGCTTCCTTAAGATCGATTTCTGGGGGGGGCAAAAAGGGGCAGCTGAAACACAGTCACTGTCATAAAAGTATTTTCTCAAGTTTAAACCCAAAATCTTGTTCTAACTGTTGAAAAATCTTGTACTAACTGTTGAAAAAGCTTTGCTACGGTTTCCATTGAAAGCAAAGTCTGTTGTTTACACCCAAAACCTCTGACTCTACAGATCCAGCAAATGCTTCAAGGCAAAAACTGCTGAATGTCCTCTACACATTCTGTTATGAACACCAAGGGGTTGTTTGCAGCAGAACCAAAGCTGTGCAGGACAGCATTATGTTGGTCAGCATTTGGCTGCCTTATCAGAAAGGCAGTTCAAGCCTTACTTAAACAGCCTCAATTAATAAGTTAATAAAATATTTACAAGTTTGATGGAAACAAGAATTTCTTTGAAAATAAAGATCTT
The DNA here is from genome assembly GCA_035583235.1 of Hafferia zeledoni. Classification (NCBI taxonomy): domain Eukaryota; kingdom Metazoa; phylum Chordata; class Aves; order Passeriformes; family Thamnophilidae; genus Hafferia; species Hafferia zeledoni. Next base: position 11,773,697 of record JAWWEV010000037.1, on the reverse strand, counting down.
TATAATTAAAGACAATAGACTACTCTGAAATATAACAAGTGGACTGCTATGAGAAGCCTTGTTTCAAAAAACACTGCCCTATTTGTTTGAAAAAACAAGGAAATAAGGACTTGAATAATCTATCCCTGAGGGAAGTTCAGTGTTCCTTTGGAACTGCTAAAAGCACCCTGGGCCTTTCACCTCAGAGAGATTGAAGCAGGTCACTCAGTGGGACACAATCAGAAGAAATAGCATGAGGTTAAAGGCAGGCACATCTAAACCCAGGAAAAATATGACTCACCAAACGTTGCCAGGCCACACACCCTCGTGACATATTTTTTCTTTGCTCTGGGAATTTTAGCTATTGTAACTTTCTGTGGGACAGTCTTCTTTTTCTGTTTTATCTGACCTCTTCCACCTTCAAAAGAGAGCATAAGGTTACATGATTAGCTAAATGATGTCACACTTCATCAAAGAAGTGTGACACCATCCCTAGAAATAAAGAAATAAAGAAACTTATCTCCCCAGCTGTGTTGGTCACAAATATATTTTGCACATTGTCTCAGGTTTATTATTTAAGACACATCCCATGTCATCAAAGCTCAGTGTTGAGAGAAATAATATATACATGTCAAATGTGCAGATTAAGATCTTTTCTAACTTTGTGTATAGTCATCAAATTACTCCAGGCTGTGCAAAACTTCGTGTTCCTGAGCCTTCTCAGCATGAAAACCTGAAGAATTTATAACAAGCAAACGAACTCCTGTGACCATTTTTCTTACATGTAGCAGTTTCAATTCTATTTCATTATAAACTTACATCTGATAATTTTAAGACAGTAAATTTCTGTCTTAAAATTGCTTCAGCAAATTCCTGCAGTGTCTTGGTAAGTTTAGGCTTGTTTTTCCTCACCCTCTCTCTTTACACTCAATCCTAAACCATCACACTTTACACCATCCTGTGAGTTTTCATGAAACTTTAGATACTATGAGAAAATCCCTAAATATTTTAAACACTATTCCTTTAGAACAAAACAACAGACTGAAAACTAACCATAGCTCCACACACAATAAATTAATGTTGGAAGAAAATGTCCTGAAATCTCTGGGAAAAGCATCCCAGCTACAGAACATGAATTACTGCTGTGACTACTGACAAGGTACACAGAACTGGTTACCAAGACACAAAAATAAAACATCTGAATGATACAGGGCTTAAAATGTGAATCTATCTTGGTATTATTCTGGGACTCCACAGGCAAATGTCCATTAACAACCCCAGCACTCTGATTATGGTGGGAAGTATGTTAATTAATTAAACAGAAAGAACTCCAACAACTCATTTAACTTGATACTTCACTCTGAGCTTAACCCAGAGTTCTGTAATTCCATGTGGGGTTCTTTCTTCATTTACACTGCAGTTTGTGGCACTTTGAAAAAAATGCATTTAAATTGTTTTGTGTAATTTTTTATCTTCCCAAGTTGGGTTGTGAAAATATTTTTCATCAATATTGCTGGGAAGAGATGTAGCTGTTAGTGGAGACACAGGAATAGATTTCAAAGCATAAACCCCAATCCTGTGAGGTGAATACACAGAGGGGGGAGGAACAAAGGCAGAGTCATGAGGCATTTATGGAGGGAAACAGCCTTTGTTCTGCTCTGCAAACAGCCTATAAAGAGCTGCTGAACAGGGCAGGGATGAGTATTCCAGGAGGAATGCCAGTGACTGGGCTGGGAAGAACTGCTCCCTGAGCAGTGTGACAGCAATGGCAGGTCAGAGACACAGGATGCAGGTCCCCTGTCCCTGGTTATCCCCATCCCTGCTGCCCAACACTCCCACCTGTCCCCTGTCCCTGGTTATCCCCATCCCTGCTGCCCAACACTCCCACCTGTCCCCTGTCCCTGCCTATCCCCATCCCTGCTCTCCAACACTCCCACCTGCCCCTGTCCCTGTCTGTCCCTATCCCTGCTCTCCAACACTCCCACCTGTCCCCTGTCCCTGCCTATCCCCATCCCTGCTGTCCAACACTCCCACCTGTCCCCTATCCCTGCTCTCCAACACTCCCACCTGTCCCCTGTCCCTGCTCTCCAACACTCCCACCTGTCCCCTGTCCCTGTCTGTCCCTATCCCTGCTGTCCAACAGTCCCACCTGTCCCCATCCCTGCTCTCCAACACTCCCACCAGCACACACCACCAGCAGAAAGGCATTCCCTGTCTCCTGTGCAGCCACAGCACAGCTCACAACCAACATGACAGAACTTTGTGCTCTGGGCCAGGCCAGCAGGTGAGAAAGGGACGCCCCAAACTGCCTGTAAATCAGTACCACAATCAGCTATTTAGACCTTGCCTCTCTTTTGTTTCTTCTTCTCTTCCTCTTCTCCTCCCACAGGTCCTTGGCCTTCTCCAACCCCAGCTTCCTGTTTAGGTGAATTTTCTTAAATACATCAGGGAAAAAAGAACAAAATCAGTGGTCAGACACTCACAGCCTTACAGGAACAGAATAGTACAATGATATTTTCATAAATCACTAAACTCTGCTGAAGTGCAGCAGTTGTGTATTAAAACTTCATTAGACTACTTATGCAAATGAAATTAATGATAATGTTAATTTGAAATTCCAAATGCAAATGAACAAATTCCCTATTATTAATGACCTTTCCTCAGCCATCCACAGCAGACTGGACACACATAAAATCCCATAAACTAACTTTGATGGGAAACAAGTACCTGGGTGCCTGGTTACAGCAGGAACCTTAAGAAAGCTCAGTTATTGTTACTGAAACTATACATTGATTATTTAGTGTTTTCTGACATTATCAAACATATTTCACAGCATCTAAAAGCCTGGCAGTCTCCTGAGAAAATTATTAACTTCCACATGATACAGCAGGAAAAGGGAACTGATGAGAACTGGATGAGCCAAAGATTTCTGAATAAGTCTGAGAGCACATTTCAGCTGGAAAATAGGTAAGATTCTTACCTACTGTAAGTTTTGCAAACTCATCTGGAAAATTCTTTTCTAACCACTGTCTGCATTTAGTCACATCAGGCATGTATTCACAGTACTAGAGAAAAGTCAGAGGAATGTTGTTAGTGCAGGAAGGACAAAATACATCACAAATACACAAAAAAAATCTGCTATTCAGCTCAGCCACTTCTCCTTAAGATGACTGAATACAAATATCAGCACACAAGAAACTTTGTGTTATCCCAAGCATGACAATGGGTGAAGCACAGAACTGCCACAATTAAAAAAAGACAGAAAATTTCTATCAGGAAGAATCATCACAGTCAGGAATCACAGGACAGAAAGAAGAAATTCAGACAAGAAAAAAAAATTAACTCACCTCTGTTGGCAACGAACAGACTGGAGAAAGAAAGGGGAAAAAAGAACAAATTACAAAAAGAAGTTCTTCACTTACAACCTTAGTATTAAATTCCAAATCAAAGAATCACAGAATATTCTGAGTTGGAAGGGACCCACAAGGATCATCAAGTCCAATTCTTAGCCCTGCTTACATCATAACTTTTAGTTATAATCCCACTCTGACTCAAACCCACTGGTTTATTGATGCCACTCCACATTTTAATTCCCCTCTCATTAGACCTGTGCTCACACGCTCTGCTTTAGGATAAAACCATCACAGCAAGAGCAGCCAGTGAGAGAAGGGAAGGAGAAACCTAAACCTTTGGGAAAAGTTACAGAGAGAAACACCAGTTCTACCTGAGGCAAAAGACACACCCAAGAAGATACCACGTGGTTTGGTCACCTTTCCCTTTTCCAAGAGCTGCCAAAGTCCAGAGAGGGACTTGGCCCCTCAACCATCCAAACCAACATGCAGGGACTTTCACACACAACAGGGACTATTTCCTCACCCCCTGAAACTGTATTCAAGCCCAAAGCAAAATGACAAACTAAAAAAACATACCTAAATTATTTACTTCCCTTTAAATTTCACCCACGTAACTACAAACGTAAAGAATAATTCTACACGCAGTGCAATTGCTTTCATATATTCCATTTCTTATTGTCATACTATTGCTCAGAGGCCTTTTCTGTGCCTTACTGGCTTTCTGCAGGAGATCTGAGCTCCCACTCCTCTCACATACAGAAAGAATCACAGAATCACAGACTGTTCTGAGTTGGAAGGACCCACAAGGATCATCGAGTCCACATAGGGGATTGAACCCATGACCTGGGCATTATTACAACCAAGTTTTAAAGCTGCCAGTCCTCTGTCTCTCAGGGAGGGAGATCCCTCCATTTCACCAAAAATTCTTGGGGATAAAATACACCACAACAGAAGGATGATCAGAAGGGTCTAGTTGACTGTGGTCCAGCTTCTCCATAAACCCAGACCACAAGAGGCTCTCTGGTTCCCTCTTTTCTCACCCACAGCACACAGGAGGGCTCAGGCACAGCTGCCCCTCCAGCACTTGCCTCCACAGTAGAGGACCCGCAGGGGGTAATCGGCGTCTGACCTGGCCCCGCTCCTGCCGTCCCCTCTGCAATCGGGGACCACGGGCTCGGCCACATCCGTGGCCATGGCACGGCCTGGGGGGCACAGAGCACAGCAATCAGCACCCAAGGGCTGGGTTAGGTTAGTCCCATCCCCTCCCAGCTCAACAGGAATCCCGGAGAGAACAGGCACAATCATAGGAAGCGTTAAAGAAAAAATAGGAGTCAAATAATGATGATAATATATAGAGGAAATAGCTATGAAAGACACTGAACAGTGTGGAGTTCCAGCACCTTGGGAAAAAAACCCCAAAGTGCCACAAAGTGCAGTGTAAATGAAGGAAGATCTTTAGGAACGCCACATGGAATTACAGAACTCTGGGTTAAGCTCAAGGTGAAGTATCAAGTTAAATGAGTGGTATATAAACAGTGGGGGCACTGGGGGAGGTACCAGAAAAGGTGTCACTGAAGAAAAGGGTCATTTAAATCAGTGCCCAATGAGTTACAATCTGATCTAAGGACACTGGTAAAAAGCCCCAAACACCAGAAAACAAGCAAACCAAACTCAGCCCACTGATGGACTTAACACTGGTTTCCACACACAGGTTTGCAGGCAAGGGGCTTAGAAAATAGGAGTGAACAAGGGAAGAGTTTGGGACACACAGGAAGTGCCGTGGGGGCCATGGGAGCAAAGAGGGAAAGTGTGAGCGAGCCAGGATGCTGTCCAGGCTGTGCTGGGAAGGGAGGAATGAGGAGGGAAATGTGGGGCAGGGGGACAGGGAGGGGCAGCAAGTGGTCACAGTGAGGTGAGGGATCCTGTGGCACCCATGGAGACCC
>JAWWEV010000037.1:11756533-11768322 GCA_035583235.1 Hafferia zeledoni | reverse complement strand
GGGACGGGGGGACAGAGCTGAGGGGATGGGGCTGAGGGGATGGGGCTGAGGGGATGGGGGCACACTGGGGAAACGGGGCGGGGGCACAGATGAGGGGACGGACTCCGCGTACCTGCGAGGCGGGCGCCGGTACCTGAGCGGGGAGGACGCTGCGGTGCAACCCCCGGGGGCGCGGCGGGAGGACCCGTGCGAGGCGGCGGAGGAGCCGGAGCCGGAGCCGGAGCCGGAGCCGGGCCGGGCCGGGGGTGCCTCGCGGGGCCGGGCGGGGCCCGGGGGCGGCGCGGGCAGTACCGGAGCCCCTCGGGCCGCAGCCGGTGCCGGTGCCGGTGCCTCGCCCCGCGCGCACGTGCGGCCGCCCCAGCGCCGCCGTCTCGCGAGAGGGGCGGGCACGGCCTGGCCCTGCCGGCTCGCCGTACCGGGGCGGGAGGGAGGCCGCGCCGCCGAGCTACGGGGTCCCGCAGCGGCCACTCCGCGCCGGAGCCGCCGCCATGCCCCGGTACGCGCAGCTGGTGATGGGCCCCGCGGGCAGCGGGAAGGTGAGCGGGGAGCGGCGGGAGGGAGGGAGAGAGGGAGGCCGGGGCAGAGCCTGACGGGCGTGTGTGCCTTGCAGAGCACGTACTGCGCCACCATGGTGCAGCACTGCGAGGCGCTGGGCCGCGCCGTGCAGGTGGTGAACCTGGACCCGGCGGCGGAGCTGTTCGGATACCCCGTGATGGCAGGTGAGCAACGGGCGGGGTCCGAGCCCTGTCCTGCACCCCACAGTGCTCGGCACCCGGGTCGGGTTAATGTGGGGCTGTAATAGCGCTCACTGCACACATCGGTCACTGAGAATCGTGTGCCAGCCCTGCACTCACCCACACCTGTGACTGCATGTCCTAGAGGTGTGTCACTCTGAGAACACAGTGTGTCTGAACAAAGATGATAAGAAAAGCCCATCTTGGCCTCACCTCGTAGTTGAGATGCTTTTAAGAAGAGATTAATTAGAAGATCTGGGACCATGAAAGGAAAATCTGGGGAAGGGGATGTTCCAGGGACCCTCAGGAGACACCTGCTCATAACCAAATGGGTCCATGGAAGTGTTTAACATGTGTATGTGTATTCAGGAAATGTAATGAGTCTCTGTTAGTGCATGAATAGAGATCCCCCTGCACCCAGTGCTGCAGTGAAGTACCGTTGGCTCTCTGACCTCCCAAACTGGTTTTTGGTGTTGCCACAGACATCCGAGAGCTGATAGAGGTGGATGATGTGATGGAGGACGAGTCCCTGAGGTTTGGCCCCAATGGAGGTTTGGTGTTCTGCATGGAGTACTTTGCCAACAACTTTAACTGGCTGGAGGAGAGCCTTGGGCACGTGGAGGATGATTATATATTGTTTGACTGCCCAGGTAAACACCTGTCAGTGTTTTGGTACCATTTGGTATTTTGTACCACAGTATAAAATTTGTAGTACTTTGGCTTTAGTTGGTTGTGATAATTCACATTTTCTTAAATTATTAACAGTTGTCAGAGTCACTCTCAGGTGTTTCAGGAGTGAGGGTGGTCCTGGGCTGCTCTGGGTGACTGCTCTGGTGTTTGGTGTGGGGACACTGTGACAACTGCAAATAACACCAATTGGAGGTCAAGGGAAGGGAAAAAAAACCCTTTCTTTTCCACTTCACCAGTAAAAGTTCACCCAAATAGAGTCAGAGCTGCCTAAAAGAGGATGCTTTTCATACCAGTTTTTATTTGTGTGAAGTGTTCATATATAACTGTGAAATGTTCCTGTTTGCTCCCTGTTCCTACCCATTAATCCCCTGAGTGTGCCCCAGGTCAGATCGAGCTCTACACCCACCTGCCAGTGATGAAACAGCTGGTGGAGCAGCTCCAGCAGTGGGAGTTCCGTGTCTGTGGAGTCTTCCTTGTGGATTCTCAGTTTATGGTGGAATCTTTTAAGGTATTGGTTTGAAACCTGTGGGAAAAGTTCATGTTGGTGAAGAACAAAAAGAACAAAAAGGCTGGGGCCATTCAGGAGCTGGGTTTGCCTGGAGCAGAAAATGCCAAGCCCAGCCCAAAGAGATTTGTCTCCATCTGCCTCACACACAGAGTGCAGCAAAGGAAATCCCAGCTGGGTGTAAAGAAAACCAGCACTGAGAGAGTGGTCAGACTAGAACAGGCACAGGGATTGTGCAGTGAATGTCCATGGAGCCAAAACTTGACTGAGCAAAACCCCTGAGCAGCCTGGTCTGACTTGGGAGCTGCTCTGCTTGAGCAGCTGGAGGAGCCAATGACCTCCAGAAGTCCCTTCCAACTTAAATTCTTCTGTGGTTCCATGAGAGCTCTCTCAGATCCAGAGCAGGCCACTTTCCCCATTTAGCAATAACAATCCCAAAAAGGGTTTGGGTTTTCTTAACACCCTTTCCAGTGGCAGATCCAGTTTAGAGATTCCAAAAATAGGTGGGATACTTGGCACCTCCCTTTTCCAGCAAAGAGAGTGACTCCTCATATGGCTTTGTGTCCATGTTCCATATATTCATTACTAGATTTGGTCTGGGCTTGAGTGTCCTGCGTGTTGGTTTTGTGTTTTTCTGTACTTTAATACATCATTTTTCATACTCTTTAAAGTTTATCTCTGGAATTCTGGCAGCACTCAGTGCAATGATATCTTTAGAGATTCCACAGATTAACATCATGACCAAAATGGATTTGCTGAGCAAGAAAGCCAAGAAGGAAATAGAGAAGTAAGTTCCAAAAAATTATTTACTCTGTAGTGTAATATATTGAGGCGAAGTTCACCCAAAATTCCATCTGATGTTTCCCACAATTTAAACACCCTCTTTTGGAATGGGAGAAGATGGATTTGGTTTATATCAAACATAGTCTTTAAACAGCTGAATAGGATGCTTAGAGTTCAGTCAGAGTCAAAGAACAGCTCCATGTTTGTACTGATCTCTGGATTTTTCTGTAAATACTTGTCTTGCATCTCTTGTGTCTTGCAGAGTGTCAGTGCTAATGGTGACTTTTTTTCTCCTAGGTACTTGGATCCAGACATGTATTCTATGATTGAAGATTCTACAAATATGTTGAAAAGCAAAAGGTTTAAAAAACTGACTAAATCTATATGTGGATTGGTAGGTATAATGCTTTTGAACTGGTGCCCTTAAATTCTATATCACTTTTTGCCTCTTTTAACTCAGGGTTTGAGTTTTTTCAGATTAGCATAAGATTCTTACTGTTGATACTATAACCCTTGATACTGGGGTTGTGGCAATACATTTTCTGTGAATCCTTTGGGAAATGGCTTTTCCTGTTGTGGAGGACTTTTTGTTTCCCTGCTTTTTAGGACTGGTAGCCAGACGTTCCAAGTGGGGAATTGCCATTGGTTTGGCTTTATATGGTGTTTTAGCAGTCCAGCCAAGTGTGGTTTAGGGAGGTGGCTCACAGTGCTGTGCCTGAGAATTAACTGAGTGCATTTTCTTCCCAACCTGCCCTGGTTCCCTCCTGTAGATTGATGACTATGGGATGGTTCGGTTCCTGCCCTTCGATCGCTCGGACGAGGAGAGCATGAACATTGTCCTGCAGCACATCGACTTCACCATCCAGTACGGGGAGGATCTGGAGTTCAAGGAGCCAAAGGTGAGCTGCTTCTGGTGGCAAGGTGAAAACATAAAAAGGATCCACAATATCAGCTGTAATTTAAATACATTCTTTGCCTTGCTGATGAATTACTGCCTTTCTACAGTTCAAAATAAGCCATGTTTAGTCTCTTAGTGACAAGGCCTCTTATCTTGATTTACAGTTATAAAAGTGAAGCTCCCTAATAGCATCTTGCATATCCAGATTGATCAAATGGTTGTGTTTAAAAGCAATGTTTTGGTTTTCAAAATGAACAGAATATTAACCTTCAAATGGCAGAAAAGACCATTGAGATCCCTAAGATTTCTTACTTCCTGACAGTGTTCAAACCATGTGTTGTATATGAGAGAGAGATTAGAAATAAATTCTCTTGTGTAAAATACATGAGAGGAGACTTAAAATCTGTTCCAAGCCCTCTCTAGTTTTATTATTCAGCTCATAAAACCTAAGAAACAAGTCCAGTGCTTTTATTCTGTTTTTAAATTAATTATTTTACTCTTTTGTACTGCAGATTACTTCGATCTAGATTTTGACCTATATATAAAGTTTATATTTTTCTGTTTCTTTTTGGCAGGAATATGAAGAAGATAAATCTGCTCTTGTGGATGAATACTTTCAGGATCGTGTGGATGAGTAAAAAAAAAACCAAGTTCAAACTGGGAGGAAAATACTTAAAATGAAAAAAAAAATCCCAACCCCTACACAAACACACTTGATGTTTTATTTGTAAGATAATTAATATTTATAGTGAAGTGAGTTATATGATTTCATAACTATTTTAATAAACAGTTTTTTATTTTTGTGTGTGTGTTATAAAATATATAGGCCAGTGTTAGTGCATATAAAAGTTCCCCTCATACAGATGTATCTCATTTCAGGAATGCTTGAAACAAATTAATTATTGCCAAAGAGGTAAAGCTGAATCTAAGTATGTTGTGATATTTATCCCCAGCACTGAGTAGGCTGTTTAATTGTTAGATGAAAGAAAGAATTGTTCTAAAGGGTGAAAGTTGTATTTCATGAGCTGAACCTGAATTAGGCAGAGATGACTGGCAGCTTCAAAGGGGCAGCTGGTCAGGGGTGGTCACTCACCCTGCTGGAAGAACATAAAGTGTTTTACATTCACTTGGGAAGATTCTAGATTTTGAGCCTTCTTAAAGCTGTTTTTTGTACAACTTGCACATGACTTTAGGTGGTTTATTCACTGAATACATATTCAGTACAGTGTAACAGTTAAAGAAAATCACCTTAAATAGAACTCAGTGCTGGTCTTATGCAATTGATGCCATGAATCGTGTACCAGGGGGCACATTCATCATGCTGGGTCATGGGGAAGGTTATGGCTTGATAACAATAGGACTGTGCACCTGCAAATACAGTATCCCTCTGAATACAACGCGTTTGGCCCCGTTCTGTGCTCCCTTAACCGAGTGCCCCACGCAGCCGGCTGGGCTTGGCATCAGGTCAGAGCAAGTGCCCCCCAGGAGCTCTGGAAACGCGCAGGAGAGAAAACCAGCTGCGAGCAAAGCACCCCAGTGTGCTCCTGTCCCGCAGCGACCCCGCTGAGACAGACGGGAGCTCCCCCTGCCCGTGGGGCAGCAAGATGTGAGGGTGGCTGGAAAAGAAAAGGGTAGCACGGAGTGCCCCAGGAGGGGTTACTTGGAGTGCTGGCCACAGCAAAGGCAGAGAGGAGGGAAACTCCATGGGATGCAAAAGGCACGGAAAAAGCAAACAAGTCCCCACCAAGCGCGCCCCCCAAGCCCCTGTCCGTGCGGGCAGGGCCCGGGCACGGCGGTGCCCCCGGGGCGGGTCGCGGCTCCGCTTCCCCAGCTCGCACCGCCTCTGCCGCTGCCTCATTTCCTGCAGCGTAGGCGGAGGAGGAAGCTCCGCGCTCGCTGTTTTGGACGCTCGCCCCGCTCTCCCCTCCTGCCCGGCCCCGCCGAGCCGCCGCCTGCCCTTCGAGATGCCGGTGAGCGGCCGGGGAGGGGGCCGTGCTGCGGGGTCTGGCGGCGGGCAGGGCGGGGGACGGGGGGCGGCAGCTGCGGGGACAGGCGCTCCATGGGCGGCTGCTGATGCCAGGCCAGCGCCCTCTCGCTCTGCTCTTCCTCCTCCCCTGGTCGGGATCCGCCCGCAGCCGCAGGATGGGACCCGGAGCCGGCCCCGGCGGGGCACGGGGCGGGCACGGCAGCGCTTTGCTCACACCATCTCCCCCTGGGTCGAATAAACTGCTTTTTACCCCCAGTCACATCCTCCTCTGCCCCCCGCAAAACCTGGGCTGGGAGGAGGTGAAGGGTTCCCAGTGGGCTGGCACAGCGCGGTGGGAACATCTGGAAAGTGCCTAAAAGTCATCTCGCTAGTTGTTAAAAATCGGTTTTCCATGAAGAATCTGTCATATGCAAAAAGCTCCTTTTTTTTTAAACTTAAACAGTTTTAGAGTGCACAGAAAAGCCTTTATTTTTGAGCATGCTAAGCCTGGCTTTATAGTTATCTAATATTATTGGCTATGCATGGAAATAAGATACATATATATTTTTAAAGACCAACTAATTTTCAATGAAGTACACAGTGCCCCATAGCTTGGGCAGGTGGGCAGGGCTGTTGGTGCTGCCAGGATGGGGATGAACTTTGCCTGCAGATCAGCCATATGGATTTTATCCTGTCTCCCACCACCACGACTGCAAGTGGTGCCAGTGATGATCTCTCATGGCATTCACCAGAGTGGCACCAAGATTAGAAAACAGTGTTTGTGCAAGGAACAATTGCTGGAAGCATCATCATGAATTAGGCTGACTCCTGTTTGGGACACAAGGGACATGGTTGGACACGGAAATGTCTGTTTTCAGTGGGATCAATAACCAGCTTTCCCCCTGTTCCAGGCTTACCACTCCACTTTAATGGACTCGGACACCAAGCTAATTGGGAACATGGCCCTGTTACCCATCAGAAGTCAGTTCAAGGGCCCAGCACCTCGGGAAAGTGAGTTTATAATAATCCCTGAAAACCTGCAGCTCATCATCGTATGGTTGCTCCAGCAAGAGTGATGAGAGGAGTCAGGGGTGGGAAGGGGAGGGGTTTGCAGTTTGTAGAGGAGGAAGGAGGTTCTGAAATACTTCAGTTGTGCAAGCTGAGGTTTCTGAGGAGGATGTGATGGTGTGAACAGTCTGTGTCAGAGGAAGTGGGGGTTAGGCTGCAGAGAGCTCGCTCTGCTCTGTGACTGGAGATGCTCGGCTGCTCCGAGGGACAAGGGGTGGGACGGGCAGCACTTCAGGGTGGGGGCTTCAAAAACTGAACTGAGGTTACAGCCACCCCAACAGGGCCCACAGGCAGCCTGGTACAGATTCCCCCTCAGCACAGGAACTTCCCAGGCACAGTATTCCCTGGTAATGGTGGCAGTTCAGCTGGAGAAGGGAAATAGCAAGGAAGTGTTGCTGGATTTAAGCCTTGGATGGTTGCAGAAGTTGGCTTGTCGCTGTGTTCTGCTCCTCTCCTGAAGAGGATAATGAAATCTGTGTGATTGTGCTGGTGTGCTTTCTTCACACACCTTTTTTCTATCTTTCTATGCTGTTAAAGCTCTGTGAGTTGCTCAAAAGTGAGACATTGCTGCTGCTGGTGAAGTGAGATGTCATAGAGGAAGGAGAAGAAAGGACTTAAATCTCCTGCTAAGAGTAGGGAGTTCAAGTATTACAGTCTGAGCTCATCAGTGTTTCATGTTTTCTGTTACACAGTGCTGAGTTCTGCTTTTTGTAAATGCCAAGGTTTTGCCTTTGCAATAATCCTTATTTATGTATTTTGGTGGGCAAAGTTATTACAAATGCAGTATAACAGTGCACTGTATAACTCTGAATTTCTTTTCTCTTAGCTAAGGACACTGATATCATAGACGAAGCCATCTACTACTTCAAAGCTAATGTTTTCTTCAAAAATTATGAAATTAAGGTAATTTTGTTATATATATACTGTGCATATAGTAGTTCTTTGGAGGGTTGGTGCTGTGAATATCAACTTATTTTCAAGGAAATAATCCTACTAGATGACAAAATCTCCCCTTCCACTTAAATCTTTAGTCAATGTTGTGAGTTGCAGTCCCTCTGACATGGGGAAACTGTGCCAAAATGGCTTGAACTCGTTCCTGTTTCAGACTTTTATCAGTTAATCTAAGAGTTCCTGGGCTCTGTGCTTGCTCTTGTTGTGCAGAACGAGGCTGACAGAACTCTGATCTACGTAACCCTCTACATTTCTGAGTGCCTGAAGAAGCTGCAAAAGGTAAGAAAAGTGAATTTTGTGCAGGAGGGAAACTGAGTCTGTTCTGGGGCTTGTACTCAGGAAAGGATTTGCTGATATTCTCCTCCCAGTGGCACAAATAGTGCAGTTCACCCCAGTCCCAGCTGTCAGAGCCACAGATACTCCAAGGCTGTGGATACGTTGTTGCTCTTCTTGATGAGCTTGAAGGGTTACAATTGGTAAAATATTTGGGTCTAATGGCTCTTCAGCTTTTGTTTGTAACTGCTAATCCATTGTTTGCCTGGTTCTTCCAGTGTAACTCCAAAGGCCAAGGAGAGAAGGAAATGTACACACTGGGAATCACCAACTTCCCGATCCCTGGAGAGCCTGGCTTTCCACTTAATGCCATTTACGCCAAACCTGCCAACAAGCAGGAGGAAGGTAAGGCTGATCCAGCACCTCTCAGGGCTTCCCTGGGCTCTTTTAATTGATTTGGGGGTTTATCAGCTTTATTCTTTTTATGAGCAGCTGTAGTAGCTGCATTTTTTGGACTGCAGTTATAAAAATTACCATTAAAAGTGTTGTAAGTCTGCAGTCAGCACTCTGAGGGCAGTGGGAGCTGGATTTTCTGGCCTTCAGGGCCCTGTGATTCCCCTGGATCCATAGATCCAACAGAGCAAATTATTGGGGTCTGGGAATGCCTTTTGCATCAGATAATCACTAGGTAAGCCCTAGTAATGGAGCCCAGGCCAGAACAGGAAGCCCACAGTAACGAGCAAAGAGAGGGGAAAACAGTTTGGCTGATCCTTTTTACTGGTACAAATCTAAAAATCCCAAATTCTGCTGTAAGTTCAGCAAACCAGCTCAGCCAGCTGGTGAGTACCTGCAGATGTGAAACTGCCTGCTTTAGGCAGTGGTGTCTGATGCAGTTTGGATGGTGCTGCCCAGCTCACCCTGTCTCTGTGCTGCTTTCAGAGGTGATGAGGGCCTACCTGCAGCAGCTGAGGCAAGAGACTGGTCTGCGCCTCTGTGAGAAGGTGTTTGATCCTCAGAGTGACAAGCCCAGTAAGGTGAGAGTTCAGTGGGACCATCACAGAGTTCTGGGGTTTGGGGTGTTTTGTGTGAAGGGAGGTGGTGGGCTGAGGGTCAGGTGTGGTGACTCTGGCCAAGCCCCACTGGCAGCTGCAAGTTTTCAGTAAATGTCATCAATTGTGTGACAGTGAATGCCAGTTGGGGTTACTTGAAAAGGCAGGGCAGTCAAAAGTGGTGTCTGGTTCAACTCTTCCAAGTGTTGCTCATCTGCCCTTGGCTGGGTTTGCAAATGGAAGTTCCCAGGCACGAGATGCTGTTTCTCTTCCCAGGCAGCTGATCTGAGAGCTGCTTTGAAGAAGATTGGTTGACCTCAGATCCAGATTTTTTTTTAAAAAAAGCTTATCAATGAATGACTTACCTCCTGACTGTTCACATTTCATGTGCAGATGTGACTGTATCTAATGCTGAAATTAGAATCCCAGAATCCCAGACTGTTCTGAGTTGGAAGGACCCACAAGGACCATCGAGTCCAACTCTTCAGTCAATGCCCCACACAGGGATTGAACCCACGACCTTGGCATTACTACAACCAAGTTTTAACCAGCTGAGCTGATCTCAGGGTTTTAGTTTCAAAGGCACAGCTTGTTGATGCATCTCTTGTTTATAACTATATTGGAATAAAATATAGTAAAACTCAAATAAGAGGAACAGGAGAAAGTGGAATTTCCCACTTTAAGTTCTACACTGCAAATTCATTGTGTACATTCCTATTGTCTTGCTCACCTAAATTGCAGTAGAAAACTATGTGCAAAAATCAGTGTGGGAAACCAAGTGCAAAACTGGAGCCTTAACACTTTTAACATGTTAGAGTACTTTAAAATCACTCTTTTATCCATGATATTTTTGCATCTTTTCTGACTTTGTGCTTCCTTTTGCAGTGGTGGATCTGCTTTGTGAAGAGGCAGTTCATGAACAAGAGTCTCTCAGGCCCTGGGCAGTGAAGGAGCCAACTGTCAATGACTTTAAGCATTTCCACAGCAAGATGTTCAAGTCTTTTGCCTTTATTTTGGATATGTTTTGTACCAGGGAAGAATTAAGTGCTTATGAAGTAAAAAAACCAGAAAATAACAAACCTGTCAATGAGGGATGGAAGGGGGGAGAGCAAAAAGATAAGTTGTGTAAGCAAAAATTATTAAGCTGGTGCTTAATAAGTGATTTCTAACCTGCAGTTTGGGGTGCAGCTGCTTTGTTATTGTGGCTACAGCATTTCCAACAGGACTTGTATTTAAGAGAAGAAATGGGCCTGGCTGTGGGGCAGGGGAGCTGTGTCATTGCTCTGCTGGCTGGAGTCTGGGTGGCCAAGGAAAACACACCTCTCATGCCATGTTGTCCATGAAGTGATTTTTACCTTGTTTTCATTAAACTTCGCTTGTAATTAATGTGGTAACTCCTGTGTGTCTCATGGACAGTCTCCTGAGAAATCAGAGAGGTGGGGTTTTTGTGGAAAGACCTGCTGTGGTGAGACCTCACCTGCAGAGCACAGGAAGGACATGGAGCTGTTGGGGAAGTCCAGAGGAGGCACAAGATGATCAGAGAATGGAGCAGCTCTGCTGGGAGGGAAGGCTGGGAGAGCTGGGATTGTTCAGCCTGGAGAAGAGAAGGCTCTGGGGTGACCTTACTGTGGCCTTCAGTGCCTGAAAGGAACTTAGAGGCAAGATGGAGAGAGACTGTTTATTCACTGGGGCCTGCAGTGACAGGACAAGGGGGAATGGCTTCACACTGGATATTAGGAAAAAATGCTTCCCTGATGGTGGGCAGGCCCTGGCACATGTTGGGCAGAGAAACTGTGGCTGGAAGTGTCCCAGGCCAGGCTGGACAGGGCTTGGAGCAACCTGGGACAGTGGGAGGTGGCCCTGCCCATGGCAGGGGTGGAATGAGATGACCTTCGAGGTCCCTTCCAACCCAACCCATTCTGTGATTCTCTGATTACTGTGTAACATGAGTCAGTAGGATGTGAGTCATTCCTACTGAAAACTGGGATTAATGCAGGGGCTGCAGTTGCAGCAATTTACCTGTTTATTTAGCAGGTCTGTCTCCAGAGAGTTGTGCTCCACTGTACTAAAGTGCCTTCAAACTGTATCACAGGCAGATCTCACACAGCTGGGGCTGGGGCTGCCAGCAGGATGTTGGATTCAAACACACCCAAACTGCTAAAAACTGGCAGTGCTCATCAGTCAGATGGTTTCTGGAAAAACACAAATCCAAGCTTGGTTTGTTCAGTTTTTTTCCTTCATGTCTCACTGCCACGACAGCACTAACACACTCCTAGTGCTGGGGATGTTTTGCTGGGTTTGTCTGCTCAGAGCTGTTTCCCTCTGGCAAATCCAAACTGAAAGCTCTCACTGATTCCATTTTTAGGAATAGGATAGCCATATTTCACATTCTTTTTGTAATAAAGTGGGGAAAATAAACTTAATGATTCACCTCTCCTCTCAGTCTATGCCTCGTACTTAATGGTGTCTCTAGCAAGGCATTTTACTGCATGTGGTCCAGAAGAAATGGAGGTTTTGACAGACCTTTCTTCTCAGTTGCCAATTTTTACAGGCAGGAGTTTCATTATCTCAGAGACCTCGGTCACATTTAGCTGTAGCAACCAACAGAATATCGTCAGAAGGGCAAGGGTAGACTCGGGAGCCGAGGAAAGACATCAGAGGATACAGAATAAAGCAGATCCCCTCAGACCCCGAGGGGATCCCCTCAAACACCCCTCCCTCCCCTCACACACCCTTCTCTTCCCTTACACATCTCTCTCCCCTCACAGCCCACTCTCTCCCCTCACACGCCCCTCTCTCCCCTCACAGCCCACTCTCTCCCCTCACAGCCCACTCTCTCCCCTCACACACCCCTCTCTCCCCTCACAGCCCA
>JAWWEV010000037.1:11709215-11721222 GCA_035583235.1 Hafferia zeledoni | reverse complement strand
AGTGCCATGATCTGGTAAAGGGACTGGAGTTGGACCAAAGGTTGGACTTGATGATCTCGGAGGTCTTTTCCAACCCAGTGGATTCTGTGATTCTGTGGATGTGGCACTGAGTGAGAATCCACCACGTCTTGATCCAGCCCTGGGCTGGTGATCACAGTGGGGTTGGCCCAAGGGTTGGACTTGATGATCTCAGAGATCTTTGCCAACCCAATCCATTCTATGATTCTGTGACTCAGAGTGGCTGAGGAGGAGAACTGGAAGAGCATACCCTGCACACTGACATCTGGTTGGTGGTCAGGGTGCCAGTCTTGTCGGAGCAGATCACCGAGGTGCAGCCCAGCGTCTCCACAGAGGGCAGGCTGCGCACAATGGCGTTCTTCTTGGCCATCCTGCGGGTGCCCAGGGCCAGGCAGGTGGTGATGACAGCAGGGAGCCCCTCGGGGATGGCAGCCACAGCCAGGGCCACCGCGATCTTGAAGTAGTAGATGGCCCCTCGGATCCAGGAGCCGCCATGCACGGGGTCGTTGAAGTGGCCGATGTTGATGATCCACACGGCGATGCAGATCAGGGAGATCACCTTGGACAGCTGCTCCCCAAACTCATCCAGCTTCTGCTGCAGGGGGGTCCTCTCCTGCTCCGTGGCCACCATCTCATCCCGGATCTTCCCAATCTCGGTGTTCACTCCCGTGGCAATGACCACCCCCATGGCCTTGCCAGCTGCAATGTTGGTGCCCTGAGGGGAAGGAAGGGGAGAGAAAACCTGCGTCAATCCACAAACAGGTTTGGGTTGGGTTTGTTCAATGCATCACAGAAATACCCCAAACCATCTTCTACAAGTCCAGGCTGTGCTTCAGGCAGGATATAGAGCAAGGTGGAGAGGATGGGTTTTGTTTGGTTTTGTTCTCACTTTGAACTAAACACTACAAAAATACCTCAAACCACCTTCTACAAGTCCAGGCTGTGCTTCAGGCAGGATACAGAGTGAGGTGAGGAGATGACACTGCTCTGGGTCTGCAGGGAACATTCCAGGGGGGAATTTCTCCTCACAGAACATGCTCCAAACGAGCCAATATCAATCTCTCACGAGCAGCACAGGCAAAGCAGTGCTGAGTAAGCACTGTGGATTTCAGCTGCAACCTTAGGTGGGCATTTCAACTGCAACCTTAGGTGTGGTTTGCCTTTTTTTTTTTCTTTTAATTAGGACTGCATTTTGTCAGATTTAATGTTATTTACTGTGAGCAATAGATGTGTTCCCTGGGGCTCCCTGTGTGAACACAAGAAAGGACAACAAAATTTTCTACAAGCCTGCCAGCAGTAAGTTATTTTTTTTATCTGAAAGGTATTTAATGCTTCCTTTGAACAAACTGTTTCATTCCTAGTTCTCAGTTTTAGCCACACAATACCACAATTTGTGTGGCCATTCTTATCACTCTTAACAACTATTACTTTAGATAATTAATGTAGAAGCACTTTAAAAGTCCATATGCTCCAGCCTTCAAGACTTCCTTGGGAAAGACAAAAATAATTCTCCTCATTTAGGTTTCATCCAGCACCTTCCCTGAGGACACCTTTTATTAAAAGTTAATTCTAATTTTTAATTCATTTAGTACCTGGAGACACAGAGAGAGATGTGTGTAGAGAAGATAGCAAAGAAGTCATACAGCTTTTGGGGGAAGAATTAAAGTTCTGCACATTTTTATCAGCTTCAGAATTATTTTATAAATGTTTTGAAACTTCCAGAACTTACAGAAAAGAGCATGTTCTTCTTGTCTTGGTTTACAGCACGAGGATCAGGCACAGGGTCAGTGTGCTTAATAACAGACACAGATTCACCTAAAATAATAAGAGGATATTTTATATGTATCTTGTTTCCTGAGAGAGAGAAAAAGTTACAATCCTCAGCCTTAAAACTTTCAGGATGTCAAACTTCTTTCCTCAAGTGATTTTATTTAATTGCTTGAGTGAAACAGGGAATAATTCAGTTGGCCAAGAAAACTGAATGTCTGGCTTTTAATGAAAATTACACACCTGTTTCTAAAAACCTGTCACACAGGGATAGAAAGTTCCTTTTTTATCAAAGCAGGTGTTTGTTGCTACATCAGGTGTCCCAAAGTGGTGCTCTCAGCCCCAATCCCTGAGTTAAAAGCAGCAGTGGGAGCTCAGGAGAGACAAAGCCTCCTGCTTGTAAAAGCCTTTTGTTAAATCTCAGTTCTACCTTTTTACTCAGGAGACTGGAGCACCAATTTGGCTGAAAACAGAATTCTTTAAAATAAGAATTGTGTTATTTAAATAAAGGCAAGGAATTCTTCCCTCTTTATGGATTTCTAGTGGATCATTTCTTCTTTCAGTTCCAGCAGCTTGACAGACACTCAGTTACTTCATTCTCTTATGCTTGATCAGGATCTGTACTGAGAAACTTGGGGGCTTCAGGGAGGAAAACCAGCTTTCCTATGAATACTGTTTTAAAATTCAGAGCTAGTTAGCATTAATTTATGCTCCCCACACAGCCTGACAGATCTTGGTGTTCCAGCTGAAAGCAAACTCTTGGAGCACGCTTGGTTGGGTCCCAGCTTCTTTCCTATATTCAGAAGTCCTGCTACTTTGTTTTGTTTTCAACAAATCAGGAAAGGGCTCCAAAAATAGCTCCCTGCACTTGAGGGCTGGGACCAGAAAACACATGAATGTGTGTGCACAGAATTTCAGCAAATAAGGCTTGAGTGTGCTGGGGCTTTAGCAAGAGCAGCTTCAAAGCTGCCAGTGCTGCAAAAGTTGTTCTCTCTCACAGGACTGGGGCAGGAGACATTGGGGAAGATTTACTTTCATATTTGAGTGCTGACAAGATGTTCAAGCCTAGAAGGTTGTGTAAACTGGAAGAGAAATTCTGATTTTTTTCTGTTTTGGTTTTCCACAAATGACTCGTGTCTGTGCTGGAGGGGAAGGGACAACAAAACAAGCATTACAAGGCTCAGTAAGAATGTTCATCCCACTAAAGGAACACAAAAAAGAATGAGGCAACTCCGAGTTCCCAGCTCAGAACTTCACTGCACTTGGATGGAACAGAGTAATTCAATAGCTCCAGGCTTGTTTCTAATGGAGTCTTCAAAACAAACAGGGCAAAGGCACTTTCAGTTATGCACAAAATTCTATAAAAGTCACAGAAATACCTGTGAGAATCGACTGGTCTACCCTCAGAGTTGTAGATTTGATAGATGTAATTCTTATGTCAGCAGGAACTTTGTCTCCAACTGCAAAGAAAGGACAGGACACAGTTAGACTGTTGCTATTTGGGACATTTCTAACCAAGTGTACCATTCCCTTTATCAGCCAGAAAAATAACTTTGCAGTGGCTGTTCAGGGGACTAAAATTCCCAGTATCTTCTTGCTCCAATTCCCTGAGCATCCAGTGTGGATTTGCCCCCACCCAACCCTCAAAGGAAGAAGCTGCAAATCACAGGATTGTTTTTCTACTCACAGCCCCTCTGAAGGCAAAGGGAAAACATTCTCAAGAGCAGGATATCACTTTCAGAAGACATATTTATAAACAACCAAAGCCGAGGTGAATCCAGTTCCCTTTTCAGGACAACTGGGCCTGGAGACTCTTCTGGTTGTTTTCGCTGTGCCCAAAGCGAGTCCTCTGCTCTCCAAAGATCACATTATCCACATTTATTTATTTAGAAAACTGAAAGGAGTTGTATTTTCCTTTTCTTTGGCACCAATTGTGAGGATAATGTGCTTCTGCAAACATGCTCTTGTAATGTTACCCTTCCAATCCTGCCAGATGTTTCAGAGCTGGGAGTTCATTCCAGATCACACAGTAGTTTTATTTTCCACTATTAAATGCCCCACAATCCACAGCCCAGGCACAAAATTTTCACACAGCTCTTATGCTGACCTTGCCATAGATATTTCTACCTTGCAGAAGAAAATATTGGAGAAGAAAAAATAACAAAAACAAATTAAAAACATCCACTAACAAGTGTTTGAGACACCAAGGTAGATGATGGGAATTAACAGCTCCTATAAATGGCAGAAGTAATGAAACCAGTTGGGCTCCAGCACCTCCATCACCCCCAAATTAATTCTCCTACATTCCTACTCCTTCTTATGCAGCTTTTCCTGATTTTTAAGGCAAGAACTAAAGCCCCACCATTTTGTGCCTGCTGCAAATAAATGGCTGCATGCAAATTGACTTCTTAAAGTACATTTTGAAGACGCTCATTTCTGACTCATCTGGAGGGGGTTCCACCTCCTGCATGTCAATATTGCCCTGAACACACAGGATTGAACCCTCCTGATGCAATTCAGCACTGCAAGCACTCAAGTGTCAGTTATGTTATTATAAAATAATTAAAGAAACCAAGAAGGGAGACTAAGTAGCTAAAGAGAGCTGAGTAGATGGAGTGTGCGTCCCTGCAGGAAAATTAAAATAAGCTGCAATTCCTGCAGGAACTGCTTATGCAACCAGCAGCAATAAGGAACATTAACAAATAATCCCACAAAAAACTCTGCTGTGGTGTCACAGCCTTGGATCATCCAACCCCACACCCCCTGGAGTGGAAAACAGGGGGATAAAATGCTGGAGAGGAGAATGAAGTGCTGCTTTTCAAACATCAGGGAAACTTGCACCATGTGACTTCCTGTAAATCCAGAGAAACCCCAATCATTAATTAAAATCAGCCAAAGGTTATGTGGTTTTGCTTGCAGATTTAGATGTGTGGGTTTGTGAGCACTTGGAGGGACCAAAAACCAGCCACAGATTCCCTTTTTGCATCACCACACCATGTGAATACTAATTTAAGCCCCAATGCCCTTGAGCAGGAGGAGGAAACAGCCTTGGACAGGCAGTGATTGAGGCCAAAAAAGGCAGAACTATTCCCTGTGCCCTCCTGGGGGCTGAGAAGGGCCCTGTGCAGCCCCAGCAGCAGCTCCTTCCAGACTCCACTGCCCACGTGGGGAAAAGCCTCTCCACCTGCACTGATGTTTCCAAAGGGCTGGAAAACTCCAGCCACCTCCTCCATCCCTGTATCTGCAGCTCTGGGAGAGACCTGAGCCCCCCAAGAGAGCCCCATGAGACCCCCACGAGAGCTGAGCCCCCCAGGGCACAGAAAAGCTGTTCAAAAACACCTTCAAACATCCAAGGATCTGGACAGAACACGTGGCAAAGTCTGCAAGGGATTTCCTAACCTGCTTCTGAGCTTTAAATTGTTCAAACACAAACATAATATTCACAAGTCCTAAAGTATTTCGAGACATCCCTCTAATAATTATTGATATTTAAGCAGCAGCATTTCCATGAAAACCACTCCTGTCATTACCAACTGCCTGAAGCACCAGGAGTGAAGTGTTAAATTTATTATGATAGTGCAGCTCTCTAAGTTTATCTCAACAATTTAAGATAAGGCCCATTATTCACTGCCCATCTCTGCCTGAGAAGGGTGCAGTAAAATATTCCAGGCATTTCCAACAGGCAGGAAAGCTGCACATCAGGGTCAATTACAGAGCTATTTTAAGCAAAATAACAGCTATGGAAATAAGTCATTTATAGTCCTGAATATACTTTCAGGAGCACAACTGAAATGGAATATCAATGGCAAATCATCCCATGATTGATGGGAACCACAGGAAATTTTTAGTGGGCACTTTGTGCAGAGCTCATCAACAAGTAGAAAGCTTTTTTTTTCCATATACATTAAAACGGGAAAGAAATTGGGGTTTTTCTGTTGTGTTTTGAAGGTCTTTTTAAAATTTAATTACATTTCAGTCCCCAGAACCAAATATTAGCCAAGGCTTGGAAGACAACAAGGAATTCCAAAGTGAATATGTGTTTGTGCTGCTCAGCACTGAGCTGATACAATAAATGGATATAATAATCCCATAGTCTGACATCTGAAATATTTTCATCCATTACTTTCAAACCTTTAATCCTAAAGAGTCAGTTGATTTCCACAACAGCTCTGGAGAAAGGAAATAACCTGCTTTCAAAACCACCCAGATATGTGTTCTAAAATACAGTGTAGCCAAGTGTGTAACTACTGATTAAAACACCCTCTAAATAGAACATTGACTGCTCTTTGGTGGAGTGAAAGAAGGCTTTGGTGTGAATCATTACAGCTTTACCCACAGAATCCTTTTATTCTTGCACAGACTTTTAGAATTTCAATACTGAGCTTCAGCACACACCAAAGGAATCTGTTTAAAAACAACCTGATCCTCTAAGGGAGGAAAAAAAGATAAGAGCCCATTTTATTTAATTGTGAACAAGTCTATACTGAAGCAGGTAATTTACAATTCCCACTCCTTGACAGAAGCTGGAGTGGTATTTAGTTGTGATGTGAATTTAAAGTTACTGTTAATTGTTTTAAACAAGACACTGCAATAGGGATAATTTAATACCTGAAAATTTGGGTTCTTCCACAGCACCATCACTGGCCCAGATTCCCACTGAGTACACCCAACACTCCAGCCTTTCTTCTCAGGCTCAGAGCTCCCACACCTTACCTGACAATGCAATGGGTCAGGTTCCCCTCTCTATGAACAGTCACTCCCATATATGTTGGATTTTCTGTGCAGCACAACCCTCCTGATCAGCAGAGCTGGGCACACAATGAGTGTCCGTGGGGAGACCGAAGCTCCTCAGGAACCAAAGTCTTTAAAGGACAGCCCAGGGCACAGATTGGCCCCATTCAATCTGCAAAACTGCCTCCAAAGAGAAGGTAATTCAAGTCTCCAAACCAACCTCAAACATGGAATATATTGAGCAATGTCAGTCCCAATTTAATGCTGGGCACTGAGCAAGTCCTGCAGTGAAAGGCTCAACTTCTGACCGGGGGTTTCATCTGAGCTCTTCTCTCCTTCACCAGCAGCAACAAAACTAAATATTTCACTTCACAATTCTGTCAGACTGGTGTGAGACACTCCCTGGGAGATCTGTACAGCCAGAACACAACATGAGTGCTGCAGGTGGGACCAGGCTGTGGTTTGTGCAGCCCAGGAAGGGATGGGGCAAATATTCCATGAACAACAAAGCTGGGGGGAAAAGAACTACTAAAGCTGGGTGGGTTTCAGTCCCTGTTGTATTTTAGCTGCTAACAAAGAACTTTAGACTCCAACAGGACTGGGCTCATCTTTAAAGTCCCAAATCATTGAGGCTGTATCTCAGTATAACCCATTGAGATCAATATTCTACACCTTCTAATCCAAACTGCTGGTGACCAAGTTCAGGAAGCAACAGCAACTTCACCCCCCAAAGCCACTACGAGACAGAACAGCCCTGAAAATGAAACTCCTGATTTAAATGTGCACTTTGACCCTTGATATCTATCACCCCATTCACTCTGCTCCCTCCCACAGCTCACTCAGAGGAGATTTGCAGGCAGGTACAACATAAACAGGGAAGAGTTTTGTTTCTTTTTCTTGTTAAAGTGTTACAAGGACAATTCCTCCTCTTAGCAAAGAAAGTACCAAAAGTGTTTGTAAAAGGTCCCTCTCCACGTTCACAGCAAATGAAAGGAATTTTTCCTGTAGAAATCAAAGGGCTCTCCATACACAAGATGTACCTCACACTTTCTTATTTATGTTTATCATTAACCAAAGCCAGTGTCAGCCTGGATTGTGTTATCAGCAGGTCGGGGGCTGGAATTGGACTCTTGTAATAAAGATTATCAGCACAGCTCCAAACTGTTCTATAGCTGAACAACTGGGGAACACAGAGAGTTCCTGAAACCTGAAAGGCAAAATATCCCCAAAACAACCTCCAAAAAACACCGAATGGGGAGAACAAAGGGAAAAAAATTCCTAATAAACTAAGGTTCATTGTTGACACATTGGTGTTATTCTGATTTTTAAGACACTATGGCCTTTCTCTGCTCTCATTTCATCAGGCTGGGGGAGAAATACTATCAAATTCATCAGATAGAACTTATCATGCTGCTACTAAAATATCTGATTCAAAATACATGGGGTTTTATCAGAAAAAGGGGAAAAATAAGTATTAATTCTTTTGACAAAAAACATTCAGTGCTGGCAATTTTCTGTTTTAACATGACATTATTACGGGTACAATTATTTAAACCACTTCTCCTAATGAGATTTTTAGTCTCTTATAGAGTCAGTTATTTCAATCTCCTCTCCTGCCCAAACCCAAGTTCCTTGTGCTCTAAATCAGACACAGCATTGTGTGAATATTTACTAATAAACTGAAACAACTGAAACTTCCTACATTAAGTATGGGAATCAACTTAAGAATTGAAATGAGTAAATAACAATTCTGCTCATTAAACAACTTCAAAGGACACACATGGGATGCTACAGAACTGAGTATTTTCTGAGTATTGAACTGGGAGCTGCTGGAGGATTTACCAGTTAAAATGGACACCTGAACAGACTGTATATTTAGAGGCAGAGCTGCTCCAACAC
Organism: Hafferia zeledoni; assembly: GCA_035583235.1. Classification (NCBI taxonomy): domain Eukaryota; kingdom Metazoa; phylum Chordata; class Aves; order Passeriformes; family Thamnophilidae; genus Hafferia; species Hafferia zeledoni. Next base: position 11,712,807 of record JAWWEV010000037.1, on the reverse strand, counting down.
TGCTGGTTTTTTCTATTAACCTTCCTTAACACAGCTCAGCCCCTGTCCTTCCCTGCACACAGCCAAGCTCATCTTCCCATCGGGCCTGATTTCCTCAGAGCACCAGGCTGGAAGGATCCAACACTTCCTGAACAGGCTGTAATAAAAGGCTCCCCAAAATCAGCAGCTCTGTGAGACAGGAAGGTAATTGAGTCCAACTCCACTTTCATACAAGGCCAAGAGTGTCAAAATGCCAAAATGAGAGGGGTTATTATGAAACATTGGAAGTCGGAGTTTCCACTCCAAACCAGTGAGATTTATTTTCCAACAAGACAGAGATTATAACACCAACATCCATCACCATACCAGGAAAAAAACCCCAAAACAAACAGCACTTGCTTTTGCTGACAAGGAGACAGAACAATACACTGAAATACATTCATTTTTTGCATGAACAGCCTCTGCCAGGAACCTTCTGAGTTCTGTACAGATAGAAAATATCCACAGAGCTCCCTGTGCAGGGCAGGCACAGTGTGAGCATCCCCAGCTGGTAAAGACACAGGTTAAACATCTCAAAAAACACACACATATTGCATTATTATCAATGAAAAGCAAGAGGACAGAGAAAGCTTTGCAAAATATTTTCAGGTTGGAACAGAGGGTTGAGAAAAATGGAAACTGTATTAAACACTACACTAGACTGGAATTATTCCTATTTTCTTCCTTCTCATTCTGTAAAAAACACACTTGTGCCATTCTCTCTGAAGAGGGCACCAGAACATCAGACAAGATGTGCCCATGCACAGGGACCCTGCTTGGAAACCTGCACTTATTTCTAATCTGAATTTGACTGCTTTTAGCTTTTTAATTAGTGGATCTATTTATATCACTGTCTTCTAGATTGAAAACTCTTGTGAGCAGCCTATAAATATATTTAAGAGCAGAAAGAATGGACTGGTAAATTAAGCCACAATTTTTGCCAGATCAGGTAAAGAACAATCACATCCTCACACCAAAGTTTCCAAGTTATGCTGCATTTAAATAATATAAAAAAAACAGAGGAACAATTCTGGAAGTGAAAGTTTTCTTTAGCCTTAAAATAAAAAAAGCTTTGCCAGGGGGATATGATACTAACAGGACATTATCTTGATGTTCAAAAGCATTTTGTTCTGTTTGTGCTTATAATAAACCACACTCAGTGTTGGTTCCATCAGAGCACCAAATATCAGACACTCAATTCAAACTAAACCAGAACTGGGTTCACTATTTCTACTCAAGAGTTTGGCAGCTCTGCAGGAAAAGGCAGCAAGAATTGGGGGAAAATTGGGGCAGTGTGTTTTGTGAAGTCTCAGCTGTGTGTTAAAAGCCAACAGGAGTTCAGGCTGTGCCCTGAGTTCACCTCAGTAGCGGAGTTTGGACCATGCCTGGTCATCTCTGAGCTGCCTCTGATGTGCTGCCCAAAGTGTGCACTGAGCACAGAGATTTATGCACTGCTTGGACAGGTATTTATTAACCACTGATGTACTTTCCTACTTTTCTGGTTCAAAAAGCAGTACCTTCAGGAAAGAAAACCAAAAATGTGCTTTCAAACCCAAACCTGGCAAGGTAAGGAAACACCCACCACTTTTGCAGCCCATTTTTTTCTCTATCAAGGGAAGTTCTCAGCAGTTTCCTCCAGGACAGCCTCCTGCAGGTCTCTGTTCTGCACTTCAGCCTCACTCCAGCCTTCTCATTGTTCTTTCCAATCTCAGTAAGTTCACAGAAAATAAACCTGCACCTCTAGCACAGACTCTGAAAGTCAATTCCAGTTGTTGGCACAGTCACATTGGCACAAGGACCCAGATGTTTTGGACTGAGATCTGCACCATCAGTGTTTGTTGCCTGTGCTACCAGGGATAACCTGGAGCTCTTCAGAACCACATGAGAGTTTGTCATAATTCACCTCAAGAATCTCCTTCTTAACCTTCTTCATCCCCAAATTTATTTTTCTTTCATTATAAGGCACCCAAGTGCTTTACCCAGAGTCTTGAAGTGCTCTGTAGTTGGGATTCAAAGCCTCAGAAAGCAGTTCCTGCCCTATCTATGCCAGGTATAAAACCAAATCTTGTGAAATACACACTAATTTAATAAGCAAGGGCTTCTGGAAACTCTGTGTATTTTTAAGCTGTTGAGTACTTACAGATACAGCAACAGATGACAAGAACCATCATTCAGCAGTTCAGGGAAAGAGGAACTGCTGGGACTGTGCTTTGGTCACTCACTGACTGCAACTAATGAACTTCCTTTATTAAATTACAGGAGCTCAGATACACTGTATCTAAACCAGAAACTTCCACACAGGAACACACGACACAAGGGAACAAAGCTCACTTCTGTTCCCAAATGTGCTTCCAGAAAAAAAGAAGGGATTTGCAACCAGTTTACCCCAATTTGCCTGGCTGAACTTCACACGAAACGCAGGTCATGCTGGTTTAAGTTTCTCGTTAAAATGTTACTTTAACCCAGCAAACAAAAACTCAACTAAACCAAAGTATATCTAATCTACCCAGATAGCCCTGGTTACAAGTTTAGGCTGCACCCTCCAATTAACTGCAGCTTTTATAGCAGCATGATAATCCATTTAAAGCCAGGCAAAGTGGAAAGCCATGTCAGGACAGCAGCTGGATGCTTTTCAGCTCATCAATTCTCAGAAACAAACTGTGGAGCTTAGAAACTCTCACCCACTGCAGCTCTGAGCTGTGCCCACCAAGCAAATTTGGGGCACACAGCCCAACCCTGTGACCCCAGAGAGCTCCTGTTTATGGCACAGTGTCTTCTCCACCACCTCTGCTTAAGGAGACATGGAGAAAACCTTCCTAACAACACATAGTAAAGAAGTCCCTGCCTGCAGAGTCTCTGAGCAAACAGACCAGTGTTGCTACACCTGCAAAAGGTGGAATTTGTTGGCTGCCAGACACAAGGAAGGGTAATTGCTCATCCAGTGCTCTGCCCCATCTCTGCACACTGATCCCCAGAGACACCAAAGACAGAAGGTTATTCATCACCAGAGGGACAGTTTAATTCAGGTTACTCCACATTTACTGCAAGGTGACGACACAAACCTGCAGTTTCCTCCCTTTTACTTTAGGTCAAATAAACCAGCACCTGTTTCCTGAGCTGACAGATAATTAAAGGTGGTATCTTCAGGAGGCCTGAATTCAGAAGGCCACGAGGCAGATGGATAGTCCATCTAATGAACACAAACAGCCTAAGGAGGCAGAATAAAAGGTAACACAAACCATTATTGCAATGTCTTTGGTTACACTAAGCCACACAGATAACCTTTATGGGTTCAAAGCTACTGAATATACCAAATAGTTTTGGAAATGGTTCAATGCTACTTATTGTCAGGGAACTCCTGCAATGTAAAGAGGGAAATACATTCTCCCACATCCTCCAAACTGCAATAATCAATCTAACAATTTCTACAGCAGAGTTATCTCTGTGTCAGACCCACATTCAGCTACTTCAAACTACCAAAGCTGCTACAGCATTAAATAGAATGGATTGGGTTGGAAAAGACCTCCGAGATCATCAAGTCCAATCCTTGGTCCAACTCCAGTCCCTTTACCAG
>JAWWEV010000037.1:11676760-11701442 GCA_035583235.1 Hafferia zeledoni | reverse complement strand
GATCTCAGAGGTCTTTTCCAACCCAACCCATTCTGTGATTTTTATTACAAAAGGATGAGCTTGTAAGATCCAGGCTGTGATTAAGGACCGAGACATTCCAACGTTTTGGGGGGATTTGGGCAGGATGTCTCATGTTCTCTCCACAGCTCTGTGTTCTCCTTCCCTCCTCCCACACCTCTGGGTCTCCAATCCCCTGGAACACCTTCTGCCATTTGAGCAGTCAGAGGTGGATTTCCAGATTTCTCAGTGGATACAAGGTCACACTCTGCCATCAGAAAAGCTGCTTAGTATCTGTTTCTTCTCTCCCTTTCTTTATTGGCATTCTGGAGAGCTCACTTTGCTTCCAACTAGACAAATAAATTCAATTATGTGATGTTCTCATCTGAGCAGGTACCCACAAGGTTAACTGGAATAAAACATCTGCTCTACACGATGCTAAACCAGAATCTTTCCTGACTGAAGATCACGTTGTTGTAAAATAACATTGAGAAAGGCCACAACTTCCAGAGAAAAGGAAAGCAGCTACAAGGACAGCAAGATCCAAGTATGTCAAGGAGAGCCAAAATTAAGTTTTCAAGGCATCTTTACTTCAATAGCTACTGTTTCAAAAAGAGCAGACGAACTCAAATTAGAGATCCTGAGGGTACAGAACCTGATGGTTGTTTTTCTGGCAAAATTATCGATCTGTGACAAGATGAAAAAGAAGCATCTTGTTAATCCTGGAAGGCAGAAATCCACATTTCTGCCCCCAAAAATCTTCCACACAACCACTACCAGTGGAACAATGCAAGCTCCAGACCTAGAATGTTTTAGTGACCCAACACATTGGGAGTTCTTGGTTTTGTTAAGAGCAGGCTGCAGCCATATTAATCCTGCCTTTAGGACACCTGTGAGACACAGCACATTCTGCTGCAACAGAGCAGGTTTATTATTTGATAGTAGCCTGAAGGAAAAAAACAAAACAAAACCACCAGTAAAAACAAAGAGGAAGCAGAACAAGCAATACAAGTATTTAGCTCAGCGTTTTTAGTAACAACAGCCCTGATTCTGGAGCCTGGAAAAGACCAGACAATTCTTGCCCAAGTCACTGAGTCCTTGTCACAAAGTTTCCACTAGCACACTTTTAAGACCCTGGAGAGGTTACAGTGAGAGCTAATTTTTTTTTTTAACTTCTACTCAAAGGGCCCCACCATATTTCAGCCCTAATCACTTTAAGGCTCACATGGAGAACAGCTTAATTTCCAGGTCATTGATCGCCAATGCACTGCTCAGGCAGCACTGTCAGTAGGGAAAGGCACCAGGTATTGAAGAAAGAGTAGGAAAAATGGAAAAAAAAAAAAAAGAAAAAGATAATTGCTCAAGAGAAATGCAAGTCTAAATATAAAAGGGAAATAACAGCAAGACATAAAAGTCCCACATCAACAGCCAACATAAGCCGCTTAAAGGACAACTTTCATTCAGCGTATTTGCTTTAGGGCTGCCAGAGCCTCTTTCAAACAAAGCCTGATGGGGTGGACCTGCAGGACACCAAGGCAAAAGATACACAATGACAGGCAAACTGCACTTGATTTCATGGGTATTTGTGACAAGAGGGCAGAGGTCCAAGGCCAAGGGCAGCCAGCAGTGAGGGGACACTGAGGAAAACAGTTACACAGCACAAGTGTCCTCCCAGCTTTTTCTGCTCCTCCAGGTTCAGTATCAGGGTGTTGTCAGGTGAGATACAGAGACAAGTCACCCCAGGTGATTGTGTATCAGTGGGTAACACAAAGAGAATTAAAGAGTGGAAGTTTGGAGGCAGAATTGGTTGCCCAGCAGGCTGTACCCGCTCACCACCAACAGAAAAAGTCAACACTTTCCTGTCAGAGACCTGAGAGGGATTTCTGTTTGCTTTGCACTTTGACAATGGAAACTTAGAAACAACCTGGGAGAGCAACACCTCATCCTAACAAAAAGCCCTGGATTAATTAAAGCAGGTCAAGTAAGACGTAAAAATTGCTTTTAATAGAGTTTTCCTCTCATAGGACACCATGAATTAAAGTTTTTGTATATTTTGGACAGAGTACCAACTACTGCTCTTTTAGGGATTTATCTTTTCATTACAAAATAGCTTAAAATTGAGCAAATGCAAACTATTTTAGGAGTCCTACTTGGTCCGTGTCAGTTATACTGAATGCCAGGAATTGCTGAAGAAAAACTTCCCAGTTTCAGCTCCATTGGTCAGTAGAGATTTTTGTTTGCTACACAAGGAGAGAGGAGGAAAAAAAACCCCACAAACACAATCCAAGACATCTTAACCACACATGTAAGTGCACAATATTAAGGATTTTATTAGATTAGCAGTTTGTAAGCACCCATCAGATATGTCACTGCATACTTTTGAAAATAAATGCATTTTTGTGTTTGTCATAGCAATAAAAGGGGAAGATGCCCAGCACCCACAGTTTAATTTGCACAACACAAAATGAAATCACAATGACTTCTCACATCTTTATCTCCCCTACCCTTGTGCTACTGAGCAATCTAAATTTAGCTCCAAGCAGGACAGTGTAATGTTTTCAGTTATCTTGTGCCACAAACTGACCTTAACAGGTAACTTTTGGGGTGATTTCAGGGCAAAGCCTGCAACACTGTTACTGACACAGCTCAGACTTCCTCCAAGGGCTCAGCTTTTAACAAAATGCTGGTTTAACTCTTTAACTCTCACACTCATTCACAGGCTAGAAAAAATCTCCGGACTAAACCACGATAGATTGAAACAATCTGAACACAGATACCCACTACTAGAAAACACTCCCAGAACATCCACTTCCAAATCAGCTTAGGAATCAACAGAATAATCGAGGGGAGGAAATGCTTTTAGTTTGCCATAAATACTTCAGGTTTTGGTAGAGTTTGTAGCCTGTGTTGTATCTCGTAGAAGGAAATCCACAGTGAGATGCCGAGCTCAGATTGCAGAGCTCAGCACACCCCAGTGCCCAGAGCACCCACCCCTCACCACGGAATCACCCCCAGCAGGGCCAGCTGAGCCTGCAACCTGTCCAGAGCACTTGTACAGCAAAGAAAGCTGCTCCTCCAGGGAAATACTGTAGATTTGAGCACATGCTACACAAGCAGCAAGAATTAAAAGCCACGAACTGCTGAGATCTCTACGCGGCGATTTCTGCAGGGGCTTCACAGACTGAACAGAAGATCGAGACAAGTCTGTTCACAGATGTATTTGCTCACCACCAGAAATTACTCATTTTGTTTCTCTTAAGGCCACACTTGAGGCTTTCCCTGACCAGGCACATCTGTCACAGCAATTCTGACCTGGAATGTGGGATGTGGCACCCACAGGCAGCAGCAGCACTGGGGGGACACACACTGAGCTGCTGGTCTGAGTTGTTTTACTGACACATCCCTGACAGGCAGTGTGGGAACAGAGTTTATACAGGGTATAAAAGGGGTGTTTCTGCACAAACCCTAATGCAGATCTCTGTTACAGACAGCTCTTTCTATGCAGTCAGCTCTAAGAAACTAATATGATTTATGATTGCAACACTATCATCAGGAAAAGTCCCACAACACAAAATAGTGACTTCAAGATCCTCTCTCTCATACCTGAACCTGTAACATTTTTTTAAGTGACAGTTCACAGCTGGTAAAGGACACCAGATTTTGAGTGATGTAACTACATCCTATTTTTGCAGTAATACAATCTTTGTATCAACATATCCAACAGCTCTTTACAGCTACTACAGAAGTCTCAAATATGCTTTCATCAAGGAACAGTGCTAAAACCTAAGAAAAACAGGCAGATAATCACCTTCTGAGCAAGGAAAAAGCCAGAAACGAATGCAAAGGCAAAGCACTTTTAAAGTACCAAAACTGTATCTTGGGGTTTTTTTTTAAATTCATCAAACAGAGAAAATCTTTACTAGTAATATCAATTCAGTGTGAATCCATAACTAAAATAGGAGACAGGAAAGGCAGAGCAGTAGCCCAAGGTCATATACCATGTCAGCTGCACAGAGGCAGAGAACCCAGATCTATCCCACACTCCATCAGACTACAGGCTCCTCTTAATTAGATAGCAAAATTAATCATACTGAAAAAAGCAACTGAATTCTAATCAAGTTTTCTGAGAGGCTTCAGCAGTGAATGCTCTGTGACCTCTGTCAGCCTGGTCTCATTCCTACTCAGATTCAGCAATGAAAGCTCAGATTTTGGTGAATTTGATTTTTCACTTTGTTGCATATAATAAAAGCAAATAAAGCACCTTGGCACGAAAGGCCAACAAAGTTCTGTGCTGTCATTTGTCTTGTGAGAGGACAGAAACACTCCTGGCTTTTCAGGAACAAAAATACATCCCCTTCCCACCCTCTGGGAGGGGAAGAGGGGAAAGAGGAGGGATAAAAAAGCTTCTGGATGACCATTTATTTAATTTTCTATAACCAGGCTGATTTCCTCTGCAGGAAAAGAAGAGTGAGTAAAACACATCTGTCTCCATGGCCAAGCCTGATGTCCCCAGGTGTTGCAGAGCCCTCAGAGGTGTCTGTGTGGGGAGAGTGGATCCCCAGCACAAACCAGTATAAGCTGCAGCACCACACCAGGGCAACCCTTCCCCATCAAACAGCTGCCTCAGAGCACATTCTCCTCTGCCCAGCCTAATTAGCTGCCCTCAGCTAAAGAGTCACCACAATTTCCACTCCCCCCAAGAGATGCAGCATTTATTTTTTTTAAAAAGCAGATAATTACAACTCCAGGGCAAAGTCTACTGTAAACTTTTACTCCTACTTGAACAATTTAACAGTCTGCACACTTGTTTTTCTGTTGTCCAGTTCCCCAAGACATACAAACTTTATCTTCCCAGACCAAGCCTGGGCTCAGTTTTCCAGTTTTTCAGCAAGCACATACATAAACTTTACTCATAATGTAGAAAGACTGCTTTAAAGAAAAAAAAAAAAAATCAGAAATGTTCCTGTTCTTTTAATCCTGTATGCAAAGCAAGATGTCCATTTAATGACTTGACCATCCAAAGGTCAGTTACCAAATTTGGTCAACTGTGGTGCCATCAGAGCTGTCATCATTCTTGTCACTGTCAAAAGCAACAACTGTCACCTTGCTATTATCAGGAAGGGAAGGCAACTGGAATATTCGCCATGCAGGTTCTATTTACAGTCTGCATTGCATCCAAAAATGTCTTCCAATGACTGCACATGGAGCCTGATAACGATTAACCCAAAGGCAGGAAGAATGTCCAGTTAAAGGCTGACTTACTCAAGGTTAGTTTCCAGAGGCAACAAAAGCATTGGGAAATCCCACCTCAAACAGGCAAACTGGGCTGAATGAGAAGCACTTTTTAAAATACCTGCCTGGTGTAGTTATGTGCTTATGACTCATGCAGTGAAAGGCTCCTTGAAATTTTGTTTCCTACAGAAACCTCATCACATGGAACAAATTTAAGAGACAGCAATTTACTCTGCATCTTATAATCCCACCTGATGAGAAAGGATAATTTCAGAATGTACAGTTTGTATACACTGGGGCATGTCATTCTAAGACACAGAAGCCCATGAAATGTAAAAAAAAAAATAAATTCATACTTACAAAAGATATGCAAGCAGCCAGCAACAAAATTCTAACTAGTAAGTCTTCAAATTGCTCAATCACAAGCTCGAGTAAGGTTTTTCCTGTAATACATAACAAAGCCATTTAGTCATGCACATAAAAAAAAAATGAATTATCAACAAGAATTAGGAGAAGATTTCACAATCATGCTCACCTTCCTCGGCTGGTAACTCTGTCCGTGGAAGGTTTTTCCAGGAAACATGTCAAGAGAAAGAAACCATTGGAGAAACACGTTAGAGCATTGTAAGGCACCCACAGGTATCGTTCCTGAATTACACACGACTGGGTCGGATCTGACAGACCTACTGAAAGCCCCATTAAGGCGGCTCTTTTCATCCCAGTACGTGAATGGGCCCGGGAGTTTTGCATTTGAAGACACGAATGTGCCAAGGGTTATAATTCAGCCAAGTCATCACTCCAGCCAGCTGTGGGACTCGTGCTGTTGCTGCACGCAAAGGGTCAAAGGCTCAAACTGCTTTTCAAACGCCTTCCGACAAAGCTTTTCCTCCCCATTCACTTAAAAAACACGAAAAACCAAACCATCAATCTCGGTTCAAAATACTCCAAATTCTTTCCTCCATTTTAAGGGTATTTCCTTATTTCTGCTCTCTCCTTTATTCCCCCGCAACTAGACTTAGTAATCCAAGAGGCAGAAAAGCAGCGTTACAGCTAAAAAACCACCTCCACCGTGTAATCTTCTCATAGATTTTCATTTTTACACAACGGCATGGGAGTCCAGGAGGGGCTGGGATGGCAAAGCAGCAAGGATTTAAAAAAAAAAAGAAACACCTTATGGGCTGAATTCTATGTGCCGACTGGAGAGAAGACTATACAGTAAGGGGCAGAAAGGCGCTCAAAAGAGAGAAAAAATGAAGGTCAAGACGGACAGGGGAAAAAAGATAAACCACTGAACCCCAAGGGGCGTCAGCTCAGCATGGCAGGAGGTGTCCCAGCGCAAGGGGGAAGGCTCGGAGGGTTCATCCCCAGCCCAGGGATTGAGAGAACCCACGAGGTGGAGTTCAGTCAGCCATCTTCTCTCCTTGCTCGCTCCTGCTCCGGGCCTGGAGGAGAGCACAGCGCCAGGCCTCGCTGCGGGCCCGGGAGGGTGAGGAGGATGGGGAGGATGAGGATGGGGATGGGGAAAGCCGAGAGCCCCGCGGCGCATCCCCCCATCCCATCACCTACCGTTGGAGCCCCATTTCTCCTTCAGCTTCTTGACTTGCTCGAGGCTGAGCCCGGTGCTCTCGTTGACGCCGAAATAAGCCAAAACTTCCTCCACAGTCTTTGTGTGCGCGTTCTCCATGGCTGGGGCAGGGAGCAGCAAATGGTGCCGTGCCTCGCCTCTTCTTCCTCCCGCTCCTCCTCCTCCTCCTCCTCCTCAGCGGGCGCGGCGAGACCCCTGCTCAGCCCTCACCGCCCCCCTGCTCCCACCATAGACCCCGACCCGAGCACGCTTCGCTCTTCACAGCCGGGTAGGGCAAAATTTAAAAAAAAAAAAAAAAAACAGAGAAAAAATGGAAAGCCGCCGGGGGTAAAAAAAAAAGGAAGAAAAAAAGCCCCGACCCCCTCCCACCCCACACGCCTCCAAGGGGGGGACCAGGCGCTCCGGCCGGGGGGAGCCGCGGGCCCGCTGCGGCCTCGGGGCACGGGCCGCGTCCAGGTGGGGCCGGGCGGCCTCTGCGCTCGCCGCGGCACCGGGAGGGCGAGAGCGGCGCGGCCAAACAAGGCGCAGCCCGCGGAGAGGGGTGGGAATCACCCCGCGCCCTTCCCCAGCGGCCCGATGCTCCCCCCGGGCCGGCCCAGGCCGCCGCTCGCCTCAGCCGTCACGCTCGGGGCTGCCCCGCGCCCGCCGCTGCCTCCGCTGGCTCCGGGCGCGCAGCGGCGGCGCCGCTCTAATGTAACTCGGGGCCGCCCGGGCCGCGCTCGCCGCCGCGGCATGTGGACACCGCTCATTGGCGGCGGCGGGCGCGGGGCGGGCCCGGGGCGCGGCTCCGCCCGCCTCTCAGGCGAGGGCCATGGCGGCGGCGGCGGGAACGGCGCGGCCCGGTGGGTCTGGTCTGCCCCGCCACGGTGGGGTCTCACCCGGCCCGGTGCGTCTGGTCTGCCCCGGTGGGGTCTCACCCGGCCCGGTGGGGTCTCGCCGCCCGGGCCGGCGGATCTGGCCCGGTCCGGCGGGTCTGGCCCGGCCCGGGGTTCGGAGGGGGCTGCGGCTCTGCCGCCCCCGCGCGAACCGCCCTTTTGTCCCGGCCTTTACCCGCGCGTGAGGCGCTGCCTGAGGGGGCTGCTGTGGGCGCAGTGTGGTGGCGCGGGGCTGCAGCGGCACGTGTCGTGACAGGAGTGCCGGCCGTCCTGAGGGGACAGCTCTTACCTCTGTCGTGGTATGAGCTTGATATATGTGTGGGTATGAGCCACCTCAGTCGTGGCAGGGGCATCGTTCAAAGGGTGAGTGTGGGGTTGCCCCCACCTCGATCGGGACAGGAGCACCATCCAGTCAAAGGGGGAGTGTAGGACTGCACACACTGCCGCGACAGGAGCATCATCTAAAGTGTGAAGAGTGGTGTCAGCCACTAACTCTGTCGCGACAGGAGCATCATCCAAAGCGTGAGAGTGGTGTCAGTCACTAACTGTCGTGACGGGAGCATCATCCAGTCAGTGTGTGTGAGCACAGGTGCCCAGGGATGTCGTGGATCCTCACTCACTGGAGACATCCCAAGCCCACCTGGACACCTTCCTGTGTCACCTGCTCCAGGTGACCCTGCCTTGGCAGGGGTTGGACTGGATCATCTCCAGAGGTCCCTTCCAGCCCTGAGGACTCGGTGATTCTGGGGGGCTTCACGAACCTCTGTCGCGACAGGAGGCTCCCCCCTGACGGGTGCACAGGGCCGTGTCCCTGAGTGTCCCCTGGCAGGGCCGTGCCCTGCGCTGCCCCCGCGGTGTCCCCTCCGCAGCACACACAGGGACAGGGACAGGGACAGGGACAGGGACAGGGACAGGGACAGGGACAGGGACAGGGACAGGGACAGGGACAGGACATCGCGCTCAGCGCGGCGCGGCCGCGATAGCGGAGGAGGGACGAGGTGCGGGCTGTGCCCTCAGCAGGGTCAGGTCGCGACTGTCTGTCGTCAGGGCTCGGTGCTGACAGAGCGCAGCGATCCGCCTGTCCAGCGGCCCGCCCGGTGATTCATTCACGCTGAACACAAACCAGAGGGAAATCGGCGCCACTGACATTGATGCACCTGCAACACTCGCACAGCACAGCGAGGAATTGGGCACGCAGGGTAAGGACCTTCCCTTTAAAACTTGGTGCCAGGAGAGGTTCTTGTATCTATATGTGTGTGCAAATAGAAAAGCTGATCCCTACATGTGTGCTGGCTTACATAAATGCAGATCCTCCATACAATCTGCATTTCCATCACTTATAAACCACCCACTGCACCACGCTGTAAGAAACCATGTCTGATCTGCAATGAAATATCTCAGTCTTAGCTCTGTGATAGCAAAAGGAGGATGGAGGGGGACACCCCATGTGAAATTGTGGTGTTCTAATAGATATGTGGTCCTATATCCTTCCCAACAGAAGCACAACTGCCCTAAAAGAGTCCTTATGGCTGGCCCAGGTCCAGGTGAGGAGAACTTGACAGCCTACACTTCACAGGGCAGCTGTGAATGGAAATTCATGAGTTAGATCTGATGACCTAGTTCAGGTAAGGCAATTACTTATTCCATGCCATGCCCATATTAATTTTATCTTGCTTATCAGCAGGATTAATCAACATGGCCAAATGTTGCCTCAGTACAGTTATGTTCCTTTTCATACCACAACCTCACACTGCACCTCAATAGACATACCCTGTTAGGGAGGTAAGAAATGCCCACATGGCAATTGTATATAGTTTATATAGTTTACTGTGTGTTTCTTAACCAGTTTTAATAATTTTCTTGATATTGTATGAACATGTGATCCAAAACAAAATCAGAGTCACACAGTGCACGTGCATCTGAAATGAAAACATATCTTTAAAAACATGCACTCTGTGCCAGCAAAACTGCTGATAAGTGCTTGTCCCAGGCCTACCTAACCCACATCTAAGTTTCTGTTATTCTCAGACACACCAGGATGTACAAATACACATTAAAAATATATATAATTTCCACAATGATCACATACAGGATAACAGCAGCTACTTGAATTAACATATTTCACTGATTATCAGCACAGTGTATCTATATATCAGTAGTTTCTTCTACCACATTAATAAACCTCATTATGTATAAGTTTTTTGTAAAAATATATTTACCACAGCAGTATTTTTAGACACAAACATATTTACAAACCTTCATATACAAGAGCACCTGTAAAGGACTTGAAAGTCCTGCCTTTCATTTTCTTACTATTTTAAGTATTACAATTAAGCATCAGTAGCAATTTTCAAAACAAAACGATATTAGAAAGAAACCCAGATAATATTTCATATTATTTCTCCCTGTGATACACTTTGTATGTCATCCTTGTGCCTGTTTCCCAAAAGGCTCATGGAAAATTATTTTAAGCATCCAGAGCCATGTGCAATCAGAGCCTGGCAGAGTGTATGATAAAGCAGATATGGTGTTCTTTCAGTCTAACTTGTTAGCAGGAGGAAATGCTGCTAGGAAGGCAAACAGAGCTTGCATTCTAGTGAATCCTGGAGGACTCTTGGCATTCCCTGGGATTCACTAGTTCAGCCACAGTTTGTCACCTCCACTCCCATTGTTTCTCTCTCATGCAGTAAGATTGGATGACTTGATTCTTCCCCTTTTTTTCCATCTTGAGCATTGACCCAACATAAAATCTGGAAAGAAGCTGGAGGCACAGTCCTCTGCCTGTGTTCATCTCTGTCATGGGGTCTGTTATGGTTCAGGGAGTTTTGAGAGAAGAAAGACTGAATTGAGGACTGTCCTACAGGTCTTGCTGCTCCAGGGCAGAAAAACCTCTGCATTTCCCCACAGTTGTCTCCCTGTCCTTCCCCAGGTGTGCATGGCCAATTCTGCTGCCCAGTGAGGGTCTCTGTGCAGGTGGCACCTTCCAAACCTCCTGACAGCTTCACTTTGGAAGAGCTTTTGCAGATACAGTGCTTGGTCTAGACAGAGCAGTGCAGAAGGAGCCACAAATACCCGTGTAGACACTGCAGCAGAAGCAGCACCTGCTAAATTTGGCATCACTTGATATCCTACAAATTTAGAATTGTGAGTTGAAATCAGTGTTGTTTCCCATCGCTCTGCAAGGATTCATAAAGCTGCTGATGACATTTGTCTTGTGGTTATCTTGACCCAAATCAGAGTGGCAGCTCCTCAGCTGTGCCATGGAAGCTCCAGGTGATTCATAGCAGATGCACAGAGCTGCACATTCTCCATTTCTAAGGCAGGAAATCGATTTATTTTTGCTGCTGTGGAGTTGCAGTTTGTTTTCAGAGTGGAACCCCTCAGAAAGCAACACCACAAAATGGGGCAGCTTTGGCCCTGATGAAATTCCATTCACATAATGGAGGGATGTATTCATACTTTTGGCCTACCATCTTTTTTTCACTGTGATATATTAAGAAGAAGCAGCCAACACATCAGGCAGCAGCATTAAAACAGTTCCTGTAATGCTTACTAATTGAAGTAAATGGGAATTTGGCCTGAGAGAGGACTGCAGGATGCTTTCCTTCAAATTGCAATAACATTAAGTCATCCCTGTTGCTGCAAAGCAGATTCACAGCAGTTACTGATCATAATGTGAATTGTCTCTTGCTGTACACAAAAACACACGTTTTGGTAGCTCAATTTTCAAACAAGATTAATAGTTCTGAGTGGAGCTAAACACAGCACAGAAGGACACCACACCAAATGCCAGTTGTTGAGCCAATACACTCAAATGCTGACCTGCAACAGCCTTATTATTTCAGGCCTGGATCTCTTTCAGTGGACACAGACAAAGTGATCACATTCTGCTTAATTGTGCCAAATTATGTCATGATTTTTGCAGCCTGGCTAATTGCCTGATGGGGCTGAGGTTGAGACCACCAAAGTCATTGCTCTTGTCTCCCCAGCTCATTTCAGATCCAATCTTCAGGAGTGACAAATGGGGGCATTGTTTCTTCCTCCCACAGTACTATTTTATTCCTCTGAAATTACAGTTATTAAAATGTTTCAGCCAGTTGAAATCTACCAAGGCACATTAAAATGCTGCAAAAGTGCTGTATCAAAGTGGAAAGGTTTTTAATCTGCAGTTCTGTCATTGGATAATGCAGTTTAAATATAGTAACTGTTTTTTCCAGTCAGCTTGCTCTTTGATTTCATGGTATTATGTCAAGGGGTTTTTTTCCTCTCTCCCCCTTTAAGAAGCTTATAGCTTAAACAGCAAAATACAAAAAATACTGACATGAAACAAGTACACAGACCCAGCAGAGAAATCAGTGATAAAACATGAGTTTGAAGGTTGATAATTAAGCTAATCTGAGTTTTTTCTGAATAATTTTCATTCCTTGGCAATGTGTGTTCCTGTCTCAGCAGCAGGTGGAATTTGGCTTCCAGTGAGACTGAGAGACTGTGAACACAAAGGAGGGTGTTGCTGCTGGGAGGTTTCTGGAACTGGATCCCTGTTCTGCACAAAGCAGCTCCTCAATGCCTTGGAAGTGGGAAAGAGACAGCAGAACAGATTCTGATCTCAGTGACATTGGCTGTAAGAGACCACACTTGGGGTTGGTACATTTATTCTTTTATTTCTTTATCTTATTTATAGTCATTTGGTTTGTCTCTGAAGACTCTATTAGAGTATTTGCCACAATAACCTTCGTTTCCCTGCTTGGAAAAGATCCTTCTGTCCATCCCATGCTGGTGTCAGTAGGAGAGTCAGGAATATGGGAGAGAGGAATGTTCTGTCAGAACCAAGAACCACCATGCATATCTAAAAAAATAATTTATCCATATTTGAGGGCCAATATGTTTCTCTGGAAAAGGAATTATCTTGACTGTTATCTTAGAAATGCACAACAACTTTAGCAATAAAGCACTGGTTGGTGCCTGTGAAAATTGAATTCTTACCTCATCCTGACCTGAATTTTCCATCTAATTAAGGTCTAATTCTGATTAATTTGGCACCTCGCTGCCATTTTTTACTGTGTAAATATTCCTTGTGGGCTTCTGGGTCTGAGCTTTGCTCTCTGAGGAAGGGGCTGGGGGTACCACTGAGCTTGTAGGGGGCTGTGTGGCCAAGCTCAATACTTAGAAAATGGCAGTGTGTTGTTTGCAAGGTGTTAATTGCTCTATATTTTATACCTGTAATGAGTTGGTGGTTAATTGTAGTATCATAGCAGTGCTCACACTGTGTGGTTGGAACATGTGCCATGAGAGGTGAATTATTTTACTCCAGGACAGGTGAAACCCCTCCCTGAGCAAAGAAGTGGCTTCAGTTTGGGAGCCTTCCCTGAGGAGAGCAGGACCAGTTTGACACTGGACACGGGAACACCCAACACAGTTCCTTACAGTGTCAGAACTTCAGTTAATCACTTGGGATGGTTTCTGGTTGTGTTTCTTGAGTTTGTTACAAATACTAAAGTGGCCTGAGAGTTCACCTTTCACTCTCTCCAGGATGTGTTTGACACTGTATTGCTCATGCCCAGGTTTGTGTTGCTCATGGAAACTCCCAGCTACAGGGGAGGGCAGTAATTGCTCTGATTTATGGTCCCATTGTATCCCTCTCTAGG
Organism: Hafferia zeledoni; assembly: GCA_035583235.1. Lineage (NCBI taxonomy): Eukaryota > Metazoa > Chordata > Aves > Passeriformes > Thamnophilidae > Hafferia > Hafferia zeledoni. The sequence goes on along the minus strand of JAWWEV010000037.1, from coordinate 11,688,108 downwards.
GAGACTATAAATTCAAATTCCTTTCCTGCTTCATAGATATTTCTGGGGACAGCACCAGAGTTGCACCCTGAAAGCAAAGCAGTGGATTGTGCTCTCCCACACTGCTCTGCAGGTCCCATCTGTGGCAGGGTGGATGAAGGAAAGGATGTCCAAGGACAGTACACAAACAGCTGCATTTCTGATGTATTTGCACCAGTCTCTGCATATTGATATTTGTATTTGTCTGAGACCAGCAATGACACCCAGGAGGTAGCTCAGTAATGCCAGTTTTTTATCTTTTCACCTTTTATTTACTCAGGCTTTGTACAGTAAGACTCCTCATCTGAATTACTCATTTTTAAAGCCTTTTCTTTCATTTTTTAATCTCTTGACCCTCTCAGAGCCTGTGATCAAGGTGTTTATACACCAATATTTCCCTTTTCCCAGTGCTGTAGGACAGTACCACGAACAGTTCCACCTTGCCAGGTGTCTGTCATTCCACAGATTTGCTGAATCACAAGGAAAAGCCACATCCTGTGACTTTCCAAGAGTGAAGGGAAGACATGCAGGTGCTCTCCATGTGAGCAGTAATACTGTGAGACTGAAAAGCTGCTCTTAGTCATGGAGATGACTCCATTGCAGCCATTGTTTGGGACTAAACATGAGTGGCACTTTCCTTAGACATGTGACACTCTGGGATGTGACACAAGCTGAAGTTTCTCTGTTCCTTGTGCAGAATTTCCTCCAAATTCTTGAGTAGGTAGTAGTAACATATTGAAGTAACACACTTCAGTTCTCAGACACTGAGGAAGTTCTTGTGTGCCATCAAACAAGCTCTTTTATTGGTTATTTAATACAAAATTCTTTTCCCATGATTTTTTTCTCTCTCATGAAATAAGACAAAGAGGGGGATTGAAACCAAATGCTCTGTTTGGTTCATCAGTTAAATTCTTCCAGTCTGGACCCTCAGAAATCTGTGAGTCCCACAATCCACAGGGGTTTTGTTTTCTAAAAGGTAATTATTTCTGGGGGAAGATTAATGGGTACCATCACAGTGTCTGTCCCATTCCTAAGCCCTTCACAAACCCCTCCTATCCTGGACTGCTCAGGAAGGAAGGAGAAGCTGCGGGACTCCCTTCACTCTTCATTAATGTGGCTCTAACCAAACCTGAGCAGGTTTTTCTTCAGTTATTAAATGTTGTATTGATCTCCTGTGTTTCCACTTCCTCACCTCATTTCTACCACTCAATACAACCTATGTGGGTATTTCACAGATATGAGAGATTTTCAAAGGGGCTTTAACCTCCCAAATTACCTGTGGTAGTTTTTGGTCACTCACAGAACAAAAATTCTTATGGTTTGTCTCTCAGAGCTCAAGGCATCCAATATGAGAGATCTGGTTTTCTCTGCTTCTTATGTATAGATTTATTACATATCAATGCTGTTGCATATGAACTCAAATTATCCTGACCTACAATTCTTGTTCTATTTCAAGGTTTTGGGTTTCTAAAAGATTGTTTAACTCCTGGGTGGGTTTTTTTCCCTACAGTTCTGTTAGAAAAAGAAAACCTCCCCTGAGTCATATTTTAAAAATACTGTGAAGCTCTTAAAGATGCTTCTGCTCCCAAGTCACAAAGCATTATTGAAAAGATATTCATTTGTGCCACCTACAATTGCTCAGATGGAGAACTTAAAGAATTCTTTTCCACTCCCATGTTGGAACTGTGAATTCTTGTTGTAGAAATGAGCTACAGTGATTTTCCTGCTCTGTGCAGGTTGGGCTTTCTCTGAGAACAAAGTTTATAATTTAATATTACTAACATTAACAAACATTATTATTAATAACAATAATAATAGTGCTGATACTGTGGCTACTGTTACTTGATTAATTATTTGTATTTGCAGTGATCTCAAGCATTTAATAAACCTTAATGAAAATGAAAATGATATTATGAGAGAACAGGATTGTCATCCCCATTTCCCAAGAGCAGGAGAGGTTCAAAGTCACAGTCACACAGTTCATGGCAGAACCAGAAATAGAAATGGTCTCCTGGCTCCCAGTCCTTTTTCTTCTCCACTCACCCTAAATAGTTTCTGGTGTAGTTTTGTAAGACATTCATCACATGATTTTCAAAAATCCTGTCCTATTTGTTAAGGAAAGATTAAGAAATCATGTAGAAAAATTAAAAAGGGATAAAAAGGGATAACAAAGTAGACTCAATAATTCAATAATTCTTGACTGAGGCTGCTGAGATGATTCGAGCTGTTTCATGGGCAATGCCACCCAGGTTTCAGGAGTTAATCCTGACCATAAGCACATCTAAAATAGATCTCTTTGCCTCCAGCTAATCAACAGGCTTGCTGCCTAAATAATTTATGTATAACCAACTAGTGGAAACCAGATCTTCTGTGATTTCCCCAGACACACATTCTGCATGTATATCCTTGCCTATTTCTGATGTTCAGTTGAAATTCAGTTGGGACATTTCAGAACACTTTTGTGCTGTAAGAAAAAGGCAGCTGGAGACATAAAACAGGATCTTTGAACTGGGCAGAGCAATGTTTAAAATCCAGGTGCATAGTGGGTGAAGATTCTGACTGTTTTGTTAATGAACAGTGGATTAGAATGTAAAAAAATATAGTTCTAACCCTGGCCCATGTGGGCCCTATTTTTATAATAAAATAATGGCTTTGGTAAGGAAATTCAATGACAATATAGTGATAGGAAGACAAAGGTAAATATGAGGTATGAGAGAATGATTAAATAAAATGGAAAATTAAATAATCTAATTTTCTTGTTTGCAGCATGGGAAATGTGACAAACATACAGTACCAATTGTGCTTTTTGGACACAGTTGTGTAATGTTGTCTTGGATTAAAACTCACTCCACTGGGGAGAAAGCAGATTTGATTTTCCAGTGTGTGCAAACAGAAAGCAAAAGCATTTTCAGACATTGTCCTGCCTTGCAAATTCAAGAACCCATTTCACATCTGTGGCTGAGATGGAAGGTACACTCCAAACTGCCCATCTGGAGTCCACAGCTTTCATCCAGAATTCCTAACTGGAAAACTTGTTCTGTCTCCTGTGGACAGGAGCTGCTCAGACAGTTCCTGCTCCGTGTGCTCCTCTGGGCCAGGAATGTGGGCACTGGTTCCTCCTTGTCGAGACTTGCTGCAGAATTAGGGCTGAGCTGTGTGTCCCACAGCCAGGCAGGAGGGGAGGAGCACCAGGAGCTCCAGGAACACTGAGGGGTGGCAGCAGGAATCCTGCAGCACTGACAGGGCACTGTGGCTGCCCCACTCTGCTCAGCTGCCCTGGTGGGTTCTGCCTTCCCCTGAGCTGCACCAGCACCCCTGGAGCTCTTTGTGCCTGAGCAAAGGGAGGGAGAGGCACTGCTGTTCCAAATGATCCCATTGTACACCACCTCTGCCTCTCCAGTCCAACAATTCCCATCTCTTCCCACAGTTGGCAATGCCACCATGTTCCCTGCCCTGGTTTGGGCTGGGATAGAGTTAATTTTCTGCCCAGGGGCTGTGTGGGGTTCAGTGTCTGTTGGTTAAACCACCTCCCAGCCCTGTCTCTGCACATCCCATCTCTGCACAGCTCACAGCTGCAGTTCCTCCAGGCCTGAGCCTCGGGGCAGCGTGTTGAGTTCATGTTCCATTCCCAAATGGGAGCTTGATTACCTTGCAGATACAAGAGTTTTCTCATTTCAAGTGGCACAGGGAAGACTAAGAGGAAAGAGGAATGAAAATCTCCTTGAGAGTGGCACAGACCTGGGTTGTGTCTGGCCTGGATCCAAGTGGCACCTGTTTATGACAACTGTAGGAAGGGAGAAGTGGATTTGCTGGTTCATATTTGCTATGCAGAGCTCCCTCCTGCTCTGCAGGGCTGGGACATCTCCCTGATTAAACTGACCTTTAAAAACAAGCACCACTTTTTAAAAAATGTCCAGTCACTGAGCTGTGGGAATGCAGCAGATATTCCTTCAGAGCCTGGGAATGCTCATCCTCCCTAAGGAAACTTGGAGCATTCCATATCCTTGTACACTGAGACGAGTTGCTTCTACAATGGGACATGTGTTAAGGCCTCAAAATACAGAAATTGGGCTTTTTAAAGCCATTTTATGCTCAATGGGATGTGCTGGAGCCATGAACAACTTGTGTTGCTTCCTAGTGGGAGTGGGATGTCTGTCCATGTCCATGTGCAGGGGATCTGTGCAGCTCATCTCAACTGTCACCAAATGTGATGGGCAACTTCTTGGATTAAACCCCTTAGTGCTTTATACATCAACAATTTCTGCTTTAAAAACTGTGGTCGCCGTTGGAAACCAAAACTTTCCAGTTAATCCTTTTGTTTGGTCCTGGCTGACACTTACAGGGTTGGGGTTTGTTGCTATTTCTGTACATTTTGATTCCTTCTGAATCATCCAAACAAGAGACCTGAAGGCCATGGTACACCAAAGCAGTACCAGTAGTTTATTTGTTTTGCTGTTTTGGCTCAAAGAAGAATCAATTCAATTATTCTGATTAGGAAAAGCTCAGTTAAATTAATTCTCATTTCAATCTGGGGAGAGGACATTCTTCCTTTCCTGAGACATTGAAGGTTTTTTTTATGAAGAGAATATAAAAATCTCAGGCTATAAATTCACTGTGACAGTAGAAATATGTGTCAGATTTTTGGATGGGTTGGCTTCGTGCCAGCCAGCAGTTCTTTGTGCTGGATCATGTGTTGTCTGCATGAACCTCTTTTCCTTTATGCTGCCATAATCTTTATATGTCTGTCCCCTCACAAGCTGAATAAATGTCATAGAGTACATTCTGTCCCATCTGTCACAAGTGTGTGTGGATCCAGATTGGATTAGTATTGATGAGAGATCCCAGGGATTCTACAGGGAGAGTATCCAGGAGGGTGTACAGAAGACACAGATACAGAAACAAAGCTCTTTTGGAAGTAGCTGCATTAAAGCAGAGTGTTGAAACATGTTTTGGAAGGGCATTCTCTTATTTCAGAGATGTTTAGGAGAGCTCTGACATTTTTATTAGTAATAGTTTATTCTTTGAGGTGTAAACCAGCTGTTGTGGCTTTCATATGACAAACTCTGCAAGTATCTGAAATAAAACTTCCTACTAATACACTTCTAGAAAATTCTAGAAAAAGCTGTCCCAGACATAGAAATGCCACAATGCCAGATCCTTCCAGACCAAAAAGTGAGATGCAAGAGAGCCAAGAGAGGAATTTCCTTTCCTGAAGGCCTGAAGTTTCCCCATTTAGCTCTGGGGTTTCAGGGGCTCCCACCTGCCATGGGCACAGTGGGGACCATTTGTTGTCTTGCAGGGCAGTGTCACTTCAGAGAGGAATTCCACTTGAAATGGAGAAAGTGAAGGTTTTTGGGAGGCAGAGATTCAGTTACTCCCACGACAGCTGTTTGCAGGGAGAAGCCAAGCCCTTCAGAGGGTGATTTTAGAGGCAGAAATTCCCAACAAACCACCAGGTTTTCTTTCAGCTGGAGTCACACAGAAACAGCAAGTAATTAATTGAGGCCAAAATACGTGTCATATTGAGTTTGCATTAGCTGGAAGGTTTGGAAATAATTAAGAGCAAAACTGTTACTGCTCCATTTAAATAGCTGCAGCCTGTCTGTCCAGCCTGAGAGCCCAATCTGTTGTGTTCAATCAGCCTTCAGCTGCTCCTTGCCAGCAGCTTCATTCCCCAGCCCTGTCTCTGTGCTCTGCTTGTGCATTCCACTACCTGCTGGGTTACACCCACTGTCCTGGCTATGCAGGGGGATTTCTGGGGCTATTCAAACCATCCCCACTGGGTCAGGATTCATCCCCAGCCCTGGAGGCTCTGGGGGTCCACAGAACACTCCTGGTTCCAGGGGAGCACCAGTGGGAGAGCAGGGGAGGCTCCCAGGACTGGGCTGTGCCCCTTCATTCCCTGGGCATTTCTGCACTTCTGACAAGCTGTTGGTGGCCTGCAAAGTTTCCACCTCTTTTTTAAAGTGCTCTAAAGCAGAGTAAGTTGTTCCTCCAAACTGCCCTTAGCCACAGTCATGCTGCAGGTGAGGATAAATCTCAGTTTTCTTACGTCTCTGTTTCTGTTTCACATTCAATACTTGGGCTAATCCTTTATATTGCAAGAAGATTAAAAAAACCCCCCAGAACTGAACTCCTTATTGCTTGGGTTGTGCAAATGGAGAGTGAACTCTGCAGGGGAGTCTCTGGAGCTGCACGGGGAGTGCAGGGAGTGCAGGGCAGGGGCAGAGCCATTCTGAGCCCCAAACCTGCACCACCAGTTCTTTGCTGAGAAATGTGGCTCAAAAACGACAAAGTTCATTGCACAGGCATTTGGAAGGAGCTAAAGAGCAATTCATTGACCTTTGCAGATTAGGTAATGCATATTGTCATAAGGAAGTGATATTTGAGTCACAAACAGCAAATGGAGACAGTTTTCCTCCATTAACCTCTGGCTGGGAGCAGGGAGGATTTCCTGGTCTGGGCATGGTCTGTGCCCTTGGCACGTTGGGAGTGGGTTTGCAGTGGGCACACCAGAGCTCTGAGGGTGTCAGGGGATGCTCCATGCTGTGCCTGCCTCTTTATTCCCCTGGGCAGGGAGAGGGAGGAAGGCTGTGGAATGGGCAGGTGGAATATTGAGGGCTCTGTGCCCTCAAAGAGGGGCCTCAGTTCCCACTGAATTAAATGGGACCAAAGTGTTTGTGCAACTTCCACCTAAAGGGAGCCACAAAAAGCACTTTCATTCTCTTGCAGAACATTTCTGGCACAGAAAGGGGACATGAAGGAAAATGATTGAAAATTTAAATGCCATGAAAGTTAAATATGTTCTTTTTTTTTTCTTTTATAATTTGTTAACTTATTTATTTAATTTATTGGAAAAAATTTATAGGGAATTTTTTTTTCTTTCTTCTGGAGAGCAAAATAATCTGTTCAAGTGCAAATGAATATGCCATTTTCTTGTATGATTTGCAAGAAGATGAATTAGTGAGTCTCCTCCAACCTTTCTCCCACTTTTCTACTTCTACAGGAAGATTATTTTCAGATTAACTGTTTGGTCTTTCTTTATGGGGTTTGTTGCACACCAAAATAATTTTACCACTCTTACTAACACACTGTTTTAAAAACTACTTCTTTTATTTAGAAATTCTTGGTACAACATTACACATTTTTAAAAAATTATATCAGTGGAAAAGAAAAAAAAAATCTGTTCATCAGTCATAGCACTTGAGCTCATAATTGTGTGTCAGATGAAGGAAAAATAATTGGAGCTCTCCAGAGCCCCTGGACAAGAGAATCACTTCACCTCGGGACACTGAGATAATTTATCTGGGTGACTTAGAAAAAATGCCAGATAAGACTGAAATTTGGAGAGGCTGATCCAGGCTCAGCCTTTGGATCATCCAGAATAAACCCAGCAACTGGCATGTGAATATGGTAATGCTGTAGATTCCAGCATGGAAACAGGAAACTATTTATGAGGCAAAAATGTATCAGGGATTAATTCAGTTCTATATATAATATATACATCTTACAGATTCAAAATCTTTGCCAAAATGGGCATAATTTGCAAGTACTCTGAAGCTGGAAAATGCCAGAATAAAGGTTGCCTTCCCATGTAAATGCCCTAAAGGAATCTCTATGTGATTCCTGCCTGCTTCTTCTCAGCCTGAAATTCTCTGATTTCACTGCAGCCTTAACACTTTCTCTTTTAAATAGACTTTGGGATGCAAAAAAAATTGGAAGACAATGATATTCCATCAGACTGTGAGCTTTGTGCCATCCCAGGAGGCTCCTGAGCAGCTTCACCTGGTGCTGGGGTGTCTTCTGTGATGTGACACAAACCCACGGGTGTCAACCAGGCTGGAAGGAAAGGGAGTTTTAAGTTATTTCCTTTTTGTTGCTCCCTCTCATCCCTTTCTCCTCACTGAGTCCTTGCTGTGCAGCCATTCCCAGCCTGGCTCAGGCAGCAGCCACAACCAGGGCATTTCTATCCTGCCAAAGAGTGTCAAATGTTAATTTTTGAGTTGCTAACGCTCCAGAATGACTGTGCACTTGGTTTTTGCAGCTGTGAATGGTGGCGCACAGGGCTCAGCCTGCAGATCCAGGGCCAGGTGCTGAGGAGGCTCCACTGGAAGCTGATTTTCCCCCCGTGGTTGTGTCAGAGCAGCCAGAGTGACAGCATGAGGGTTAGTAGTGATTTAACACAGAGGGTGATGCTGATTTAACACAGAGGTTGATAGTGATTTATCACAGCTCCATCATTCCTCCTTCTCTGCCTCTTGCTGTTGTGGATTGAAGGCTTTTATCAATAGTGGCAGCTTGCAAAACCTCATGAAAATTGTGCATTTCCTACAATCTATTTCCATGCTTAGGCATTTTATATCTCTAAGCAATGGGGGTAATATTTCAAATCACTCAGAAATCACAACAGAATATTTCAAATCACAACAGAAATGCCCCCAAATTAGTATTTACCTCCCAAATTCTAAATGATAATAGGAGTTTTTAGGACCCAGAAACCTGACTCTAAAGAGAGAGCTTAGAGGTAGGAAAAGCTCCTACCTGTGAAGGTTCAGCCCAGGGTGGGAGAGGGTTAAGCAGTTGCTTTTGAGTTGATTCATTCAAGCCAGGATGGTGCACCTGGTACTGAAACTGCAGCCTGAAAGTCCTCTGTGAGATCTGGAAACAGCACCAGGCTTGATTCCATAAATAACACTGAAAGTTAAACAGTGATGATTTCACAAGGTCCAGGACGTCGGATAAATAAGAAAGCAGAAATATCCAGGAAATCCTTAGTTAACAAATGTTTGGTTTTAAACCTTATATGCTTTTCTTGATCTCTGAGAATCATATTCACAGTAGACACTAAACTGAGAGAAGTTAAATTTTTTTTTCTCTGACCTGAGCAAGATATTTTGTCACAGTGAAAGCAGAGTTTGTTCTCAAGCTTTTCAGTGCTAATGCCAGAGCTCACAGACCTGGCAAAAGGTAAGAAAAAAAGAAATACTCTGTGAATGTCCCCAAGCTTGTGTCAGAAAGTCTGAAATGCCACATGTTGGCAGCAAACATTTCAGCATTCAGCAACTGCAGAGACTGGATTAGTGCAATATAGAACAAGCCCAAAGGGTGTTCCAGGCATGGTGGGGCAAATTCAGCCAGGAGGTAACTACATCAATTTGACTGAATTTATTCCCTGAGGAATTTGGTCCTTTTTGTTGTGGCCAAAATGCCACAACAGGTTTAAACTGAGCATCTGTTCCAAAGTTGTGACTCCTATTTTCAAAGAAATAATTTCAAATATCATCCATTTGTTCCAGGTGGAATCACAGAATCAGCTGGGTTGGAAGAGACCTCTGAGATCATCAAGTCCAACCCTTGGTCCAACCCCACTTTGATTACTTGATTAGGTAAGCACAGGTCCTACATCACATCACTGATTCTCCTGCTTTCAGCTTTGCCTTCCAGACCAAACTGGGTTGTTGAAGAGTGAAAAGGAGGGAAATGGGAGCAATTTGAGAAACTCTGCACTTACAGCATACACCACTGGCTGTTTCTCTGCCACAATTGTCCTCAGGCCACCCCACTCTGGGTTCAGGGCCTGTTTCAGTCACAAGTGTTCCTGTTCTGTCTAAAGCCTCATCTCTGTTTGGTATTTATTACACAGTGCAGTGGCCTGAACGACCTGGGAATGGGCCCCGTGCCAGGGGAGAGCAGGGACAGGCTGGGGCAGCCAAAAACCTGCTCCCAGTCATTGAGAGAACCTCGGAGGGCTTCTGTCCTGCTTTGCTTTGTTGATGTTTGTTCCTAGCTGTGTGGTTTTGGAAAGCCACAAACCCTAGTCTGGAAAACACATCTTTTGGCTTTGGGCAGGTTTCTGTATTCCCTTCAGCCCACTCAGCAGAATATTAACTTCTGCCATATGATTTGCTTGCTCTCTTAGTCTTCAGGGGAAAAAAAAAAGGTGTTGGAGCTGAAGTCATTGTTGTGTGATGTTTAGGTGTATTATTTCTATGTTTGCATTACATGTAGGTGAGGAACTGCATTTTGGGAAGGGTGAGGAAGCCTCCAGCTCCTGGGAAGGTTCAGGGAGCCTCAGGTGTGTTTGGGACTGATGGGAAATGTGGCAGTGGGGAACAGCCTGTGCCAAAGGCAGGGGTTTCCTTGGCCTGTCTCAGAGCAGTGGGAGCCATCTCAGCAGCCATTACAATCATTCCTGCATCTCAGGAGGCTCAGAGTTGCTGTAGCAACCCTCTCCTAGACAGGAATTTGGCTGGTGGAGCCCCACAGGAATCTGCTCCCACTCTGGTCTGACCTGTCCCATCAGCAGCCTCGGCTGGCAAGGAGGGGGACCCTGCCCTCAGGTTGCTCCCAAACCTCCCCTAATTCCTGGGATCAGCTGCTCTCTGATGGCTTTCCATGGAGACAGAGCTTTGCACAGAGTTCTCTGCTGCACCTAAATTGTAAAAATGGTCATATAGTAAATTCAGTGCCTACAAACTGGGCTTTATTTGTGCACTTGCAGATGCAGAAGCTGCACATGCAGAGCAGGGAGGGCAGGTGGAGGTTTGGTGTGGGAAGCCTGACTGGGAGGCAGCAGCAGCTCTGGTGACACAAAACAAGTATTACAAAGTCACTGAGGGGATCAGGCAGATGGGAACAGACTTGAGTAGGAAGGAATACAGACAAGGTCCCCAAAGCCTGTTACTGAGATTGGGATAAAAAATGAAGTGTGAAGTTGGTCAGAGCATGAGGGGATGCATCACTGCTAAACCAGTTCCTTCCAAAGTGTGAAGTAATTTCTAGAGTAATGAAAGACAGTTTTTTGGCCTTCCAAGCTGCTGTATGGTTGAGAATAATGTTTGGAAGATTTTATTTATAGGTAATTTTGCCCAGTGTTTTTTAAAAACCTCCAGGGATGGGGAGCAACACAGTTCCAAAAAGGTCTGCTTGGTGAATAGGGTGATTTTCACTGGTTTAAAGCACAGGTCAAGCAGAGGTGAATTCCACAGCAAGACAATCTCTGGCTTGGATTTTTGTTTCAAACCAATACCTGACAGTTTGAAGCACCTAATTATGCAAAGAAGATCCACACTGGCAGGTTCCTCAGGCTGCAGAGGGAGAGCTGTTGGGCCTGAGACAGAGGATGGGCCCATGTTTGGTTGGATGAGCTGAGTGGCAGCAGGACAGTGAGTGGCTTTGAAAGCTGCCTGAGCTCTGAGCTCTGAGCTCTGAGCTCCAGCAAAGCAGTGGAAGCTGAATGTGAGAGAGGCACTAGAATGGGCTGCCCAGAGAGGGGGTGGATTCCCCATCCCTGGAGGTTTTTCAACTGAGCTTGGCCGTGGCACTGAGTG
>JAWWEV010000037.1:11665034-11676365 GCA_035583235.1 Hafferia zeledoni | reverse complement strand
GCCATGATCTGGTAAAGGGACTGGAGTTGGACCAAGGGTTGGACTTGATGATCTCAGAGGTCTTTTCCAACCCAGTCCATTCTATGATTCTCAGATTCATGGGCTGTGCCCCAGTGAGGCTCATTGTGCCCACCCAGAGCTGTGTGCCATGCCATGCCATGCCAGGCCAGGCCAGGCCATGTAGCCTGGGCTGCAGCCTGGCCTCTCTTTGGGGGGTCTGTCTGGGTTTTACTGTATATTTTTAAAGAGATCCCAGTTCTGAGGAATCTCTTCTCAGCTAAGGCAGCCAAGCTCTGGAAAGGTCAGAGAGAGGCATCTCTAGCTTTGGTAAATAAACAGAGCTCCTCTCTGGGGCTGGGGGTTGTATTAATAGCAGGAGATTTGGTTTCTCATTGTGCAGCTCCTCCTGTTTCAGCGCTGCTGGAGATCAGAGAACACAAAAGGTTCTGTCACCCTCCCTGGGAGGGAACAAGCCAAGGGGCAGCACCACTGTGGATTTAAAGATATCACTGAAGCAGACTGGGAGGACACAAACACTCAGGTTTATGGGCAGTAACTCCTGGATACATCACTGGCTCACCACTCACTCAGCATTGGCTAAAGCCCTACATAAGTTTGCAAGGCAAAGTCACTGCATCAGAAATAGCCTTAAAAAAAGGGCTGAGCCTTGAACAGGTGGAAGGGTTGAGCCTCAATTTGTCCCTTTTGCAGTTCTCTCAGTGTTTCAGTACAAAATGAACCTCTCTCCCATTCCCCAGGCTGCTGCAATCAGGTTTGCTGGAGCTGCTCCTCCAGTGCAGGATTCCAGCACGGAAAAAGTTTCTCCAAACAGTTCCTCAAAGGAGAAGATTCCTTGTGCAATTGTAAAACCCTCTGAGCTGGCAGCAAACACGTGTGAAATCAATTAGCTGGGCTGTACCCCAGAGCTGCTCCACACAAGTTATTTGGGAATAATTAATTCTGCAATTTCACACGGAGCATGTTTGACTCTGGAATATTCACTCCTGAGTGGAAGGCAGTTCTAGCCCAGAGGAGGAGAAGCTTGATGGGAAGAAAGGAATCATTTGTCCTTAACTAGTTAACATGTATGACAAAGTATTGCTTTTCCAGCACTGGTCACCTACTACATGAGCTAATTAATACCTGCTCAGAGTGTTCCTCTTGTCCTTAGAGGCTCCAGCTGGGCATCATTCCAAGCAGAAGAACGTCTTCTCCTCTGCAAATCAGCATCTCCTGTTGGAGAGAGCAGATTGCTGGAGATAAGTGACAATAAACACCAACCAAATCAGATAATTCTCCCCTGAACAGTGTTTTTCCTTGCCCTTGGAATGTCCCCAGCTCCAGGTTTATTTGTTTCCCTGTGGCTCAGGTGGAGTCTGTCCAGAGGGAAGTTCCTCCTGCATTTTGTGGAGCTGCTCCTTTGCATGGGATTCTCAAACCAACCAGATGACTCAACAGAAAACAAATCACATGCAGGGAGAGCTTTTCCTCTTGGGATATTTTTACTGCAAGAAAATAAAAATATTGGCAAAAGGCAGACACTGAAATCACCAAAATTGTTCTCTCTCCAGTGTGGCCTGTGTGGAATTTCACTTTTGGATGGGGAGCTTGGTCTGGCCCTCAGGTAGAGCCCCCCTGTCTGTCTGTCTGTCTGTCTGTCTGTCTGTCTGTCTGTCTGTCTGGGAAAAGGAGCCTCAGCTGAGGAAGGAGCTGCTTCCATGGGAGTGTTTGGGAGGGAATAGCACTTCCCATCTGCTCTACTCTTTGCATTTTACATAAAAAAAGGATTAATTATTTCTTCCAGATCAGCACATATGCAAATTCCTCTAAAAAATTCAAAAAGAAATTCTGGGCAGAGACAATGGACTTCCTTGACAGTTTCTGATGAGTCTTGAAGATGATTATAAATGTTCAAGGAAAGTAACAATCTTAGTAGTTAGGAATAAAAAAAAAGGTAATTGTTGCATATTGTGGCTTCCTTACCACTCGAGAACAACCCCAAATTTAATTCTGCCATCACAGGAATTTTTGGCTGAGCTACATGTGAGAAAAGATTTCCATTTTGAGCATGAAATTTCTTTTAACTGTGATTTCTGATCCAACATATGCCATAGAATTGAGGGAAAAAGCCCTGCAGTTCCTGGGAGGGCCCTCTGATGCCTCTGAAGGATATTGGGCTGTCACTGCTTGAAAGGGTTTAATCTTGATGCTTTTGGAGAGGAATGAGTTTTATTTGGACCTGATACCAATAAGGTTTTCTTTTTCAAACAGATTTAATAGTCAGCAGAGCTGAGAATGAGAGATTCTAAACAGAATTAAAATTCTTGCACGCAACATTTTTCATTTAATTACATCATCAGCTGCTAAAACTGAATTTTTTATTTTAAGAGATATCATTGTGGAATTGCAAAGCCATATGTAACCACCACATTTATGTGGTGCTAGAAACAGAGTGTCCCAATTTGAATTATCTCAAGAATGTCATGTTCTTGAAAGGGAACAGATATTAAACACCCAATACATGAGAATAATGGGGAAATTCATACTTTTATAACTTCAGTATTGATCCAGTTCCTTGGCTTTCTGCAGATGGGTTTGTGTAAAGAATGTCTTTGCAGCTGAACTTCTGGGTAGTGATTTTGGCAGATTGAACCTGGTATTAAGAACTTAAAATTGTTTGAACAGCACCTGAATTTTCCTGCAAAAAAGGGAAGAAGCAGCAATAATAAAATACAATATAATTGCTGTTCTGCTTGGCAAGGCCACAGTCTGGTTTCTGATTATATGTTAATGGCAACAAATTAAGATACTTCCAACAAGGTGAAGGTCCAACATGATGATTTTAACATCTCACATGTTTTTCTTTAAAAAATCTCTTTTCTGTCAGGGATGAAGTGTGTCCTGCTGGAGCAGGAGGGCAGCTCAGCCCTCCCCAACCCTCGGTGGTGTCAGAGGATTATGGGGCTCAGACTCTTCTGTCTCTTGGTTGGCTCCAAAGAGGTGAGTCCATTCAGCTCAGAGAGGCAGAGCAGGAGGGAATTATTCCCCTAATAAGGCAAGTCTAACCATTCCTATAAGCAAACAGTTTTATTTCATATATGGCATTTTGATGACATTGCATGGATTTGGGGGAGTTTGTATTAATTATGAGCACTTTTAATAAAGCTCAGGATGAAAGCATTTCCTCAGAAAAACACTATTACAAATGTTTCCTTTGCACCTTATCTCTGTAATTTGGCAAAGGCAAAAATGAACCAGACTGGTCATTCCTGTGCCCATCCTTGAGCTGACCAGAAACAAGTCCCACAATGGCATAGAATTGATTACAGATTTTAAATTTTCATTGCTTAAGAGGTTGAAAAATCTTGTCTTCTTGAAATACATAATGACCCATAACTGGATCCCAGTGTCTTGGAGTTTTCCAGTTCCTTGCATAAGCATTTTTATGACCTCCCCAGTGCTGCATTTCCCCTCATGTTCTCAACAAACAGAACATGTGCGATGTGTCTGGGAATCGTTGCAGCTCCAAGGAGGTCCTGCCCTGGCACAGGCTCAGTGCCACTCATGGGCTGCCCTGCTCAGGCCACTCTGATTCCTCCTTGTTTGCCCCAGAATTCCTGTGCAGGAAGTCAGAAGGGATCTCTCCAAGCTGTTACATCAGGAGAGCAGCTCAGTCTGATTTATAGCACCGTGTAGGCGACAGCTCCCAGAACTTTCTGTTCTGGTTGAGCAGATGTGTGTGCTCTGCGAGGGGAGCACAAGCAGCTCAGGGAGCAAAAAGCATTGCCTGGAAAAGCAGGAGCCCAGGTGGTCACTGTGCACCTTTGTGTCCCTGTTTTTGAGCCTCAGCCCAAGGAGAGGAGCTGACCCCTCTGACAGAGTTAACCAGGAGCTGAGAGCGCTCGTTTCCTGGGAAGCATTTCTGGAGTGAGAACATTCCTGTCTCCTTTTCTCCTGTTTGACTCTGTGATCCCTCAGCGTCCCATCAGGGGAGCAGGTTTTGATGAAAGGCATGATTTCACCTTGCCTTATGAGATTTTTAATAAGACACTTGCTCTTTTTGCACCTTTTCTTTTTGCACTTTGTCTCCAGCCCGTGTTGGGCTGAAGCCCTTTGGGGGCAGCAGGAGCTGCAACCCCTTTCCTGAGTTGGGAGGAGGCTCAGGAGGCTCCAGCCCCATGTCCCACCTCCAGCTCCTCACCTGCTGCTCTGCCCCCTCCAGCTGTGCCTGCACTGGGGTTTGGTGCCCACAAACTGGGCAGCTGAGTTAATAATCCCCTCCCAGCAGGATGCTGTGCATGGCTGAGGAAGCCACTGTCCCCGCAGTGCCAGGCTGAGGTGCCACCCAGCTGGGCAGTGCCAGCTCCTGCCTTGGCCACCAGCTGCCTCCTCCTGCCTCTCCAGTGCCACAGGGTGTGTGAGGGTGTGCCAGGCACCAACTTCAGCTGACAGCAGAGTTCTCACTGCTGCTTCACTGCAGGGGTTTTGGCTCTGGAGCAGCTCTGGCTCCAGTTCCACATGGTCTCTGCAGCTCCCTGCAATTTAAGGAGCTCCATCTCATTCATTTCTTTTCAGGCCTTCTTTTAGATTCCAGGTGCAAATTAGGGCTGGATTTAATCTCCTGGAAACCCACATCCTCCTGTGTTCAGGGAGCACACAGGGAGTGCAGTAAGAGGGCAGTGCTTAATCCACACTCCCTTTGTGGATGCTTTTCCTCCAGCCAATAATCACCTCCAGCTTAATTAGCTAATGTTGTGTTTGGGGATTCAAGATCTGTGCACCAGTGAAGCAATAACGTTGCAAACCACTCTGTTTGTTGAATGCCCTTTTATAAAAACTGGATGTACCCATCTGGGTTGTTTCAAACAAAGATAAATGGCACCAGAACTCTGTATTTGCAGGTAAAATTGGCTCTGGTGCAGCTGCTGTAGCAAAGAAAAATTCCCTTATTGTGAGACTCCAGTCTCCATGTCCTTCCTTGGAGGATAAATCCTGTAAACATTGCTGAGCCTGTGATGAGGAGTTAATCTGATTCTAATGGAACTACTCAATAACAGGCTGTTCATCTTCCAGGCAAGGAGAACATCTCCATCAGAGCACTTGGAGTTGGGTTTATATTTTTGTGTTGACTAAAGAACCTGGGTTTGGTGTTTTGTTTCTTTGAAAAGTCTATGTTTTCTTTTGAAAATTTTAACTTAGCATTATAAAGTTGTGGGGGGGTTTCAAACACGATTTTTTTCCCATTTCTTTTCATGAAATGATATGAACATTTAATTTTTTGTTGTTCTGTTGAGACTGACGTTTCCCTCTGTGGTATATCCTTGTATCAACAAAAGTTTTTGTGTAAGGCCAAATTTATCAGGCTAAATGGGAGCTTTCCCCATTGACTGGGTTACTCATTAACTGAGGTTACCCTGGAGTTGTTCTCAGATATAAAAGCAGAATTTAGAGCTGGGAGGACAGAGGGGCAGGAGCAGCAACTTTGCCTGGGGCAGCAAAGCAGGAGCCCAAACTCCCTCATGTCTTGCCACACTCCAGGACAGCCACAGTTTCTCTGGTGGCCCTTCCACATTGATGCATCTTCACAGTTCCTGAAGAAAACACTGAATAACATTAACATAACAAAATACTGTCTTATAAATCTCTTTGTTTGTTCTAATGTTTAGGAAAAATTTAATTTCCAGTTATTTCAGCTGCTGGGCCGTGAGTGAGACCCTGTGGGACTCTGTGAGTGAGACCCTGTGGGACTCTGTGAGTGACCCTGTGGGACTCTGTGAGTGAGACCCTGTGGGACTCTGTGAGTGACCCTGTGGAACTCTGTGAGTGGGACCCTGTAGGACTCTATGAGTGACCCTGTGGGACTCTGTGCACAGCCACACCCACAGGGCTGCTGCTCCTGCTCTCCCCTCTCTGGGATCACAAACACACCTCAGGACAGGAGGAAATCCACCCATTCCCTTTGTTGCCTCCATCAGGTTGTGCTGCTTTCTGTGTTTGCAGTTCCCCACTGCAGTTCCGTTAAAGCCTCCCTCGGGATGCAGCTTTGCATTTGCTGTATCCCATTTGTTTGGTGGTGTCTGTTGTGCCCTGCAGTCAATGCTCACCCTGCAGATGTGCAGCCAGTCCCTCCTGAGCTCCTTTTTGGGCAGGGCAGGGGCAGCTGAGGACACTCAGGCCGAGGGCACCGACGCTGCCAGGGACAGTCGGGGACATTTGCCATCATTCCTGTGTGTCCCAACAATCCAAACCTCGGGCTGGGGTGAGGTCTGGGGGCCTGAACAACCAGCTCAGGACCAAAACTGGGAGGGTTCCAGCTTGGGAATCCTGGGAATGCCCTGAGATCACAGCCCAGGGACAAGGACTGGATTCCTGGGTTTGCTTCTGGTTTGTTCCATAGGGGGGTTTGTTCCTCTGGAAAATAATAAACAGCAGCAACTTGTTGATGTGGCCACGTGGCCAACAGTAATGAACTTGTTTGTCAATTAGTTTGAGATTCTGTGGTGAAAGTTGCCAAACCACACAGTTGATTTTGACCTGAGCTGTGCACATGGCAATGCAGTCCCAGGCTCACAGGATCAGTCTCTGCTCTCAGGCTGCCCACAAATACTTCAGATGACAATGCCATAAAATCAGGGAACTGGATAGTCCTGAGTTAGAACTCGAGCCATCAGTCACAGCCAGGGTGTAATAGAGCCATAAAAATGTGCATTGACATGGAGTGTGATCAAAGAAGTATAAACAATATACTCCCAAGCAGTGTATTTATGTCAGAGAGATTCCACTGGCATGTCCAGGCTCAGTTTCCATGTTATTCCTTGGATTTGATGGTCAGGTAACACTGGACAACATCATTATTGCAGGGAGTAAATACTGTGCAGGATAAAGAACACTCACTGTCAATTCTCCTTTGACTCCCAGCAGTGAAACTGCATTATCATTGCCACAAACTAATCCCATTTTGTTCTGAGGGCAGGATGGTCTGTAACAGAGCAACACAAATGAATTAGAATATATTGATTGTATAGGAAATTAAGTGCAAACTATTTAAAACCTCCTAAGTGATTAGATGCAATAGAAGTGTTACAGATACAATTGCACAGCAGGCAAACCCAAACCAGGGGAAAACAGGGATTGGATCCAGCTCCCAAGCCTGGCTGTGCCCCTGGAGCCTCCCAGGCACAGTTTGTGCTGTGAGGGGACAGGGACAGCCCCATCCCAGCACTGCCAACCCCCATTTAGGCTGGACATTAAATCTCTGCCTTGAAATCACACTTTTCATGTTTATAAGCAAAGGCAAATGCTGTTTATTGGTTCTAGGGGGGCAAAGGTGTTACATAAAGGGCCGCTGATATTTTGGGTTACACAACATTTTAAGGGACATGTGATACGTCACAGACTATTTATAAGTGCATTTGAAAGTAAATGTTGATTATCTAAAGTCCTTTTTCTCCCAAACAGGTCGACACTGCTGAGAAGGCACAGAAAAACAATCCTGCAAAGGCATAAAGTAAACCAGTCCTGTTTGTGGGGACACAAAGGGATTCAGGAGTATAATTTGACTCTCTTAGACCAAATGAAGTCCTAAATTGGAAGAGCAGCTCAGTCCAAGGTCGCCTCTGTTGTTTCCAAAAATATCTCGAAACAAACGCAAGAGGGGCACTTTGTTGGTGTTATCTGCACATATATAGTTTCAATCAAATTCTGCAACAAGTGTCACAGTCAGAGCCCAACACTTGCCTGGCTCTGCCAAGGCACCAGCAAGTGAATCCCCTCAAAGGGCTGAACATAAATTTGGACAGCATAATTAAGAAAAAGGTTTAAAATAAATTTAATAGCAGAATTAAGAATCACAGGCTGGGATTGTAAACACCTTTGAGACCTTTCACACAAGGATTGTCTAATTCTTTCCACAACATGGGGTGAAGTGGGACAAGGTTGTGTTAGTGATCCCAGGAAAATATTTAAAGTGCTTTTTCCAGCCTGTGAGTTCCCTCATTCCCTCTCATTGTGTTTTATGACCAACCTTTGCTTCAATTAAACCAACAAGCAGAAAAGAACCTTCACTGAGAGACTTTAAAGGGATGCACTTCCCATCCAAGTGATTGTAGGGACAATGCACAAGTGATGGGAGACAGTGAATAAACCCCACAAAAGGAGCAGCACCACAACAGCACCAGAGTGAGATTGTTCTGCAGTTGTGGGCTGGGGGAGATGTTCCCAGAGGGAGATTTAATGGCAGGGTGATGCTGTCCCAAAAAATAAAACACTCCAAGCCCAGTTTTCCTCCCTGCCCTGGGAGCACTGATTGGATCCCTCCTGCTCCTTGGCTGGTGCATTTAAAGGACTCCTGAAATGAGCTGGAAATAGGTCAGATTGTGATTGTCAGAAAACAACTACCCTGGGCATGGGTGTTGCCCAGCCAGGTGGCACCTGGTGATGAAGTTGTTGGTTTGAGCAGCCCTTGCTCACTGGAATGCTGGCACATCCATGGAATGTCAGTCCTGGTCCCATTCCAGGCTGCCCTGGGGAGAGGCAGGTGAGGAGTTACTGCATTCCCTCGGCAGTGACAACCCTGGGCTTGATTCTTCACCCTGAAATCTGGGCAAGTGCAGGGCCAGAGAGAACCAGATCCACAAGGACCAGTGTCTCCTCCTCCCCACAGAGTAACAGTGTCCTGGAATCCCAGAATTCCAGAACACTGGGAGTTGGAAGGGCCCACAAGGATCATCAATTCCAACTCTCCAGTGAATGTGTTCCCACCTTTCTTCCAGGTGACAGCCCTCCCCTCTCTGTGCCTCTCCCTCCATCCCCACCTGCTCCAGGCTGGCCAAGCTCTGCCAGGAGGTGAGGCAGGAACTGGCCTGGCACTGCCCAAGGCTCTGCTTGGATGGCTCCACAGCCTGCAGGGAGTGAGCAGAGCTGTCCCCTCTGTCCTGCTGGGCCAGGCAGGGAATGGTGGTCCAAGGAGAGGCAGCTCTGGACCAGCAAGTCACTGGGAGAACAAATCCCATACTGGTTACTGGGCAGTGCACAATCCCTGCTCATTAATCACAACATCCTCATCACAGGGACACAGCCAGGCACTGACCTGCTGCTTGTCCTGGCACAGGGAGCAGCACCACAATGCAGGGAAGTGTGACCAAAAAGCTCTGGGAACTGCTGCATTTAAACATGGTAACTTTTCTGATTGTGGACAACTGTATGTGACAGCCTGGGTAGTGATGCCATGGGAGGGAAGAGACAGAAACTGATCCCAGGTTTGGGTGGGCTGAGGAAGGCCAAGAACTTTTATTTGGGGTATTATAGTTCAAATGGAAGTAAAATGGTACCAACTACTACAAACCAAACCATGGGGTGCCCAGCTGGTAAATGGCTGCCCCCAGAGAGGGTGATGGGCTGTTTTCTCATGCCTGGAACTGTTTTATCTCTCAGATCTCTGTGGAACTCACTGGAGCTCCAAGAACAGCCAAAATCATCACCACCAAACCCCCTAAAGCTGCAGAATATTACAGCAGTTTTACAGCTGGGATGCTCCATCCTCCAGGACGGGGTAGGGATATGGAGAAGCCTCTGGAAACACGGAAAGCTGCTCATGTGACTGCTCAGGTCAGTGGGAAACTTGGGAAGTGCTGAAAATTTGCCCCCTCACATTTTGGATTTATTTGCACCTTCTCAAGGGAAAGGCAGGTATTTTGCCATATGGGATGTTTAATCTTCTTAACCAGCCAGGCTATTAATAATAACAAAGTGAAAAAAGAAGAAGTTAGCTTTTTGTTGCAAGATAGGAAGTAAAGATAAACCTGTGACATTCAAAGGTTTCTGAATCCCATCTATGTGGAAGCACCAGGGAACAGAATCCATTAAAGCTGCATTTATTAAATGTCCACTTGTACAAAAAGCTAAAAATAGTGTCTGAGGTTTTCCAATTTTCTTTTGATAACAGTTATTGTGATTTTCTGCTTCATCTCAGAAAGTCATTTTGCTGCTGCTGCTCAGAGTAGACTCTGAGTGCCCTTCCCTGTGTGGCCCAAGTGACAGAGCCCTGATCAGATCAGAACAACAATCACGTCATCTTGGAGCAACCAGCAATAAACTGTTTTCACAAGGAAGAAAGATGAACTATTTTTAGTTTCTCTGAACAGAAAAACAGAAAGTGATTGTGCTCAATCTTACTCCACATCACTGCATTTCCAAGGCTTTGGATTTTCCTGGGAAGCAGGATAATCCCTGCCATACATCTTTGTGTAAATGGGCCTGTCAAACAGGATTTCTAAGGGTTTGTTGAAAGTTTTGGCTTGAAGTCCATGAAATCCTCTTTCTGCCTGCCCTTCCTAGTGGCTCTGACCCAGAGGCTGATTCCTGAGTAACCTAAATGCCCATTTTTGGTGATTATCCCACGTTTTCAGTGTGTCTCATATCTGTTTGTCTGTGTTACTGTCCTGTTGCTGTCAGGCCTTCAGCAAACCCTCCATGAGAACTCCAGGGCTGGGATTGCCATGACTGCCCTGAGGAGCCAGGCAGGTGCCACCTGAGCAGGGCAGGCAGGAGCAAAGCCTGTCCTGGGCTCTGAGCCCCCTCCTCACACTCACACTGCAGTGGGAGCCCTTTGGGGGCATCTGAAATAAATGCCATTCAGTTCCCCCCTCAAACCTCCTTCTCCCGTGGCCCAGCCACCAACCATCTCCTTTCCCCCAAGAAATGTAAAAAAGAAGAATAGCACACAGCCCAAATGCAGTTTTGCCAGCTTTTATTTTAGTCCTGTTAACAAATGTATTTAATGCAAAGGCAAAGTAGGAACTCTATAATTACCATATTCTCTGGATATAGAAACTATCAAATCTCATAGTTAGGTATCAAAGAAAGCAAATTCTTTTATATATATCCTGAAAAGACATTCTACTTCAGGCAGGAAAAACTATAAAAAACCCCACCAACCTATCCAGAAATGCAGCAGGAGGAGGAAGAGATGACCCTCTCTGGGTGTGCAATCCCTTTGGATCCCTTGTCCCTGTGCACTCAAAGCAGCTCAAACCATCCCCACTGGGATGAGCTTTGGTTGAGCTCCCTTTCCATTTCCACATGGGCAACTCAGAGAAAATAAAGGAGGTAAGAAAAACATTTCTGTTGAAAACAACAGCAAAAGACAATGGGAAAAGCTCAGAATCCAAGTGATTGTTCTCCCAGGAGGCTCCTGATGCTGCAGCAACCAAGTTTCTCCTGGAAGCACAGGCAGCTGAACTGAACCATGCAAGGAAAGGGAGACAGGGAAAGGCTGAGCAGGACCTGGGCAGCCCCTGCAGTGACACTGGGTGGGCAGGGACAATGGGCAGG